>VWYP01013809.1:0-99016 GCA_013400435.1 Pycnonotus jocosus | reverse complement strand
GTCGCGCCGGCGGCTCGAGGAGCGAGGGGCAGCCGGGCGAGCTGGGGTTGGGCTCCGTCGCTCCCGTCTCCGGAGCTCGGGGGGCGGCCTCTGCCTTCGCCGCCGGGCTGCCGAGTCGGGGGCTCTGCACGGTCCGTCCCGGTGCCTGCAGCCACCCGCGCCCCGTGTCCGTGCGCCTCCCGGTGCCGCCGCCACCACCCCGTGTCCGTAAACCTCCCGATGCTCCTCCCGGTGCCCGCCGCCGTCCGCACCCCGTCTCCGTGTGTCTCACGGTGTCGCCGCCACCACCCGCACCCCGCGTCCGTGAACCTCCCGGTGCTCCTCCCGGTGCCGCCGCCCGCCCCGTGCGGTGCCCCACGCCCCGGCAGCGGGGCTCCCCCGCCGCCTCCCGCTCCCTACGGTTCACGGTGGGTCGGTGGGTCGGTGCTGCCGAGCTCGCTGGAATCCACCGGGGTTGGGGAAAGGGAACCTCTTCCTCCATCCTGCACCCTCCGGTGAGGAACCCGGCGTAGGGGCAGCTCCCTCGTGGGTACCGAGAAGGTGACAGGGGACCAAGCCTCCTCAGACGAGGCTGCTGAGACCCTCCTCGCTCTCTGTGGAGTGACAAGGGCACGTTCAATCTTAGCCTGAGGAGTGACCACGGGGACACTCTGGGTGCCTGGATCCCAGCTCTTCCCTCCGCCCAGCTCCGGGGCCTCCCGTGTGCGGAGGGACCCACTCTCTGTCCCGAGGAGCCTCCAGGCACCGAACGCCTCAGGCCATGCCAGGGTGGAAGGTACGAGGTGTCCCGCAGTTTGTGGTGTCCCGCAGCCTTGCGTGGGCCGGCAGGTACCTGCCTGCTCGGGGAAGGGATGATCAGCATCTGCATTGGGGGTTCACAGAGGGAGAGTTTCCAGACCTGCCAGGCTGGCGTGCCAGACGGAAAGGTGGGTGAAGAGCCTCCATTAGCCACCACTGCTCCCCTCAGAAATTCAGCAATAGGCAAATAAATAGTGAAATGGTCGCTGCGAGGGAACAGGGAGCCAAGGAGATGAAATGTTCTGGGAGGGCGAGTGCACTTTGGAGCCACATTACAGCTCGCTACTCGAGCAGTTCTGCAGCAACTCACTTAATCACAACAGAAACCTTTATTAACGATACTGAAAAGCAGTGAATAAGTGGGTCATGTATAATAAGCCATTTGTGTTCAGTAGGTGAATACCAATTTGATAAAAGCTGTGTGTGCTGAAAACCTGTATAAATCGCTGTTTAGCAGATCGGAGACTGATCATTTCATTACTGGCTGGTGCAGCTTTCCCTCGACACCACGAGAGTCCGGCAGGTCGCAGACGTGGAGCGGGAGAGGGGCTGTGGCCAGCGGGATGGGTTCGGCTGTGGCTGGCGGGCACGGGCAGGTCCGGCCAGGCTCTGCCCGCAGCAGGCAGCACCCAGAGCTCGCCGCCATCTCTGCCCGGTGCTGGAGGCCTGGAGGAGCCTCCCCGGCATCGCGAGGCTCTGGCACAGCCCCGGAGTGTGTTCACTCCTCCTTTTAACCTGTCCATGCCGGATGCAGAGAGGGAATTGACCGGGAGCATCGTGTGCCCTGCAGGCATCGGCGAGCGGCCATGAGCACCCCAGGGGCACGGGCGGCTTCCCCATCCTGCCACCCCACAGCGGGCAGCGAGGTTCTGCTCGCAGGGCAGCCACGGCTGCGAGGGGGAAAAGTCACAATCAAAGAAAGTCCTTTACCTGCCCTCACAGCAGAGGTCTGCCTTTAGCAAAGATGGAGCCAGGATGGGCTCCAACTGCCCTGTGAGAGCACCTGAGCCGCAGGATTCTTCCCACCATCCCTTCCCTACCCATAGTGCTGCCTCTCCCCCTTCTCTCCTCTCCTCAGGCTGGTCCCTTCAATTATTCATGCCCCCCATTGCAGCCTGTGCGCGCTGGGCTGCTGCCATCGGCTTTCTCATGCGCTGGCTGGGAAGCTCCAGCCGCCTTCCCAGCCTGCTGCCTCTGGAGCGGGGCAGGGGAGCCGTGCCGTGAGGAGGAGCTGCCCGGCTTCTTCCCGGTACCGTGTACAGGCGATATCGCCTCGCCTCGGCAGAGCCGCGGCTGGAGGCTGGAAGAAGCGGTGCCCCGGCTCCCCAGGGCGCTGCCCTGCTCCGTTCCCGCACACCCCAGTGATTATTCTATCAATTACTTTCATAAACACTTTGCATTCTGCCGGATTTTTTCACACTTCCTGGTGGGAATTCTCCATGCGATGTGTTTTTCCTGCTGCTGTTCGTGCAGTCATTCAACGCAATTACATCTGACACCTCTCCTCATCAAACGTCTGGGCTTTCTCTTCCCTTGAAGCGGCTGACAGACGACGGGCCAGACACTGGGAATTATTACGTTAGGACAGTGACAGCTAATTTTAATCATAGGACGCGTTGTGAGCAAGGCAGGGATCCACCAACAGCCGGCACGGCTGCACGCGGTCTGGGAGCTGTGGGCAGCACAGCAGGGCTGGAGTGAGGACCTGGAGTGGGCCAGGGAGCTGGAGGCTCTGCACTGCTGCCTCCTTCATCAAGGGCTGCTCCCGGGGCCAGATGGATGCCCAGCTGGGCACTTGCTGGGCTCTCTCCCCTTCGTGGCTCCTCTGGGATTTTGGTTCATGGTGCGAGTGGGACTTGTGCACCTCAGGACAGACAGCCTTTCCTGGCCCTATCCTCGACAGCTCTGGCTCTCTCCGAGCTCCTCTGTTCTTTAGCTGTTTCCCTTCCTGCAGGGCTCTTTCCTGTGTGGCTGCCCCCTCCCCAAGGGTCCCTCTGCAGTGGGTGCCTGACAGAGGACCGGGGATGTTGGCTGGGCTCGGCTGTGATGAGTGCATTGATGATTTGTGTCGTGTGCTCCGTGTGAAGCTGGGTTGGGATGAGCTCAGCAGGGATGGAGTGGGCAGAGCCAGGCAGGAGTGTGCCATGTCCATGAGCACCAGGCGCTGCCAGCTCTGCAGGATGGTACCAACACCTGTGTGTGGTGTGGGCAGCTCTCAGCAGCAGCTGCCTGTGCTGGTGGTTTGTGTTTTGGGTGGTGGGTGTGAGACCAGGGGGGCTGATCCTGTCTGCCCTATCCCATTCCTGCTGTATGATTCCAGCTGAGAATCCTCCTGGTGCTGCTGAGAACCATCCCCTGGCAGAGAGCAGCACCACAGTGAGTGGTGGCTGCAGGCCGGCTGCACACACTGTTGGAGCCCCGCTGGGAGCCGTCAAAAAAAGCCGTTTTAGGGCTTTGCTACTTATACTATCAAATAACAGCTCTTCCTTGAGCCTCTTGGGAGGGAATTGTCTGAGAACTGTGAGTCCCCAGGAACCAGCTGGGAGCAGCAAGTCCCTTGTGTGGGCAAAGCTTTGTTGAGCCGGGGCCAGACTGGAGAGATTGACCACTGACCTCTCTCTTGCTGAGGGGGTTAAACATTAGGGGAGTGGAAAGCACTGGGGGCAGGAGCTGGGGCAGCCCAACGATGGGGCACTGTTGGAAATACCTGCACTTTTCAAGGTTAATTCCAGCTCTCTGGTGGGGTGAGTGCTGGCCTGATCACAGCCACAGAGTTAGGTGGGGTTTTTTTGTTTTTAATTCCCATGCTGCAAATTTGAGCTCCTTCTGCTGCTCATATGACTGTAAAGAGGGGCAGAGCAACGGCGCTGCCATCCCCAGCGTGTGGTGGAGCCTCCCGGCCCCAGCCACGGCCGCAGCGCTCCAGCCTGACGAGTCTCGAGGGAAGGGAGATGCCTGGATGGCTGGAGGAGAGCAGCTCACCGCCAAAGTCCTCTGCCCGCTCAGCAGCCGGGGCCGGAGCCACCTGCCCTCTCCCAGCGGTGACGCGGCCGTCACGCTGTGTTTATGCAGCGGTTTGCACCGCGATGTGTTTTCAGCGCCCCGGGGTCAGCATCCCTGCTCGCAGGCTTGTCAGGAGGAGACGCATCCACAGCTGTTGGTGGCGGTGGGAAGCGGAGGAGAGAGGAGAGGAGGGAAGGGAGGCTGCAGCCCGATCTGTGTAGCAGCCTCTGGGGGATCCGGTGTCCCCATGGTGGGGACAGTGTGGGTCACACAGGTCACACAACCTACGTAGTGCCCAGGCCTCTTCTGGATCCATCCGGAGGGTCCCTCCTGTGCCTCCCGATCTCCTGGGATGGCTCTTGCTCAGGCAGGCTGTGCCAAGGGCTGGGGGGTCCTGTGGCAGCCAGGAGGGTCCATCTGTCCCTGTATCCCTGCCCTGTCCGTGTGCCGAGATGTGTCTCGGGTGCCTTTGCTGCTGTTGGGACACGGTGACCCTGGAGCCGGGGCTGTCGCTGTCCATCAGCCGCAGGACTCGTGGGCTCCGGGGAAGGGGAGGGTGCTGGAGGGGTCGTGGATGTCTGGGGAGGGGACGGTGCCGGAGGGACTGTGGGTGCCTGGGGGGAGTGTCAGTGGTGCTGGATTCTGTTGGACACGTTTGCTTTTTCTGCAGCGGTGCAGCACAAACCCAGCAGGTCAGAGCCGGCCCCACACCAGGGTCGCAGGGCAGGGTCTGGGTGGACACTCCAGCGGGCAGGAGCAGGAGCAGAGGGACATTTCAGCTCCCCCAGCCGCTGTCCCTGCCCAGCGTGGGACGGAGCCAGCCCCGTTGCCTGCTTGGCACTTGTCACCCCACCAGCCCAGCTGCAGCTCCAGTGAGGGGCTCCAGCTCCATCGGGCAGAGAAAGAGGCTTCTGACTCCCGGCTTAGGGAAAAAAAATCCCTCCTGGAGCAGAAACCTGCGCTGACCGGGTGATTAACAGGCGTTTGCAAATGTCCAATGCATATTTCATTGTCCCCCGGTACATCTTTACACAACAATTAGCCTGAGCCATGACGCTGCTCCGGCGCCGTCCTTGGTGCCTTGTGGGGGCTTGATGGGGGGCCATGGAAGTTGGAACAGCTGTGGAATGGCAGGCAGGCAGCAGGCACAGTCCTGGAGAGGCTCTGAGGGGCTGCATGGCTCTCTGTGTTTGTCGGGCCTATGGACGAGGCAGGAGGATGGAGCAGGGGTCTGTGAGTCCTTTCCAGGTACTCGGGGCAATGCAAGACCTGCTCCTGCCCCAGCACAGCCCCCTCCCCATGCAGAGCATGACCAAGGTGAGGGATGGTGCCCACCACAGGGAGGGACCCTGCAGCCCGTCTGTCTCTGGTTTATGAGAGCACCAAGCCGTCCCAGCAGGCGTTTTCAATTCTGTTTATCTGTGTTTCCCCATTGAGTTCATTTTATTTCCCCTGATTTTTATTTCCTGGAAGATTTATTGATTCTGGTGTTCTCAGTTTATGACAGGTAGCAGGTCATAAAGCACACGGAGCAGCGGCCCCTGCCCCCTCCCTCCCGCTGTGGGGATGCGGCTCCAGTGTCAGTGAGGGGAGAGGGACCCGGCTGGGGCGGGCAGGGGACCAGGACACGCAGGGACAGGGCACTGGGCAGAGTTGGTGGCTTGTCCAGTGTTCACAGGAGCAGCGTCCAGGTAGCTTGGCAGCCCCAGTGCAGGGTCCACCCCCAGCTTTGGGGCTGCCTGGGAGGATCCTGTTCCCCATTTGTGTCCCTGTGAGGGGCAGGGCTGGGGGTGCTGTGAGTCACCTCTGTGCAGGTGGGGCCGGGATCCACGGCATCCATCAGGGAGGGCACACTGTGCTGCTGGAGGACATATCTGAAAGACATGTGTCCCCAGCAAAGGTGATGACCCTGGGTATCCATCTGCAGGATCTTTGCTCCTCTGGATGCGCTTGGAGGCGGCCGAGCTCTGGGGTTAATTAATACATACGCTTCCCAATTAAAATCGGAAAGAAAGAAGGTGCTTGATTTAATCCAGCCTTTTCTCAGCTTATCTGCCAAATTCCCGTCTGTGGGAGCAGATTTTAATTGTGTTCGCAGTAATTTGGACCTGGCTGGAGCTCTCAGGCCATCACCCCACCCCTGCACTGCTGGAGCTGTGGTGTTTGGGGGCTGGTGCAGGCTCTGCTGGGGAGGCTTTGGCCATTGCTCCTGCCAGCAGGAATTCTGTGGGGCAAGAGCCTGATCCTGGCTGCACCCAGGGAATGGGTGAGTGCTGGTTAATGGCTGGACACAACAGCCTCAGCACCACTGTGGCTTGGAGCACAGAGGAGCCCTTTGTCCTGCGCCAAGAAGACCCTCCTGCTCCTCCCACAGCCCTCGGTCACCAGAGCTGTTCTCTTACCTGGGGTTCTCTCCACTCCCTGGCACAGAATCCGTGTGGCTGCTGGTGCTGGGTTCTGGGTGAATGGGATGTGGGAATAGCACATGAGGGAACCCCTCCAGGACACCCTGCCTTGTAAACCCCGGTGTTGGGTATTTTCCTCTGTTCCCTGCTGAGATGGATTAAAGGAAAGCAATAAGTGGATGGGATTTCCATGCGTCCAGAGGGACAGGGAGATATTAGAGGTATTAACTTTTTTGTCTGGGCTGATAATAATTGGTTTTCAGAGAGATCAGGGCTGCAGAGAGTGTTGCTCCCGACAGGCTGCGTGTCTCAGAGGGCTCTGGTGGCTCCGCTGGGAGCTGCACTGTGGCTGTGAGCCGGCAGCGCCGGCAGCTTGAGGTGGTGAGTGAAGACGGGAGGCACAGAGCAGCCTCGGCAGCCGAAGCAGTGACCGGGATGTGCAGGGGGCTGGCAGCCCTGTCCCCGTGCGGTGCCACAGAGAAGTCACTGCACCGGCCGTGGCAGCAGCATTTGCCGCCGCCCTGCACGCTGGGGCCGTCTGTACGGAGGAACAACAGTCTCTCCAGAGGAGATGAAAAGAATTCTAATTACATCTCCGAACAATATTTGTTTTGAGCGAGGAAAGCAAGCCATATGGCGTGTAGGAGCCTGTTTGGGGCCGCACTAAGTGGGGATTTGTTTTTCAGTTATGTCCTGATCTAGTGAGATGCGATCATGCTCCATTCGTTTCCTTCACCTCAGATGTGTGGCAGGTCCCACACTCGTTCGGCGGCAGGGGTCTGAGGGATGCTGTGGGAGCAGGGGGCCACAGGCTTCTGCTCCCTCCCTTTCCCCCCACCGCTCTTTGCAAAGTGCCAGGGTGGGGCCAGGCAGCTCTGCTGGAGGTGGGAAAGGAGAACTTGGGGATGGCAGGTACCTGTCTGCTCCGCTGTAGGGGCTGGGTCTGTTTGAACGGGGAAGGATCCAGGCATTGCTGGTGACTCTGTGTGGCCGGAGGCATTGTCCTTCGCTGGGACAGCGCTGTGTCCCCGCAGGCACCCACAGCCCTGCTCTGTCTGCAGCAGCTCTCTTCACCGAGACCCCCCACGACATGACGGCGCAGGCGGGTGAGGATGTGGAGATGGCGTGCTCCTTCCGCGGCAGCGGCTCCCCCTCCTACTCCCTGGAGATACAGTGGTGGTACGTCCGCAACCACAAGGACTGGACGGACAAACAGACGTGGGCTTCCAGTCAGGTAATGCCCCTCATCCTCCTCCTGCACGGCAGCACGGAAAGGCAGAGCCCTTCGGGCAGAGCCCTTGCCTGCAATGCCACGGGGAAGGGCTCTGTTTGCAGCCACTGTTGGGTTTTAGTGGGGGACCCCAACCTGCAGCAGCACCCCCGGTTTCACCCTCTGCTCTGACACGGAGCAGCCTTGGGGTTCCTGTGGTGCAATTAATAGGCTGCATGGGCTGCTCAGCATCCAGCTGCAATGAGGATGCTCTGAGTCCAGTGGGGCTGGGCTGTCCTGGCTGCCCTTCCCAGCCGAGGGGCTGCCTGGCCCATTGCCAGGACCCATCCCAGGCTGAGGCTTTGTTTTTGTGCTTGTGCTTCTGCCTTTGCCTATCTCATCACCAGCTCACCCCTCCCGGCCCTGCACCCTCCATCCTTCCCTTGTTCCCTGTTTCCCTGTGTATTGGTCCAGCAAACAGCCTCTCTTTATTTCTCTCTCTGTTCACACAGAGATAAGGGCCAAAGAATGGGAAACAGCTTTGGGGATTTTAATGAGCCTTTATTGTAGTGTCTTTGGCAGGGCTGCTGCTGGTGTTGCCATAAATTGAGAAGCCTCAGGGCAGTGCTGCCAGGATGGGGTGGAGCGCTGCCAGGGGGCGAGGGTGGACAGGGTCAAGGGTGTTGGAGGCACTGGGAATGCACAGCCAGTGGCGGCTGGAGGGGAAGATTGGTGGCAATGGGGCAGAGTTCCAGGGACAGGGGTCACTGCTGCAGCAGTGATGCCACAGTGATGAGAGCTCCATCCCCACTCCTGGATTGTGGGGAGCATCTGGAGCTGAGGTGCAGTGGGACCTGCGGGTGAACACCGCACTCTTCCTGGCTGCTGTGCTGCTGCTGCTTCCTCCCATCCCAGGTGCATCCCGGGTGCCCAGTGTGGTTTCATCTGCCCTGGGTGCCTGGGTTTGCTGGGGCTGAGCTGTCTCTTCTGTCTTCCCCCTTCTCCCTCTTCCTTCTTGCTTGGGGCAGCCATCCTGGGAGTGGGAAGGGGTCTAGTGGGCTGAGCTGACCATTTCTCATCCCTCTCTGGTTTCCCCCTATCCTGCGTTTTCCACAGCTGAAATCATCGCCACCAGAGGAGCCCGGGAAGGAGGCGACAAAAATCAGCGTGAGTTTGGGTGATGGTTCTTGTGGGGGGCTGCACTCAAGGGCCCACCAGGACATTCCACTCCCACAGGCCACAGGCTGGGAACACCAGGGTGGGAGAGCTGGTTCTGCCTTGGCTCAGTCCCGGGGGTTACCAGGGTGAGGGGTGGCTGCCCTGCTCTCCCTGGCACTGAGAGGCACATCCTGGATCCTGAGCCTCGTCCAGCATCTGAGTGACACATTAATGCCAGGGATAAAATAATCCCATTGACTCAGTGGATTAGCATCCCAAAGCCATTTATGCTCATGTGAGCAGAATGACGAGCCACTAATCAGTAAAATAAAACACTCTTGGCCTTCTGCTGCCAGGTGTGTGCCCCCCTGGCTCTCCCTGCCTTGGGGAGCTCTGCATTTGGGGGTGCCACAGACACAGAGCAGTGCTGGAAAGCTTCCTACCATCACCTGGCAGCCTCTCCTGGCATTTCCATTTTTCCTTCACTGAGTGAGCAAGAGGGGATGGGGTTGGCAGGCAGCTGTGGCCTCTCAGATGGGTGCCCCCCACATCCAGGATCAGTCTCTCATCCCTGGTTGGTTCCTTGGGAACCCTTCCCAAGGGAGAGCATCAGCTTTCAGTGCCCATCTGCAGGATCAGTGCATGATTCTCTCAATGGTAACAAATCCTCCTCCAGGGGTCATGTCCCCTTTGATTAATTGACACCCACAATCCATATCCAAACCTAGGCAGATTCCTCCACAATCTGTTCCTCACCTGGGTGCTGTGGCTCCCTGCCCCACAAGCAGCAAAGTTCCAGGACTGCTGCTGGAGCAGCCAAAGCCTGGGCTTCTGCCAGACCCTGTCTGCTGAGCTTGGAGGCTGCTGCTCCCTTATACCACCCAAGCCTGCTCCAGGGGCAGGAGGGGGCCACGGTGGGTGCATGGAGCCATCCTGGGGCCAGCACTCCCTTTCAGCTCAACCAGTGCACGTTTCAGCATAATTAGGCAGTTAATTGCACACTGGGATGGAATTGATGGGTGTGGAAGTGTAACTGGGATTTATTTTGAATCATTCGAGGTCTCTGCTGCCTCCTTCAGATCCAGCCAGCAGGGAGAGGCTGGAGCTTCAAACATCTTTTGTTTGTTGTTATTTCAAATGTCCTTGATAATTAAGTGTTTATGGAATGGAGGAGGTAAATGAGCATGGGCAGCTCTGATGGAACTTGAGGTACAGCCACAACAGCAGCTGACTGGGAACAAACAGCAGAGTCAAACTGTGAGGGGGGATGCAGATCCCAAGCAGGAGCCACCGTGCCAGGCACCCCTTGGCTGTCTGTTATCCACCAAAAACACCTGGTGCTGGAGATGCTTTGCAGGGATGAAGAGAAGTGAAACTGGGGGATCTGGGTTTATTTTTTCCCCCTTTGAATCCAACAGCACAGCACAGGGCTGAGCTGGGGCTGGGCACAGCAAATCTGCCCATCCTGGCCATGCCAGGAGCTCTGCCCCCTTCCCATGGGCAGTGAGGGCCATCGCTGCCCTCCTGTGCTGGTACAGCCACAGGAGTTATGGCTGCTCATAAAATCTCCCCTCCTGAGGCTCAGTGACCTGCTGGGCAGCAGCTCCATGGCCCCTGGTGGCACCAGCAAATTGGGGTTTTATTTTATTAGTTCTAAATTTCCCAGCCATTAATTTCAGTGACTTCTGGCTCTCCCAGTGAAGAGGGGTTTTTTTGAAGCTCCTTTCCCATGACAGTCTCAGCATCTGGGGACACTTGCACCAGGGCCTGGCAGCTCCTGCCCCTGCCTTGTCCTGTCCCCACAGATCCCCGCTTTCAGCAATGCAGGACTGGGGCTCAGGGCTGCACATGGCCACTGAGCAGCCCTGAGATGCTGTTTGGGGTGGCCCTGGCTGTGACCTGTGGCACCAGCTGCCTCTCAGGAGCCCGTGGTGTGCAGGGCAGCTGAATGCAGCATCTTGTGTGCGCTCATGAGTGTTTGTACGTGCTTGTATGTGCACGTGTGGGCAGGTTCCAGCACTGGATGTCCCCACAGTGAGGGGCTGAGGGGCCATTGAGGGGTCCCGGTCCCCACACAGCCTCCTGTGCTGTTTGGGGTGGGTTTTGCCCCTCTTCAGCCCCGTTTCCAAACACCATAAAATCCTCAGCTAACAAATGCAGCGGCGAATAGAAAAACGGCCTTTGCCATCCAGTGTGATTATAGGGAACAGAGCCAGGGGCCTCGGGGTGGGTTATAAATCTGATTTATTGACCCAGCCCAGAGCAGCCGCGGCTCTGGCTAGTGAGTAAGTCTTAAATTTCATTGGGTGATAAATACTGAGAGCGAATCAATTTGGTAGAAAAGCTAATTAGCCAGCGTGGTTCCGCATCGATCTCGGAGCCCCGCGTGGCCAGGTGCGAGCCAGGGCTTCCATCATCCTGTGGGCCCAGGCTGGGGCTGGGGCCCCCCGCACCAACTTCACCAACCTTTACCGTGTCCTCCCTTGCACAAGGCTGGGGCGTGGCGGGGTGGCACACGGTCGGGGATGGCACCAACCCAGCTGTCTGGGGGGGCAGTGGGAGTCCCGGGGGCCCCCTGACCGCCCGTTTGCCCCGATGCAGGTGGTGAAGGTGGTCGGCAGCAACATCTCCCACAAGCTGCGGCTGTCGCGAGTGAAGCTGGAGGACGAGGGGACGTACGAGTGCCGGGTGATCGACTCCAGCGACGGCAAGGCACGGCACCACAAGGTGAAGGCGTACCTGCGGGTGGAGGCAGCGGAGGGCCCGGGACACCCCCAGGACACCGAGCTGCGGGATGCCCCGCTGGCAGAGCTCACCGCGCCGGGCTCAGCCCACGCACACCACCACCATCACCACCACAAAGCCGGGAAGGAGCTGAAGAAGCGCTCGGCAGACACCTCCTGCGTGCTGTAGGTGGGCGGTGTGGGGGGACGCCAGAGCCCCCCTCCGCCCCGGACTCAGCGGAGCCATCAAGGGTCCCGCACCCCCTGGAAGAGACTGGCCCCATCACCCCCTGGTCTTGTCCAGCACCCCTCACCACCTCCCTGCCCCACAGGGCGCCGCGCGTTTCTCCCCACCCATGGGGCACAGCGGTGCCAGGGCTCGGCGTGGTGCGGGAGCCGGACCTGTCCGTGGGTATCAACATCATCGCTGGGGCTGTGCCCGGGGCCAGGCTGGGTTGCCCACACGTGGTGGTCCCCATCCCCCCGGCCTTGTGCGGGTGGGCGCCCGCTGCCCGCTGCCACCGTGGTGCCGCGGGCTGTGCTGTGTCCCAGCTCTGCCCAGTGGGGACCATCCTGCCCACGGGACCCTCCCTGCCCCCCCCTGTGCTTCGCAGACCCCGCCGCCTGTTCCTGTAGGTTGCCCCGTTTAGTTGCTCGGTTCCAGCCCCACAGTGCGTGTCTAAGTTCCAGCCTCCATCCTACAGCCCGTGTGTATCCCCCCGCCCTGCCCTGCCCCTGCCTGCCCCGCAGCCCCCAGCACGTCAAGGCCTGAGCTCAGCAGAGGAAGGACGGCACGGCACATTCCTGGCATCCTCTCGGCACGCTCTGGCATCGCTCAGCCAGGCAGCTGCCCGTGCTCCGTGTATGCCTGGGAAGGTGTGCCATCGGAGCTGGCCCCTTGCACCCATCGCTCCTCCTCCCCTGGCATTTCACAGAGGATGGGGCACTCATCTGCCAGCCCCGTCCACCCTGGCCCCACCCCGCTGCCCGTGCTGGCTCTCGGTCCCCTCTCAGTCCAGCATCCCTCCCTTCTTCCCAGGCCACAGCACCACGCTGCCCCGGGCAGGGTCTGGCCCACGGGCTCTTGTGTCACACTGCAAACAGCAGAGCCTGTCCCTGCTGCCCCCACAGGTGACCACGGCCACTGGGGACAGAGCTGTGGGGAGGGAGAGGGGGGTCCCGAGCCTCCCCGCCCGGGTACGGGGCACTGCTCCCCTGCTGCCCCCCAGCCTGCCACCATCAGACCTGCTGCAGCTAATAAAGCTCTTTAAAGGAAGCCTCTGTGTGTCCGTGCTCTCTGTCTGTGGCACAGCAAAGGGACACGGCTTTGGCACTGCCTTGGGTAAAAAGGGGCAGAGCTGGGGCTGCTGGACTGGGGCCGGTGGGAATGGGGCTGAGGGTGGGCATCAACATCATCACCTGCAGCTGAGGGCTCAGAGCTTTAAAAAGCTGCAGCTATGGAGCTCCTGCCCAGCGTGGGAGCTCCTGCCCTGAGGGGTGCAGGACACAGCCAGGTCCCAGGTGAGCTGGGGACACTCCATGCTGTGGCCATGGAGTGCTGGGTCCTGCGGGGTGGCTGGGTGGGCTGCCAGCTGAAATCCTGGGCACCCAGACCAGGCTTCCAGCCTGGTGAGAGATGGGGGTCCCAAAGAAGGGTGCTGGCTGCCCCTGGGGCCTCGCTGCCCCTGGGGCCTGCCTCTGCCTCTCCAGTGGGAGAAAAACTCTGAGCACTGGCAATACCCAGTGTAGCCCAGCTGCCTGGAGTCCTGCAGCTCCTTTGCAGCTTGTCACTTCTTGGACCTCCATCATGCTCACCCCTTGCTCTGCTGATGAGAAAGAGAAAGAGCCGGTGGCTCTTTGTGCCACCAGAGGTGTCAGCCTGTGCTGGGGGCAGGAACAGGCAGAGGTGGCTGGTGTATCTGGAGCCACGGTCACCTCTGCCACCTGGAGAGCTGTGGTCTTGGGGAGCAAAGAGCACAGGAGAAAAACATTCAGGAGCTGCAGAGCAAGGAGAGACTGCTGGTGCAAAATTCCACTTTGTCACAAGCAATAATGGTGGCTGTGCTGTAGCAGTCCCTGGCAGAGCTGTGGGGCTGGGGCTATGCTCAAATTCTCCTAGTCAGAGAATGGCATTGCCGGGGGAAGAAGAGAGACTGGGATGCATTGGTCACCAGTGCAGCAAAACACAGGACACAGCAGAGGAAAAGGAAGACTCAGAGACATGCTAGGGAGGGCAGGAGGCTGCAAATCACCTCAAAAGGGGAATAAACAAATTGCTGTGCAGCATAGTGATTTGTAAAACCTGGAGGTGAGCTTTAACAATAACAGGTTTTATTAGAAGAGATTAATTTTGCTGAGTTTATAGGAAATTTTAGGAGTAGAAGTCGAGGAGAGGACCCTGCTGGATCTGTGTGCATGGCTCAGCAGTGCCTGGTGCCAGGGGCTGTGTGTGGGACTGTGCCCCCAGCCCTGGGTGTGGCAGCCTCGCAGGGTCCTGGCTGGGTTTGTGCATGGAAGAGGTGGCTGGACACGGCTTTCTCGGCTCTCTGATCCCAGAGAGGGTGGCTGGAGTGGGGGGAGCCGGGGGTCCCCACTCCAGAGTCTTGGGAGCTGCTTGGTGGAGGAGAGTTCTGGTGGGGAAAGCCCTGGGCTTGTGTAGGGGCTGAGCTTAATATGCAAGTCACTGCTGGGGAGGAACCAGCCTCATGAAAATGCCATTTCCACACAGTCCGTCTCCCAGCCATTATCCTGCCTCAGACAAAAGCAATTTAGTCAGCTTCCAATAAAGCAAGGGCGATAACGAAGCTGAGAGGAGCTGACTGTGACAGGCAGGACAGCCTCTCCTGCCACCAGCACCCACCTGCTGGCTGGGGCTGAGGCTGTGGGGAAAATCTCTGGACAAGCAGCACTGTGAATTGCAGGTTCTGGGAGGGGGTGTCTGGGTGTAGTCAGCTGTGCCAGAGCCCTGGCTGGGTGATGTGGTTGGTTCCTGGGCAGTGATGGGACAATGCTGCCTTTGAATCACATGCCTGTCCTGCAGGATGGCAAGCCTTGGCATGGGCAGGCTGGATCCTTGCAGTCCCCAGCACAGCCGAGCAGAGCGAGGCTGGATGCAGCATCTGCACCTAATGGATGAGTTTTGTCAAGTGCTACAACAACCCAGAAAACTGCACCAGCCCCAAGGGCGCTTGGAAACCAAAGACAGTATTTCACCTCCCTGCCTGCCCTGTCAGAGCAGCTCTGAAGGCTCCTTTGTATAGAACCCAACCAGCGTTAAACACTGAACAGATATTAAAAAAGAGTAAAGCTGACCTGCAGCCCTGTCCTACTGGATAAAAAGCCACTGACTCGTGTTCTCTCTGGGGAAGAAAACAGGAGGAAAGCCTGAATAAAACCAGGGAGACAAGGGAAGTAACTTCAGCTGGGGGATGTGGCAGCAGAGGCAGTGCCCTTGGGGCCACCAGCAGAGACTTGTTTTGGATGTTGACCCAGGATCCCAACAGTGATGCACAAAGACTGCTCCATGTAACAATCTATTTATTGCTTTGGTTTTTGTATTTCTGAGCTTGTTTCCAAATTTAGTCAAGATTTGCCCTTTTGCTTCACTTGCATGGATCTTCCCCGAGTGGCAGGAGGCAGCCTGCTGCCAGGAGCTGCTCGGGTGAAGCTGAGGGATCCAGGAGCCAGTGGGGTCTGGGAGCAGCTGAGCAAAGCAGTGCCTGTGGATAATCTCTGCAGCAAGAGCTTGGGGATGTGGGAGCTGGAGATCAGGGGAGAGGCCCCTCAGCAGGGGGAGCAAGCTGACCCCAAAGATGGGTTATCCTCTGCTCACTGTGCCATGTTGTACCTACTTGGACAAACCATGGCACTCTGGGGTGCCACAGTGCTCACAGGCCCTGTCACTGCTGGCACTGTCTGACCATGGACAGACACAGAGGCTGTACTGGGGCACAGACAGGTGCTTCATCTAATTCTCCTTGGGGTGGGGGTTAGAAATGGCCTAAGAACCGTGATCTGGGCATGGGAGAAGTTGCAAATCACTCCCAGGTGTAAATCACAGCTGGCTGATTCTCTACAGAACCTCACAGAAAGTGAGGCAGAGAACAGAGCACGTTTGGCCACCTCCATCTGGTCTCAGCAAACTGCAGCTGTGAGGAGCAGCCCGGATGCTTCCGAGAGGACACATTGTTCTTGCCAGTAACACAGGTGAGGAATTTATTGGAAATGCACTTTAACTTCTGGGATTAACTGCTTTTAAAGAGAACAGGCACACCAAACAAGATTCTCTTCCTGGGAAGGGTAAAGGCCAGAAAAAGCTTTTGCTTTGTCAGTCACTGGCCAGCCAAGAATGGGAGGATTCATCACAGCTGTGAAGAGATCAGAGAAGTGTGGGGGTGCTAAAGGAGCATCCCCCCAAGGATCAAGGGTTAGAAAGTAATTTCTGGAAGATGACTCACTCTTCATACTGAAGAATCTGGAATAGATGTGCTGTTTTCTCTGTATATGGTGCTGGCAAGGCACAAAGTCAGAAGGAGTCAGGGTCATGTACCCACCTCATCCTCAAACATCGCTTCAAAAAATAAACCTTCTGCCACAGTGATGATGTCTCAGGCAGTGCTCCAGACTGGGCAGCCCTTCCTTTGCCCCTGAACCATTTGGGTCCTCAGCGATGGCGTTTTCCCAGGTGAGCTCTATCCTGGTGGTTCCTCTTTCCCATCTCAGCTGCTGCGTAGGTCTGTCAGGAAGGAGATGCCTCCTGTGTGCTGGTCCCAGCAGCTGTGCTTTCCTGCTGTTGCAGCCTCTGGAGCAGGAGCAGCACGTTGTCTGTGAGCTCGTTCCGTGGCCGCCCCATCCCGCCGAGCTTCACGGGGTGCAGGCTGGGATGGGGGGGCTCGTACTCCTCGGGGCAGCACACCTCACTCAGGAGCAGCCAGGTGCTGTCAGGGTCCACATGCATCAAGTGCAGGAAAACACTTTGGAAAACAGTACGAAGAGAGGAAAGAAGTGTAAGGACAAGGCCTTTTAGTGGGCACCCAATGGAGTTATTAAGAGCTAAGGAAAGCTTTGATGCTGTTGGCAATCTCTGACAGCTGCACAAATTTGGCTCTTTGCAGAGGGCAGCACAGTGCCCCCCATGCCCCAGAAAGCAGCTCTGGGTCTCACAGCTAATGGCATGTGGGAGAAGAATAATTATGATACCACACAGTCACTTACAGACATCAAACAAGCAGCTGGTGCAGAACTGACCCAGGCTCAGTGCTGGCACAAGTGTAAACCTGCCTGTCCCACATGCTGGGGAGGTGACTCTGGGTGACTGCATGTGCTATGCATATCTGGGATCTTTTGGACAACAGCTCCTGCAGAGATCTTGGGAGAAGTTGTCTGTGTTGCCCACCACCCTCTCTGGTTTTGGGGGAGTGAGTGAGTTAACCCATCTGGGCTTCCCTGCCTTTCCAGAGGTGGCAAACCCAAGAGTATTTGAGGAGAGCTGCCCAGGCTGGTCAACGCTGTATTTGAGGGCTTTTTGCTCAAGTGAGATCTCCCACCATCCCAAGTCCTTGTTAGCTGCCTCCAAATTTTTGTTCTGCACAGCACCTCACACAAAGCAGGATTTCAAACCAAAACCAAACACAACCCTCATTAACAAAAGAATGAATGAAAAGAGGAATCACAACTTCCTCTGAAGATTTACTGCTGTGTTGATGGTTTTCACTTTGCATTTCCATACCTCGGTAAGATGAGACTTGGCTTTCCAGCATGCCCTTCACACAGGGCTCCAGCTGTGAGCTGCTGGGACACAGCTGCTGCTGAAGAGCAGGAAGCTCAAGGAGTGAAAGAGCAAATGCTGATTTGTGTGACCTACACTTACCCACCCCCTCTTGCCAGTTCTCCCTGCAGCAACCTTTGGGCTTAGCTACATCTGTGTCAGGGCTTAATTCACAGAAGGTTTACTGGGCTTAACTGGTATTAAACTCTCTGGCTGTGCCATGAATAAAATTAGACTGGAATTTGCAAGGCCTCTTCCTGAATGGTGCTGAGTGCTCTGTGAGCACCAAAGGCCCTCAGCACTCACCACACCTATGGTACAGTTTTCCAAGATCCCAGTAAAGCCTAGCCGTGTGTCTTCAGGTCTCTAGTTTTCAGTGAAATCATGGAGCTGTGAGGAGAGCAGCTGCCAGGTCAGGCAATGGGAAGAGAAATCCTGTAGGTCTGTGTCTGCTCCCCCAAGAAACACAGTGCTGAACTCCCTCTTTAAAAGCAAAGATCACTTGCTACAAAAGCCACACAAAATCCAGATCTGATTGCTGTCCAAATTTCTCCTGGAAGAGCTTTCATCCCTAAAGTGAGGTTGCTTCCAATGTAAAGCAGGGAGAAATCCCTTTGAGAAGCTCTCCTCTGAAAGGGAGTGCAGTGCCATGGGTAACGTGAAAGAGCACAGAAATGAGATGAAGGTAGGAGTGAGCTCCCTCTCCTCTTCACAGTAACCCTGTGGATGTGACTTCTTACTCATGCACAGCCAAAGCTTTTGCCTCTCTGCCACTAACAGCTCACCTGTCCCCCAGTGCAGGTCTCTGAATAGCAAGAGGGGAGATGTCACCACTGAAGCTGTTGGCAGTGTCCCCTCCCAAAGGTGCTGGCAGTGTCTATCTGCCTGCTCCAGAGAAACCAGGGGGAATGTGCTCGGCAGTGATAGCTGGGCTTGGCAACAGCTGCCTCAGAAACACAACCGTTTTTTTCTGTGGACTGGCCAGATGCAGGTGAGCTCACAAGACTTCTCATTCCCCTGGCTTTGTCCCTGCAGCTCTGCTGACTGGAAGGGGAGGACTGGCCCACACGTGCCAGCCCAAGTGAGGGGCTGGAAGGGGCAGGGTGTGGAGCTCTCACTACTGCCCTCCTGACTCCAGCTCTGCAGACAATGCCCTCTCTGCCTGTGCCTTCAGCTTGGCTGTGACAGCAGGAGCACACGGCTCTGTGTGCCAGCAAACACCAGCTCCCAGTGGTTCCACCCAGTTCTCAATGGGCTGCTGCTGGTGGGCAGCTGCAGAGATAATCCTTGCTCCTTACGGCTGGGATGGGAGCAGGCAAGGACAATGAATTGCTGTGAAGTGAACATGGGAATGGGGAATATTGTGCAGCAGGCTGCTGATCCCCAGCACACACACACAGCTGTAGCTCTTATGCTCACAGCACAGACACTCTGCTCTCCAACCTTTTCCCAATCAGTTGCTTCAGGGAGAGCGACCCTCAGAGATTATCCAGACCCTGGAGAACTCATTGCCTCTGGTGCCCATAATGGCTCGAGGCTGTGATTATCCCTGATAGCCTGGAGTGCTCTGCAGCTTAAAGAACAACTTGACTTTTGCATTTTCAAACTAACTCTGGGGTAGTTTCCAAGCAACCTGTTTCCATAGCAAAGAATCCTGGGGTTAATCCAAGTTTGTTTTCTGTTGTTGCCTTTTTATTTGTCCTTTTTTTTTTTTTTTTCTTAAATATAACTTTATTGAATTTTGCCTTGAGCAGGTGGCTGTTCTGACATGCTTCAATCCAGCCTGGGAGTGACAGCTGACAATGAATATCCAACAAATCACACAAGCAAACTAGAAGAGGTAAGCTGCATAATCAACCTTGGTATCAAAAAAGGTCCCAAAATAGCTCATATTTGTCCCAAGTGTGCTAAACTTATTCTACTAGTACAGAGCAATTTGGCTATTTTGTTGCCTTGTCTTTTCCCAAGCTCCAAGCAAAGCCATGGCAAGTGAGCAGACTGGCAAAAGGACAAGGCTTCCTGGCTTCCCATCCCTGCTGAATGTTTAACTGGATACAGCCCACCATAGGCTTTGGTAAGAACTGAGGAAATTATTTTGGCATCTTAGGGAAAAAAAATAAATCATTCCTATCCAGACTGCTGACTGAAAGGTCATTGGCTGCAAACATTTAGCAGGAATTAAGTGTCAATTTCAAAACAGTCACTAGAAACTGAAAGAATGGAAAACTACCTGTCAGCTTTGACAGGGGCCAGTGACAATTCCCTAATCTCTTTTCCTTCAAGGTTTTATTCCCTGAAGTGAAAAGCTTGTCAGGGATGATGCAACTTCATAAATTATGAGAAGCTCACATGTTGTGACTTTCAGTTTCCACCATCTCCCCCAGCCTCGTTCCCAGTGGTGGGGCTCCACACATCCCCTCCTTGCCCAAGTCTTTCTGGGCACTTCCCCACCCTTCTTCAATGATAGCAAAGACTTTTATAGTGGTCCTTGGCACTCCCAAACTGTTCTTCAGTAGGTTTGGTCCCTTTGGTGGTTTTGCATTTGGTTTTCGTTTGTTGTTTGGTTTTTTTAAAACTTTTGGATAATACTCTCTTGGAATACTCTCAGCAGTCATCTTCTAGTAAAGCCTATTGTTATTGTCCCATTTTCTCTTCCTCAGATGTGCTGGAGTTCTTTTTTTTCCCAGCATCTAGTTTTGCCTGTTGAGTATTGCATGAAGCTGCAGTTACAAAAATCACTTACTCCCACAGCTTCATCTAATAAAGCTACAGGGCCCCATAAATGGGATTAAGCAGACTCCTTGGGGCATGATAACATCCCTGGATGATAGCCAAACTCCCTTTTTTTTTGTTTTGGGTTTTTTTTTGTGTGTGTGTAGCTCAAGTACCTTGGCCAAAAATTCCTGCTCAGCCCTTTGCATGCCTACAGAATCCTCATGTAGTCAGTGTATGATTTTTGAAGCTACAACCGACTTTGCAAGTCCTGACCTTGCTCTTGACAGGTCACAACCCATCAGTTGAATAAGAATCCTAAGAGCTGAGCAAAGGCCAGTTAGTATAAATCACCATGGCAAGCTGATTCCAAACATCCTTTTACCTCATATGATTTCTGCAGTGATAAAGCTGAGTTATGTGACGTACGCTGGTGCTCAAGCTGGGGCTAAGATTAGTTCTGGTCTATCTGTTTTTAGAAGCATTTAAAATGCAGAATTTCTCATGTATCAGGCTGATAACACTGCCCTTGCTTAGATGGAAAGGGCCTTATGTGTGACAGCCTGTGTCAGTTTGCAGGATTACTTTCAGACACATGGAGGGCAAGAAGAGCCAGAACTTACAGGAATACGGTGGTTCAGCAGCTGGAGAACAGACAGGAAAAGGTGGCTGAGAAGTGATTATTATCCTGATACAGGATCTGATTGTTATGGTCCAAACTAATTTTGACTTTTCCAGGGTGAAGCCTCATATCAGAGAAATACAGTTAAAAGTGAGTGTGATATGATGAACTCTGATACATCCAGGCTCCAAGAACAGAGATTGAATAGGACTGAACTGAAAAAGTTAAAAGAAACCTCCAAATGCTGCATGTCCATAGTGTCAGGCCAGGCATGATGCATGCCTCAGTGCATACATGTGTCTGGTCAATGGAATTAAACAGGAGACAGCAAGGGCTTCTATGTGCAGCTTGGTTCACTGACATATGTGATGTATGTTGCACCAAAAGCATGGGGGGAGGAGCAAAACATATGGCATTTTCGCCTTAAAATATAACAAAAGTAACACACAGGAGAAAAATGTTACTTGCCCTGAACTTTGCTCCAACAAGTGAGCTCACTTCACCATACAGCTTCCAACAGGGCTCATTTTATATTCCCCTACCCCTGCTGTTGGGGGAAAATTGCACAGCTTCTCAAGCTGCTTGGTTAATGATTTAAAAGCTTCGGATTCCAAATATCTAGATAAATCCTGGTGTTCTGCTTTTCATCCAGCATTGCTTGCACAGACTGAGGCATTATTGCATTAAGGGGATGCACTCCCACAGCATAGAGCCCCTCTGCAGAACAAACGCTGCTGGAGCCTGCTGTGCTGCCGTGAAAGCCTCCAAGGTAAAAATAAACCTGCTCCCACCCGCGCAGAGATACAAACAAAAGGAATGCTCCAGCTCCGGAGAGCGCTGGCTCTGAACTTCTGCCCAGCCACACAAAGCCCTTCACACCCTGCACCCCCGGGAGCCTGTGCTTTGTGAAAGGGAACGGATGGGCTGCACTTCCCTCTGCTTCCCTTTCCAGCAGCCTGCCCTGGAAATCCGACACCGCAGAGCCTGCGGAAGCTGCTGGTTTCCCCTCCTCTCGGGGGAGGGCAGGGCTGGCCACACAACAAGGGGGGATGGCTTTCACCCCCATCCTTCGGCAGAGGGGCTTTCTGATTTATGACTCCTGTTCTGTACCTGGTCTCCTGAAATCTCCGGCCTTGGTTCCAGGTGACAACATATGACAACAGTGATTTCTTATCCTGACAGCAGAACATGCTGAGCAGGATTTTGTATACCAAGCAGCAAAGTATGTCTGTCAACAGTTCCTAGAGCTGGAGTGTGTTCACCTAAACTGTCTTTGCTCTTTCAGACTCTCCCAGCCTTCTCAGAGCAACATTGGTGCCAAGACTGACAGCTTCCCAAACAAACTCTGGCCCACCTGGCAGAGCCTGGGTTGGAGCCCAGGGAAAATAGAAGGACAACAGAAGTAAATCCCCCAGCCTGCAGAAGGTATTAAGTGATAAAATACAAGGGAATGCCTGGCACATCCTCTTCTATAGCTGTCTTCCCTCTGCAGTTTGATGGCACCAGTGGGCCAAGAGCTTCAAATATTTTGTTAGGAAAAAGCAAGTAGCACATCTTCCCCTCTGTCCACAAATGCACTGCAAGGTCACCTGTAATGTCTGTGCAAGATGACAACTGACCTCTCTGACTCATTTTGGAGAGTAAATGATACTTCACCACAGAAAGCTCCCATGAGACGCCCTGTTGTACGGGACTTGAATGTGCTGGAAGGTGGAACAGGAAAGGTGCAAAAGGAATGATATCACCATGCTCCCTCTGTCCTCCACTATTTGTACACCCAACACACCTGCATTTAAGAGACATTACCTCTGGGCAGCTTCTTGCAGTTTCACAGGTTGCTTGGCACTGAGGTAAATCAGGCAGGCATCTGCCACTTTATTCAGGTCACTCTCGCCTGCAGAAATGGAACAGGAAAGAAGGGTAGGAGGTGACCTCCTCAGCAGCTGCTGCCTAATGGAATCAGCTCCAAATTGGCAGCAGAGGCTTCAGAGCCTTTGAGCTGTCTGACCCAGAGCTCTTCTGACCTTGCCTTTTAAGCATCTTGCTGCAAAGCCAGGAAAGCAATCAAGGGCACTGAGAGGAAAAGAGCAACTAGCCAGCAAACCTTCTCCCTCATCAAAGTCAGTTCCAGAAATTTCACTTGGGGAGAATCTCAGAGTTTTATTCAATAAAGAGTGTGATGTGCTGGATTTAAAGGGTCACCCAGAGATAAGTCCACAACAGAACCAGTCAAGATAGCCAGAAGTCTTATCTGGGCTCCAGTTTGTCCAGTAAGAACAAAGCATGGCCCAACAGGCCCTACAGCAATGCAGGGACTCTGTTCCATATCTTCTTCTCATCCACAAGTAGGATGAGCAGTCAGACTTTGCATGTGGTAGGAACCTTCTCTCCCATTTGTCTCCTGGGGAGAAAAGAGTGCCCAGCACCTCTTTACAGAGCTCCCAAAGAGAACCAATTCAGGCTAGAGAAGATCAGGAAATCAATTCCCTGGGCAGCAGGAGGAGAAGCAGCAAGTTGAGAGGAGAGAGCAAATTCTGGCAGAGATCCACAGAACTTATGTTTCCTCTGGTACTCACCCATGTCCAGCCTCTCGCAGAGAGAGCCCAGGCCCTGCAGCACAGCCAGCTGCAGCTTGAAGGCCAGTGTGTGGCTGTACACAGGCCCAGCTCTGGCACTCACTGGGGCCTGGCTGAGGAGGGAACTGGTCAGCTTGGGCAGGACATCTTTGGAGAACCTCTGCCTCAGGAAGTCCCCACACGTTTGAGCCAGGGTACACAGCACCTAAGAGAGACATCAGTTACAGGGGATAGCGCAGACACTGGCCTGGGAGGAGCTCAGTGATCCACATCAGCCTGGGGGATTCAGACATTCACTCTCCCTGGAGAATTGTTTTTGCAGGTGAGAGCATTGTGACCGCACCTGCCCCAGTTTCCCCATAATGAGCAGAAGGTGAATGTTTGAGAGGCTGAGTGAGCTGCACCCTGCTCTGCAGTGTTCCCTGGCTGACCTCCTGGGCTGCCCTTCCCTCATTAGCACAGTAAAGGTAAAAGCAGCTGTGCAGTCTTACTCAGAATTAGTGGAGGAGTCTCTGATGGAAAATGCCATTAAATATCATTATATCCTTAAATCTCTTTGTGGTGCAGACAAGCCATCTTTCCAAGCACGTCAGCAAGCAGAAAGGCCAAGTGGCCACAGAAAAGGACACCCAACACCACTGGCGTGTGCCCAGGATCAAACTCAACCCAGGTAGAGAATGGCCCTAAATGCATGTAAAAACAAAGGGGATCCATGTGGCCAGAATACTGATCTCTCTTTTGGAACTTCACTGAGCTCATGGTCTCAGTGAAGGTGCTGGTTATGTTGTGTTTGCTTTACACTGATATGACACCTCTTGTCCTGGAATTTAGGCAGGAAGACACTTTGGGGGGAATTCATATAGCAAAACCCAAGCTGGGTTGTAATGATGACTTGAACTTTTCAAGAGTTAATTAGTTTTTGTACAGCAATCTCTACCTCCTTTAGGGCAGGCACATGATAGGTATGGCTACTCTGAGATTCTAGTATGTGGCTTCTGGAATTTGGGGAATCACAACTCTTTATTCACACTGAAGGATTCTAAAATGAATCTCACTCTGCCCAGCAGATGAATTCCCCTGCAATACTGGGGCTGGCAACCTCTGGAAACATGCTTTACTGGCCAGCCTGTGAGTCAGGAGGAGAATGAATTCCTCTGCAATACTGGGGCTGGCAACCTCTGGAAACATGCTTTTATGGCCAGCCTGTGAGTCAGGAGGAGAAAGAAGCCAGCTGACAAGGTCAGGAGATCTTTAATAATGTCATTATAGGGCCGAGTCTTTGTTCAACCTCTCCCCTCCCTTGCCAATGCCTCAACCATGAAATATTCCCCTATCTTCAATGTGAGACTTCCAAAGAGGATGCTGGGACTGTGTCTCCAGCGAGGCCAAGCTGCACTGTATGGTGCCCCTAACAGCTGCTCAGGGTGTAGAGCTGTTTTTCTCATCCCTGCAACAACCACCAACATTGCTGCTTCCCCCAGGAGCAGCACCAAGGGTTTACCTGTGGACAAGCTGCAGTGAGAGTGGCACAAATCCACCCACAGCAGAGCGTGGTGACCCCATGCTCCAAACCACATTTAAACATTGCTGCAGGAGCTTGGTGCTCTGTCCTGAGCTGCAGCACTGCCTGAGCCACTTCCTGCCCAAGCCCCAGCTGGAAATGCTGCTGGCAGTCACCACCATACCTTGAAGGCTCTGAGCACTGCCAGAGGGTCGTCGCTAATCAGCCGGGTGACGAGAGCTGGCCAGACACGGTGAGCCATGGGAAGCAGATGGTTTCCATGAGGATGCAGCACGGTTACACAGAGCTCCAGCACGTCCAGGACCTGGCCAGGAGGGGAGGGAATAGACTCTGAGTGCTGCAGTGCCAGGCATTCAGGTGGATCCCAGCATCACGTCAGGAAGCTGGGAGGAGGGGTTGAACAGCAAAGGGTGCAGTTTTACAGCAGCAGGAATGGGGACAAGTGAACAATGCCTAGAGACCAGGCCTGTTTGGAAAGGGACAAGCACTGCAGTGACACAACCTGTGCTGGGTACAGAGCTGGGCTGGGAGCAGGGCAGGATTCCTGCCCTGAATCCACAGGCTGAGCTGCACACTTGGATCCCACTGCGGCTGTGGCAGCAAGATCACCTGGCAGAGCTGGGACTGCTGGGATGAGAATCTGGGTTATGCCTCATTTTTCTGCCTCACTTTGCACTTTAAAAGGAGGCCACCTTCAAAGGGTTTTCATAATTAGAAAAAAGCCAGGCTTTTAGCCCTGCTTATCATCACCCCAGCGACTTCAAAAACATTCATCAGCCTGTGCACTGCAGCCTGAGGAAGGGGGATGGGAAGCACAGATGGGAGAAAGATGCTTCTGTTTCCTCCACCAAAAGACAAAGCACAAGACTTAAGTGTCACGAGCATCAAGGAAAAGTGCCCAATACAAAGCCACCCTTAAGATGCTGTTCCATTCCTAATCCTGAGCACTCCCAAAAAACTATCTCCTCTTCTCTTGCCAGGTTTGGAGGATCTGTCCTGCTGGAGCATATGGCAGCACAAACCTGGGGATGGCAGGGAGCCCAACGTGCATGGCACACACGCTGACGAGCTACCAGCCCCTTCATGGGCACCATCTGTCCCCTCAGAGCCGGCGATTACCGACCTTCAGCCGCACTCGGAGGCTCCCGTCAGACAGCAAGTGGATGCACCTCTCCATCACATCCCTGGCCAGCTGAGCATGGCTTGGCATTGGAGCTTCTCCCTCCATGTCAGAGTTGGGCTCTGGCTTAGCAAGGGGAACCTCATCTGGAAGACAAAACCATTACTGAAGTCATGAAAATTACTTGAGAGCTCTGTGAGAGCACAGTACTCACCCACAACCACTTCGCAAATTCCTGAGTATGGCCTTTGGCATTTTTTAATGTGCTTGGATATAGTTAAGCCTATGAGTTCTGTGAGTTAGTGTCAGGTTCAGTTAAGAGTGTGGGGCTAGAGAATGTTCCCTTGCTTTACTGGACAATGCAGCTGGTCTGACATTTGCAGTCTCTTCTCACCATGGACTTGTTTCTCATTGATTTTTATTAAAAATGAAAAGCCTGGGTATTTAAAGATGAAATATTTAAAGGTCAGGATTGCAGCATAGCCCAGTGAAGACTAAAAAGTTCCTTATATGAATGTCTGCAGTGCCTTCCAAGGCCAAATAAGAAGGGAGCAGTGGCATCATTAGCCAGGAGAAAACAGTACAGAGATTCTCAAGGGAACACGAGGAAAATGCATAAGATCCTGGAAAGGAGAAACTTCAGGTCCTGAACCCAAATGAACTGTTACAAGGTAAGAAAAAACACAGTGTGCTTGTGTCTCAGAGCTAGAGATGCCTTGATCTGCAAACATTTGGCTCCCCCACTGAAACAGAACAAAGCGAGAACACCCAACAGCACTTTACACGAATCAAGGTCAGCCCAAAGAAGACCTGAGACTGTCAGCCTGGTCCCAAGGCCCCCATGTGACAAAAGGACACCTGGGAGGTCACAGTCTCTCTGCAAGCTGACCATGCTCCTCTCCAGCCACGCACAGCACTGACCTGCCTCCTCCTCCACGTCAGGAAGATCACCCTCTGCGATCTGCTGCTGGCTGACATAGTCAAGGAAGAATTGTTCCACTTCTTGACTTGTCATTGTCACCTCCCGGTGTCCCTGGGACTGAGCCCTGCTCTGTCCCTTGTCAGTCTGCCTTTGCTGGTGTTCCTCAGCGCTGGGCATTCCAAACCACTGCACTGCAAAAAAGGAACTGACATGTCACTGAGCAACCATGATCCCCTCCTGCAAGTCAGCAAGGTGCCATGGATTTCATGAGAGATGAGATGGTTCTCACACCTCATGGGACTGCACCTGATTGAGGCACCTGCTGTCACATCCCAGTCACCTCCTTAATAGTATGGGAGTGTTAAAAAGGAATATATGCCATGTGCTCCTACAGAATGTTCATAGGAGCAGTGAACCCTTCCTTTCTCAGCCACTAAAGGCCGTGTTCCTGTCAAAGGCTGCAGGCCAGGCAAACTGGAGAGGGAAAGCTACTGGTGATCTTTGCTTGAGTGCTTCCTCAACAAGCAAAGCATAGTGGCCATCACATTGCAACACCCTGGCTACTTGGAACCTCCCATGGCAAGTGGAAAGGTCTAAGACAAGCACCCTTAGTGACAGCAAGGCTGAATTACACAAAGTAAATATTGTTTTGGTACCTAGAGCAGTCATGAGTGAGTGGAGAACCCTGAGGAAGGTGGAAGCCTGGCTATTGTAAGACTGATCTAGTGCAGACAGGACATCTTGGATTACATCTTCTACCAGTGGCAGCAAGCTGGCATCCGAATGCCTCAGCATTGTGTCCAGGACCTGGGATGCGCGTGGCTGATGTGCCAGATGGCGCAAATTCAGGGAAATCCCGTTCACCAGATAGTCAGAATTCTCATTAATCAAACACTGCACCGAGTTGTAACCACAGGCCTCACATATGTCTGCCAGTGTCCCCAGTGCTGTCTCACTGATGAGCAGAGTCCTGTCACCAGCCTTTTCCAGCACAGGGTAGAGAGCTGACAGCAGCAGCAGCCGGAACTCCTTCCCAAGGACTGCAGCAAAGCAGCCAACGCCCTCCAGCTGGATGCAGATCTGCCAGATGTTGCTGTTCATGGTGCGGGTTGTGACTGGGGGCTCTGGGGACAGGAGAACGCTGCTGGATGCCCCTCCTGCACGGACAGCGAGTCCCAAGTGCTGCACTGACTGCTCAGAGCTGCTTTCCTCTGTGTCAATGCTAGTGACCAAATACCAGTTTGCCTGGTCCATGTACTCATCCAGAATGGACGTTATGGACCCTTTGAGATCATCCACGTTCAGTGGGACTTCCCTCTCCTGCAGGAAATCCACTCCCACTCCGGCAGCTCCCATGACCATCTCATTGAGGATCATGGCTGCCTGCTTTCTGTACAGGCCAGACTCATTGTACAGCCCCATGAAGTGATCCACAAGCAAGTAGAGGTTCCCGTAGTAGCCAAGAACACGACACACTTGCTGAAGGAGCTGGAAAACCTTCTCCTCCGTGAAGAAGCGGAAGTATTTCTTCTGGCACCTGCCCTTCTGCACACCCTGCTGCAAGGGGCCTGGTGGCCCAGAGCGCCGGGCCTCCACTATCTTCACATCTGTCACATCCAGCTCCAGAACCTGCACCAGTGCCTTGGACAGGCGCTGCAGGTGGGACACAGAGTTGAGGACAATGTTAATCTTGGGGCCCAGCAGCTTCAGGTAGCCAAGCAATAAGCTCAGCGTGGAAACCTTGCCCATGTCGTCCTGAGAGTTCATCAGGCGGGGAAGAGCTGTGGCAAGGGAATGGAGGTTTTCAGAGAGGACATCAGCAAGAGCCCTGCTCTGTGCCACAATCCTCTGGTCTGCGATTCCTTGCAGAACTTTGTTACACCTGCTCTGAACTTCGCTGTTTTCATCATTAACCAGCCCAACTAAGGCCTTTAAGAGGTGACTGAATGAGTCCACTAGTGACTGACTGCAGTTCCTCAGTAAGTGGTGAACCAGCTCCACCAGCTCCAGTCTCACCTTCCAGTGGGGGTGAACTGAAGAGGATTCAACCACTTTGTGCAAGAGAAGAGAGAGTTTTTCAGCAGTACTTTTAGTCCAGTCAGGTCCTCTGTGGATCATTAACTCTGATATTCTGCTGTGTTCCACCAGCAGCTTTTCCTTACTCTTTGGGATTCTGGCTAGCTGTTTGTCAGCCATGACCAAGCCAACAATCAGATAAAAGAGTCTGATGGCAGAAACGGTGGTTTTGTGACCTTGTTTGATGTCTCCAGCAATAACTCGAGACAGTGTAATAGAAATCCCGGGCAGAAAAGAAGCAAACAAATCCCCACATTGCTGTGCCTCGTCTTCATCCAGTTGTCGATGCTCCTGGCAGTCACACTGCAGAACCAGGACCTGCAAGCACTCTAAAGCAGAGATCTTGATTTGCTTTGCTTTTTCTTGCTCTGCAAGTGTCAGAAGCAAAGACACAGCAAATCCTAAGAGCGGAAGGGTGGAAGGCTGGTACAGAGACAAGATAACATCCCCATAAGCCGAATGCATCAGGGTGTGGAGCGCCTGGATCACAGCCAGCTTCAGCTCCTCGGACAGCGGGGCGGCTTTGCCGGAGCTGGGAGGGGGAGCGAGGCAGGTACAGAGCTCAGAGAAGAGCTCCTGCAGCAGCTCCTGCTTCTTCACGCACGTCACCGCAAGCACGGAGGAGATGCACTGCACCAGGCTCTGCACCAGCCGCTCCTGCTTGGGCCCCGGCACCCGCAGGGCGAAGCGTAGCGGGAACAGCACGTACTCCTGCAGCTCCTGCAGGGCCGCGCCGCTCACCCCGGCCAAGTGCGCCTGCAGCTGCCGCACGTTCTCCACCGTCTGCGCCCGCGTCAGCTGCACGCAGACCGGGCGCAGCGCCCCGAACGCCGCCTGCGGGGTGTCGAACACGGCCATGCCGGGGGACCGGGGCCGCGCTTAGGCCAGGCCGGGCAGCCCTGAGGGTGCCGGAAGTGACGCCGCGGTACCAGCGCCACAAAGCTCCCGCCAAGTGGGGCCAGCAGTGTGAGAAAAGTCTCGAGGGTCCGCAATGCGCATGGGTCCGCGACGTGACGCTAAAGTAACGGGGCTGTCAGCGCCATAAAGCTCCCGCGGGCCTGGTTGGCGCTGTGAGAAAAATCGCGAGTGCTCTCAGTACGCAGGCGTCGGTGATGGTTGCGCATGCGCTGAGCCCTCCCGCCGTGCGGCCCGGCTCCCTCCGGCGCTCCGTACGATGCCGCCCCTCGCCCCGCGGCGGGGTCAGGGCGCGGGCGGCCATCTTGTGGTGGCGGCCCCGGCGGGTTGTTGTCGGTGAGGCCGCGCCGCGCCCCCGCCGCGGGCGGAGCAGCCCCGGCCCCATGTCCTCCTTCTCGGAGTCGGCGCTGGAGAAGAAGCTGTCGGAGCTAAGCAACTCCCAGCAGAGCGTGCAGACGCTCTCGCTGTGGCTCATCCACCACCGCAAGCACGCTGGGCCCATCGTCGCCGTGTGGCACCGGGAGCTCCGCAAAGGTGCGCGGGGGGTTTGTCCGGCGGGGCCGCTCCGGCAGCCCTTGCCCCGAGGTACCGGGGCCGCCCGCGGAGCTGCCGCTGAGCGCGTCCGGAGTTCCGCGGGCCAGCAGCGGGAGAAGTTGGTGCTCTGGGAGTTTATGGGAGCCTGGGCGCTGTTTACCCGCTGTTGTTGTTTACTGAACTTTGGGGGGACTCCCACGTGTGAGGGGTGTATTGCGGTGATACAGGCGGCGTTTTTGGGAAGGCGGAGGATGAAGGCACAGCCAAATGTGGGTTGAGAGAGAGAGGATGCTCAGCTCTTCGCGGGCGGTTTGGGTGTAAAACAAGAGATGTACGAATTACGTTCCCCTGGCTGCGCTTAGGGGAACCTGGAAGTGCTCTGTCTGTTTGGCTCCGGTTTTAAATTTTGTGTTTGGATTCATACTACTCAGCCATTATAGAATTAGTGACAGGAGGTAAGCCAAGAAAAAGTAGTTGTAGAAGTCTATAAAACTCTCTGATGCTATCATCCAGAAACATTTTGTGCATGTTTTTCTTGCAGATTAAAGAAAGGTAGTTTCCCAGATGGCTTCATCCTGAAGTCAAGGGAAACTGCCAGTACCTAGTGGAAGGTGTTCCTGCCGATGGCAGAGGGTAGGAACGAGGTGATCTTTAAGATCCTTTCTAACGCAGACCATTCTGGGATTCTGTGTGGATGCCCTGTCCGCAGGTGCAGCTCTGAAAGCAGTCACTGTCACCATTCCCCTGCGGACACCAGCACTGTGAGCCCCTTGGAGGAGCTGGGGTATCTTCTGTGTGATTGCTGGGTTTTGCCATTTGTGGGTTTTTTAGGAGTTTTTGGAAGATCTGTGTTTGCCCTGTTGTGGAAATGAGCAGCTTTGTTTTCTTCCTTCTGTGTGTTGGTGGTTGTTTTGCTTGGGGGCACAGCAAAACTCCCTGATTCTGGCCATATTGAAATAGAAACTGGTGGTGTCAAAATAGGAAAATTGAAGGTATATTGAAGAAATATAATGTTTGGAGGGTTGTTTGGAAAATTGAGTCTTCACAATAGCTTTCTCCTAGGGTTTCACTCAGTTCTGAGTTACACTGTTTTATTCAAGTATTTTTCCTGAAGTTAATTAATAAAAAACAAACTATTTGTTTTATTAATTTGCTCGTGGGTTAGAACAGCTTGTTTTAATTGTGTTTCAAATGTATTGATTTTTCAGAATTGAGGTGTCACTGTGCACAAAAAGCATTAAACTCATAGTTTATGTATTAATTAAAAAAAGAGTAGAAGTGAGGACATTGGAAACTATTTGACTTGAAAGCCCTCGATTTCTTTTGGCAACAGGAAATGTTTTGAACTGTGTTTTTAGACTGCAAAGCGATAAAGAACTTTGAAAGCCATGATTCCAGGTGAAATAAGTGACAAATAAATGCAAACTTTCCTTTTGTTTTTATCCTCTTTTCTTCCCTTTCTCAGCAAAATCGAGTAGGAAGCTCACTTTCCTATATTTAGCAAACGATGTCATCCAGAACAGTAAGAGGAAAGGTCCTGAATTTACCAGGGAGTTTGAATCTGTTCTCGTGGATGCATTTTCTCATGTTGCAAGGTATGTTGCTGTATTTCAGCTTTCCTCTTTAGAGATTTGCATTTTTGTTATTCAAAGCTTAATTCAGTTGGATTTTGTTGGTTTTTTTAAGTCTAAGGGGTGCTTGTACCCTCTCTGTAGTAGAGATTGGATCCTGACTGCTTGTGGCTGGGGACTGTTTAGTGTAAATGGGTAACTGTGTGTGAACCAGTCCTTCACAGTTTCACATGTTTGTTCTCTATGTGCAGCTCCTGTGGACTTTATTTCAGTTGTTACCTAAAAATCTGGCAGATCTGTTTATGGGCAGTGGAATTGAACAGTTGGTTGTGTTTATTAAAGCCACATAATGAATGGCTCTGCCCCATTGTCAAAAGCCTTTAAAGGAGCTGATGTTTTGGGTCACTGGATTCTCACCAGCCTCCTGGTTTGTGCAGTTTCTTTGTGTGTTACCTGATCAGTAATATCCTTGCTGGAGGAAGAAAGAATTTCGTAGTTAAAAAGGAAAAAGAAATGCAGCCACCACCTTATCAAAAATGCACTGTTGTTTAGTTGAGGTTGTGTCTAAATGGTATAATAAGTCCTGTTGTCTCAGCTAAACAACAATAATGCTCTGGGTATCTGTTCTGGAGGGCTGTCTGACTGTCAGAGCACACTCTGAGTGCATTTAAGTGCCTAATGATCCAATCAGCCAGCTTTTAATTGGGGTGTTATTGACTGAAACAACTGTTTAAAGTTAACACTTGGAGTTGTAAACTTGTCAGCTTCAGGGTTTTTTATAAACTATTATTGCAAATTCTGAATGATAGTAAGTTTCTTCTTTCACAACTTTTCTGCACTTGGAGGTGAGAATGATGGGGCACTTCCAGANTAAACTATTATTGCAAATTCTGAATGATAGTAAGTTTCTTCTTTCACAACTTTTCTGCACTTACTTCAATGTGGGAATGATGGGGCACTTCCAGGCAATCTTTAGGTCAAATAAAGGGGAAAATTTGCTGCAAGTGTGTTTTGCAGTTTTTCCTCACACAATATGAGCAAGATTCTCTCCAAATGTTCACATATTGCAATGGGTGCAGCTGTCAGTTTGGAAGATGCTCTCTGAAAACATGAGGAGTGTTGATCAGCAGAACTGTAATGATTTCCTAATCTTTGAACAGAGAAGCAGATGAGGGCTGCAAGAAGCCCTTGGAACGATTGCTGAACATCTGGCAGGAGAGGAGTGTGTATGGCAGCGAGTTCATCCAGCAGCTCAAACTGTCTATGGAAGACTCCAACAGCCCCCAAACAAAAGGTAAATGCATATTTCTTGTTATGCATGTTTTGTTTTTAAATTGGTGCCTGTTTCACTGGAAATACTGTGAGGAGTTGAGCTCTGGGCACATTTAGTTGAGTTGTTGCCAGAGCTGGTCGTGGAGATTGTTCAGGACTGTGTTGAGGAGTCTGATTTTCATTAAACCCCCAGTTCTGGTTTGCAGGTGTGCTGTCTTGTGCCTTGGAATGGGTAATGAGCTTAACTGGGCGTGATGTTTGGTGCTGCTTGGTGCTGCTTGTGCAGGTACAGTGCTCCAGGGCTGCCTTTTGGGGTGAAAGCAAGTCAGTCATGCAGGAACTGTTGTGTCCACCTCAAGTGAAGTGTCCCTCTCTGCATCTCTGCTGCTGCTCAGCTGTGTTATTAGAGTGTCTTATTCAATACTGTTAGTGCTTTCATTATCATATTAATTGTTTTGTTTTCCATAGTTACTGTATTTTATTATGATGCAGCAGGGAGTTTTGAATAATTGAAGTCTGGAATATATGCCTGAGAAGCTTGTCTCAGATCTTTTTTTCTTACACCAGTTGATGTTGTTTGGAGAAAACTCTAACTTTGCATAATTTAATATCATTAGAACATCACAGGTATGACCTTATTACTGCATGAGACCTGTGAGACACTGAGCATAAGCTTGTGTTTGCTTTGATTTACTGCTTTGGCAGATCTTGCCTGATTTGTAGCACTAGAAGGTGTTTCACTGGTAGTGGCCCAGTGGAAAGAGGGAAGCACTGGGATGCCTAAACTATGGAAGGGGAGAGTCATTAAAAATCAAGAGTGTTATGGTCAAGGAAATATTTGTCCACCTTACAGCTGAAGGGTGTGGATGCTTTATTCCTGGAAGTGTTCAAGTCCAGGTTGGATGGAGCCCTGAGCGAGCTGGTCTTGTGGCAGGTGTTCCTGCCCATGGCAGAGGAGTTGGAATGAGATGGACTTTAAGGTCTTTCCTTAAGCCATTCTGTGAAGTGTCAGTGTCTTCAAATGAACTGGAGTGACATTGCTGCTCTGGTCATATGTTTTTCTATTCCCCACAGAGTTCTGGTGGTGTGAGAGAGTTGGTTTGGTCATTAGTTAAAGGCTGTTATGCCATTCTTAGGTGGTGAAAATAAGATCTGATTGGGTGGGTATTTAATGTAGAACTAATATGAAGATAAGAGCATAAATAAGATCTGTATGTGAAGATATCTCTGGCTGTAGTTTTGTGCTTTTTCACACACTGCTTTGGGCAGAACTGCTGGATGGATGCTTTAGCAGCTCACACCAGTGCCCTTCCACCTGCCTCTGATTGAGGTATACCTTTTGAAAAATTACTTTTGTAATTTTTTCCCCCAAATGTTGTGAGCCAACTGCCCTGACCAAAGGGGTTGTCCCATCTGTATGAAGACAGAGGGAGTCTGTGCTCTGAGGGGTGAAAGTGAACAGTCTCTGCATGAACTGGCTCATGTTGAGGTTCCTTTTGTCTAGGTAGGGTAAATGAGGCACCTGAGTGTTATCAAAGGCCAGAATTTATGCTCCTGATAACCCTGACCTGATTAACTGAGGATTTGAAACTTTAATTTAGTGTACCTGGGCAAGTGTTTCACAAGTGTTTAACTTTGAATCTAAAGGCATTGATGATTGATATAATGTGTTATTTCCCGATCATTTAGCAACCAGCTGTTGCTCAGTGTCCTTTCCATTTGGCTGATGGTATCAACCACTTCTGATGCTGTTTTCTCAACTTAAAAACGTTTGTACAAAATTCAACTTCCTAAGAGGAACAGATCTTTGTCTGTGGGAAGCAGAGTGAGGGAATACAAACCCTTCAAGAACTGCTGTGTGCACAGCTTCACTTGGCAAGAAACTTTGGTTTTGCCTGGATAATTAGAGCTATTAATGTAGTGTCTTTTATTTGAAGGAAGGCCTTTGAAGGCCTTTTAATGAGTGTGCATGCTACTGTCTTGTCATGGTCAAAAAGAAATTTGAAAAATTCAGCAGAGTTATCCTGTGGGTTTTTTCCTTGCTTTGACTGGCATGTGTGGAAATTAGCTTCTTGATGGTAAGAGCTAGTTTCACCTGAGGATTTTATGGATTTCTGAGATAAATTGGTGTTTCAGTTTCTGGTGATTTGCAGAAGGCTTTTTTATGGTTACTGTATTTCATTTTCAAACAGGTGAACATAAGCAAGATGAAGAATAAGGTTTACATCCTGGTTTGCAGATAGAAAGTTGTCGTAAATGCGGAAAACCATAGTCCAGTGTTGCTCCAAAGCCATTCTGGCTTTCTGGGTTTGTGGACTCCCAAGGTAGGCACAGCTGAGAAACAGGCAATGTTAGTGTCTGTAGATTGGTGCAAGCTGTGCTGTTAACAAGTTGGAGCCCATGGCAGAGGAGTTGTGCTGTTGATAACACCTGGTGCTGTGAAAATAACTGCTCTTCAACTCGAGGTATGGCAACAGGTCAGTGCAGGTAGTTCTCTGTTGTTTTTCATACTGCAGTGTCCTAAATTCCTGGGCTAGTGGGTACTTCTCTCTGAGAAGGATGGTTCCTCTTGTCTTGAGAGCATCACGTAGAGTTGTGAGACTTGCCAAAAAGCAAAGGAGTCCTGTATCAGTGAGGAAACACGTCTTTAAAGCTCATCAGTGAGTATTTCAGTGGTAGTTTGTTTCTTGTTTTGTGAGTAGCAAGGCCTTGGGTAATGCACAGCAATTCAGTTGTCTGCACATGCTGAGTTCCTGCTATGGAGGAGAGCTGATTTCCCTTCAGACAGACAGAGGAGTAAGACAACCAGCCCTTTCTAAGCATTGTATTCCCTGGTTTGACTGCTCAGTGGTGCAGCTGACTACCAGATTTTAGCCTTTTGGATTCCTTAAGGAGATATGCATATGCATGGAAATGAGCTTTTGAATATTTATACATTGTTTTATCTCCAAATGTATTCATTAAGCTTGCATTTGCTTTCTCATTAATCTCATTTTTATTAGGATGTTTCTTTTCACAAGCAATAGGGAAGAGAAAAACCACCCATTTCTCTCAAAGACTGGAAAAACTAGGTCTTAAAGGTTTGATGTGAAACCCTTCAGGCAATACAACCGAAATAGCTGATGCGTTTTCTTTTTGTTGTCTTTGTAACAAGCAGTTGAAGAAGGTCCTTGAATGTGCTGTGATGTAGCAGTGTGTCACTCTTAACACAGAACTGAGCTGTTCCCTGACTGCTTTCATTGTGTTTATGTTGCAAATTCTGGCACAGAAAGTCAGACCTGTATTAAAATATGGAGAAGAACAGAAAGGAGAGCAGGCAGGGAGGCTTCTGAGGGTAGCTGAAATAAAAGGAACTGGACACAGGGCTAGGTATGGTTTTGGAGCAGCTCAGGTCTGATTGTGCTCACCCTAGGAGAGGCTGCCAACAAATATATATTACAATGAGAACTTCAGCAACCAGTTGGAGGGGGTGCTGGCTCGTAGAAGCCTGTTTACCTCTGAATAGGCATCAAGAGCTGAGAACAAAAAAGTGAGGACCTGAGCTGGGTGTCCAGCTGACAAGAAAAGCTCATAGTTGTCAGGGAGGCCTTTGACACTGTAACCTTCCTCAGGCCAATGGAGGTGGTTTGTAGCATAAAAGTTGGTGCTGAAATACTTTTGCCAGTTGTCTGTGGACTGTGCAACAGCAAGGTAACAACATCCTGGAGTGTCACTGCAAAGTTGTTAGGAGAGCAGTTGTCTGTTGTTTTGGAGAAATGGAGAGTGCTTTGCCCTTTAGAGGCTTTTAGGGAGTAAAAGTTTAGTTCAGTTTCTGTGAAGAGCACAGCAAAGCAGGAGACCTGACTTCATTGGGGTTTCTCTGTCTACTTTATGTCCATGTCAAGGTGGGCTCTTGATTTTCATGGAAGAAGCTGTCTGTATTCTATAAGGATAATTTGATTGTTTGGGGTATGTATTACATTCTGATCAGGTCTGGATGTTCTCAGTGCTTGCTCTCCCCTTCTCTGGCTGCATTTGACACACTTTGCTGCTGTAGTTTGGACTGTGATGGTTAAATTACTCTTAGCTGGAGATGTTGTAAGTTACCCAAGCAGGGTGTATTGTAATCTGTGCTTTGCTTCTGTTCTCTTTCAGGGGTCCTTTTGCTCCATATGCTCTTGGGTTTGCAAAGAAGCGTAGGGGTTTTTTTCTATTTTGATGAAATTGAGACAGTGTTTCTAGAATTCTCCAGTGACTAGTGCTTAGGTTTGCAGGTGCTCAGCACCACGGACTTCAGAGCTGTTCCAGCCAGACTCACTTGGCCTTGTTCAGATGGAATATTCAATGAATTCTGAATCCTCTGTGTCAGAGTGGTGAGCAAGTATAATGCTGTGTCTTGTGCTGGACCAGTTGGCAACACAGCAGGAATAACTCTTCAGCAATTTGAATCTCAGCTCTCAATTTAATTTCACTTGTGTGATCGCTGTGGTCATGCATTCTTCTGTTGGTTGGCTCATGTTTATCCTCTGTTGGTTAATTATTTTATGATAAGTACATACAAGTGATAAATACTGATGACCTGTTGTGTTGGGCTGGGTGATTTTAAATGCTCTCTTTGGCCACTTTATCATCTGCTCATCTCCTGTTCAACCCAGCTTGTGTTTCTCGCAGGTCTCAGTGGGCAGCAGCTGCTTCCCTTGTTGATCTGGGGCCTCACTGGCTTGTCAGTCAGATTGTCAAGCACTCGTACATCAGTTGGATACATACAATAATTAGCTGTCCTTTTTCTAGCCTAGGTAGCTTTGTTGTATCAAGCATAAACATTTGCTTTGGTTGAGGGTAGCTGTTGTGTGCTGTTTTGCCTTCCATTGAGTGAGTCAGTTCTCTGACAGGTGTGTTTGTGTCTGCCTTGGGAGGGTCGTTCAGCTCTTCCACCAAGGAGCAGGATGTAACAGCTCCTCTGATTTCTCTCCATTAGAATGGAGTTTTTTCATATGTGCCACCTGACAAGGCAGGCAAAACTCTGCATTTAAGGGCAGACCTTTGTTTGGTTCCCCATTAGAATGGGACAGTCTGGTTTTGTTTTAAATTGAGAGATCTTGGATTTTCCTGTGAATCAAAGTATGTACAGAATCTGTTCTTGAACTCCACGATTATCTTGGCAAGACTTGATTCCAGTGAATAGATGTTCTTAAGACTGTGCAAAGATTTCTTACAAATCACCCCATATCTTATTATCTTTGGTGGCAAGTCTGAAAAATGATCTACCTTCTTTTGAAGGTTCTGTGGCTGATCAAAGGCTTCATTAAGACTTCTGACTCATTTAAATAAACTGTCTCTTCCCTTTCAAGCTAACGTTTGCCATGCTGAGGTTCATTTAACGAATGCTGTCTTGCTTTATGACATCCCTGTTTCTGAAGTGTTGCAGGTTACCTGCTTGGAGATCAGTTCATGCTTTGCCCATTGCTGTTGTTGCTGTCACATCTTGGAGCTGTAGTTTCACAGAACTGTCCTGATGTTTTGTGATGAAAGAGTGGAAGGTTGAATAACCAGCAAATACTGTGTTGATTGTGGGACCACAGTGAGCATATAGTTGATGCAGAAAGACAACTCGAAATTCTTCTGTCCTTCTGTACCTTCACGTTCATTTCTACTGGTAGAAATCTTCACCTGTACACCCAGTGTTAGCCAGAGCATCTGAGCAGAGTTGAATTCTCTCATTTATTGACAAATAGCACATTTATTTGCCTTTCCTACTTTCATTGCACAAACACATAGGAAGTCCACGCTGCTCATGTATCCTCAGGCTGCCATGTACAGAGATACATGGGGGGGAAAAAAAATCAATCTTTGATTACTGTTTTGCATTTGAGTGTTTGGAATATGATGCCAACATTAAAGTCCAGCTGTGGTCATCCCCTAGAGGGCTTAATCATCAGAGCATCCATCTGGTGTAATTCTTTGAAGTGGAGATAGTTAAGGTGGGCAGATCTAGCATCCAAATGAGTTGTTTCTATGTCTTCAGTTGCAGAGGAGAAGAAGTCTTTAAAGCGAACTTTTCAGCAGATACAAGAGGAGGAAGATGATGATTACCCTGGGAGCTACTCACCCCAAGACCCCAGTGCTGGGCCACTGCTGGTATGTGGAATGGGTTGAGCCTGGGAGGAGCTCTGGAAGCCATAAGGCCACCTCCCCTGTGTCACAGCCACCTCCCCTGTGTCACAGCCACAAGGTGGAGCTGACAACAAGTGAAATGGGTTTAGTGGCGAGATGCAATTTGGGGTTGAGAAGTCCATGTGGAATGCAACAGATTGCTTTTTCCTGCTGCAATAGTGTGTCACTTCTGAGCAATTCCAGGTAGTCTAACCCAAGGTCTGAGTAATGCTGCCAGGATAGAATCTCAAAGGACTGCTAGAAAAACAGGCCGTATCTTAAATTCTTTTAAAAATCAATGTGAAACCTCTTAAAACCTAAAGCTGTGAACAGTTAATATACAATTTTCTTTTGTATGCCATATCTGTCAGTAAGTTATTGAAAAGCACAACATTTATTGTGTTTGTATGGAGCTGGTAGGAAAAACAGCACTGAAGATATTAGAGGCTCCATGTTACTGGTGTGGAAATACTTGGAATGATAGAAAATCATTGTGGCCATTTGAGGCTACAGAATGAACATATGTTAACCCAGAATCTATTTGAAGGGGATAAAAAATTACACCATCCATCTGGTAAACTGTAAACATTGAAAAATAAAAATAAATAACAGTTGTCAAGGAAATAAGTGAAAATTTTGTTGTTCTTACCTCCAGATGCCTTGCAGCTTATGGTTTCTCTTGATTATAAACATTCTCACTGTTGGAAATCATTTGCAGTTTTCAAGGAAGTAGTAAACATTAGGTAATGGACCTCTTTGTTTTTCAGATCAAGAAAATATTTATTTAAAAATTGCCAGTGTTTTCATTCGCTTTCAAACTATTGAACTGTAGTTTAAAAATCAGTGCTTGTGTTTATGGGCCTAGTGTTCTGTTTCAAAAACCTCCCCTGCTTCAGGATTTTTAAAACAAAAAAGCAACACTTTGTTCTTCCTGTTCAGGGAGTTTCTGGGTTTAAATATTTTTAGACAAGGAGGAGATACAACATATCAGGGATGGTCCTCCTAGAGCTGTTTTCTTCTATGTCCTTTCAAAGTTTGGATACATTTGAATTAATTCAAACTGACACATCTTTCCTCAGTGCGCTAAAGCCAGCTGAGAGATGAGCTGAGGGCACACTGAGGAGCCCAGTTCAGTTGCAGAAAGCTGTGTGCTTGCAAGGAGCTGGGTGAGGACAGCCATGGCTTTGCAAAATCAGGAGATTGCAAAGTTTGCTTTATAGAAGGAGCATTTATCATCATTGATATTTATAGTCAGTAACAAGTTACAGAATTCTAAACCTTGTCATGATGGAAATCAAATACAGTTTTGTTTGGATTGATGGAATTTTGGTGTTGGGTGTTTTTACTCTGTCAGAATGCAGCTTTGGAACAGAACAAAGAGGTGCCTGTACACTCCAGAGAGGCAAAGGAACTGTCAGGGATGCTTGGGTGGAAGATTGAGTCGCAGCTTGAGGCAGCACACAGGGCTGGTGGTTCTCTCAGACTTGTGTGGTCATGTCCTTCTCAGCTATGTCTTAAATGATCACTTTTCTTAATTGGACTGAGGAGTTTCCCACAGCAGAGTCTTGAAAAGGATGGCCCTGCTGTAATTATGCAGGAGGAGCTAAACACTGGGATTAGTGTAAACTCAATGAATGCTCCTTGTATTAAAAATTATTTGAAGAAAATATTCCCCAAATGGTGCCTTTCAGAGGTGGCTGAGCTCCTCTGCAGTGACCACATCCCTGGGAAGTGGATGTGGTTAGGGTTACCTGGTTTTACTGTTGGCTCATTTGTAGACCGAGGATTTGATCAAAGCCCTACAAGACCTGGAAAATGCAGCATCAGGAGATGCGACAGTGCGGCAAAAAATTGCTTCCCTGCCTCAGGAAGTTCAAGATGTTTCATTACTGGAGAAAATTACAGGTATGAGACTGGAAGGTGAATTAACAGGAGTCCAAAGAATAACTTAAAAATCAAAGTGTGGGGTTTTTTTAATAATCACAAAGTATGGTGGAGTGAACTCCTGCTTCTGTGTCCTTGCTTTGTAGTTCTGGAGTAATTAACAGATAGCAATCCTGTGAAGTAACACTGAAGATTAAACTTACATAGATGCTTCCATTTTTTTGTCTTGGACTGAAGCTTTTTTACTTTGACAGCATCATCAGCATTTTGCAAGAATATGAAGGAAATTGAGCCAGAGTTCTCAAGTGAATGCGTTTGCTTTTGAGCACCTCAACTGTTAAGATACCTTGAAGTTTTATCAGACTATGCTGAATACATGCATAGTCCTTGATTGATATGTTTTTGAGTTCTACCAGACTGCTGAGTACACACATACTCCTTGATTGCTATGGGAAAGGCAAATTGCTACCCCCATTAATCTGTCAGTCTTTGTTTAAATTAACTTTTGCAATTGCCTTTGAAAAGTAATTTTAATAGAAGCATTTAGAGGTTGAACTGATTTGACTCTTGTTCCTAGAGGTAGTTTTAATTTAGAACTCATTATGAATTATCACTTATTTGGCCGTTCATAATATATTCTTACAGTGTCCAACTGGACTGTGTGCAATTCTAAGATTTGTGTCAATACATTTGAAATTACTCATATGTAATACAAATTAACAAGTGCACACTGTGTTTAAATGTAGAAACCACCTGATTTGTTTACCTGAAGGTACTTCCTAGCATTTTAATTAACCTATTGATAGAGGCTTACTATTGATAGATTTATATCTCCGCTTTCACTGACATCTCTGCAAGGATTAAATGCAGTCAGTTATGTCAGTGTCTAAAATACAGCCCACGAAGGGTGTATGTCCTATTTCCTGGATATCCCTGTGATAACATCCCTTATTTTCCTGTCAAGCCAGAAGTATATTTACGAACAAGATGTTACTGTGCCCGCGGCTCATGAATTGCAGCCTTTCTGTCAACAATTGGAAGTTTTAAGCTTTGTCCTCTAAATCACCCAACACTTTTGCACGCAGACAAAGAGGCTGCGGAGCGGCTGTCGAAGACGGTGGACGAGGCGTGTCTGCTGCTGGCCGAGTACAACGGGCGGCTGGCGGCCGAGCTGGAGGACCGGCGCCAGCTGGCACGGATGCTCATCGAGTACACCCAGAACCAGAAGGATGTGCTCACGGAGAAGGAGAAGAAGCTGGAGGTGAGTGCCTCTTACTGGGGCTGGCAAAACAGTTGGCTCACCAAACACTCGCCCTGGACTCCTAATCTGTGGGTTTCTCCTGAGGGACATGGTTCCAGGTGTTATCTTTACATTTGATTCCAGGTGTTATCTTTACTTTTGGTTCTAGGTTATCTAGGTTCTAGTTGTCTTTACACTTGGAGTAAAATGGGTAGGAAAGCCATGTCATATCTGGACAGTGCACATCTGTTGTGATGTTCAGTCTAGATGTTTCAATGCACCTGGAAAGCCCAGAGCTCTGTTTCTTAAAGAAAAATAGGCTTGCCTAACACATACCTTATTTTGTTATGACATGCCCTTTTTAAAAAAATTAACCTCCCTTTGCCATAATTGGCTGAGGGTTTTTTGCACTGCTTGGGTTTATTGGTATTTTCCTGAGGTTAGGTGTCTTTCATCTGCCTCCTGAGCCCCTCTTGTTTAGGGGAAGCAGTTTAAGTGAGATCTTCTGCTCTCCATCCTTCAACAGCCACTTACCCACAGCTTCTGTGGTGCAGTGTAAATGGGGCTGGTAGTGAAAGACAATGATTTGTTTCCTGTGCAGCTCCTTTGAACAGGGAGGGCAGGACCCTAAAACAGCCTGGGGCTGAGCTGAGCCCCCCTCTGCTCAGCCCAGTATTCCAGGCTGTGAAGCCAGCTGTTTACAGCTGTTTATCCAAAACGTGCCTTCTCCATGGAAGTTCTTTCTGCAGCACGGTGTGGGACTAGCGAGGAGTTTAATTAATGACTGTGGTTGTATGTCACTCTGCCATCTGCTAAACTGCCCCTTGGCGGCACATTAAGGGCTTCTCTGCACCGTGTGCTGGTGATGAGCAGCTGCTGCGGGCTGGGATGGGAGGGGATGTGGAGGACAGATTCTCCTGGAAGGAGACTGAGCTGCAGCAATTGCAGGCTCTGTTTACTCTCATGGCAAACCTCATCCTCTGACAGCTTGGCAACATTGTTCCCAGATAAAATTCATTTTGAGTGTTTTCTTTGCCTGTGTTTATATTGGAGCTTCTCGATGCCTTGTGACTGCATTTCTTCAAGCATAGCATCAGTCTTATGACTGAGTCAGAAAAAACACTTTTAGACATGGATACAGATGATGTCATGAAACCAAATCTTCTTTGGCAAGTGATTTATTTTCTGTGGAAGTCTTAGGTCACGTTTTGGTTTTTTTTTCTTGCTTAAAGAAGGATACCTATGTGTATGTAAAAAAATGACATAAATGATGGACATCCTGCTGTTTACAGTAAACAGGTAACAAAATGCTGCACACTAATATTCTAAAAGACCCAGAACAAATCATAATTTTGAGTCGGTTTGAGACTGTGAAACTGAGAAATCTGTAATGACAACATGAAATTAAAATTTCTAATGCATTACCTGAAATGTTGTGACAGTCGTGGAGGACTTTTGTTTGGAAAATATCCTTTTGGTAAAGTGTTACTTGAAAATTGTTACTCTGGCAGAGGCAGAAGTGTAGCCCTGAAAAGGAAGTATTTTGCTGGCTGAGTTGCTTTGTTAATGATAGTAATCCTGCTGATGGCAATGGGACAGGCTGCTTGCTCGCTGTTAGGTGTAAACACAGTTCTGCACTACATTAGAAAATAAAGAATGATCCTATTTAAATATTGGGATCTTATTAAATACCTGTTTAGGATGGTATTTTTGTCATTCTGCCAGACAAGTGCTGTAGCAGTCTAAACAGAGTTGCAGGAAATGCCACTCCAGCAGTGAACATGAGGCACAATTGATATTCGTGTCAGCTCTCAAACCTCAGTGAGGGATGTTGCCTGATTACAGCATTCCATTGTTCTGCCCTTGTAGAGGGTTAATAAACAGTGGAAGATGCTGGTTACAGATAAGGCAGGCCAGATCTGCTTATCAGTTTTGTTTGAGTCTTTGATGTTCTCACAGTATTGATAAGCCTGGGTTTTTCTTTGTAGTGCTAATAAGCATTTTACTAGAAGGATCTGAAACTTGTAGCAATTAAAAATGTATTTAAAAAACCAAAACACTTATTCAGGCAAGGTCTGAAATGAGAAAATAACTTGAAACAATCTAATTTTACATATCTACTCATTGTAGGCTTTGCTCTCTTGAGGTATCTTTTTCCAGAATCTTTGGTACTTTGAGTTTTTCCTCTTGTGCTGTAAGTTTCCTGACTTAAATGAAAGGGTGTGTTTGGATAGAAGATGGATTGTTTACTTCACTATTCTCATCTAGCCAAGGCTGTTGGTTGGAGAGAGGGGCTTCTGACAGAAATAAAAGGGCTATGTTTTAAGAGATGGAAATACCTAATTTGGAATTTATTCTGGATGTTTTTGTATTTTATTAATTCAAAGTCTTTCACTGTGATAGCAATGAAAGTAGCTAATCTGTGTCTTTTTGAAAAGCAGCTTTTATGGTCTGAAGAGCTGCAGTTGTTTACTAATCCTGTTAATGCTGTCCCTCATGAAACAGCAAGTTGCCAAAACATGTATAAACTCAGTGTTTTTGTGTCTTGTGGACTAATGCTCATACTGCTCTGCATGTCAAACCCCTGTGACACAGTTCTTGTCATCAGCTGCAGTAAGGCTGTTAAACTGCTGAGGAACACAGCTTTGGAAAGGAATTTACACATCAGCATGGATACAGCTGGCATGAGTGAGGATTGAAACAGTGAAGGGTGAGGAAGCACAGGTGATTTGAAGGGAGGAAGCTTGAACAGAGCCTGAAGATCATAACATATGGACAAACTCTGATTTTAGGGTAGCAGTGGATAAAATCAAAAGTGTAATTAGGATTCCTTTATCCTGGGAGTGGTGGTGTGATATTTTGACTGTAGTCTAAGAGCACTTTAAGAATGTAGATTTTCTTTATTTCTGTCAGTCAGTAAAACCAGCTGGCCCCAAACTGATACTAAAGAGCCTCTAACAAGGCATTTATTTTCAAAGGTTAGTATTCCTCATGTTAACTTCCTGAAAGGTATGGGGGATACTGTCATTCAACAGCTGAACTCTGAATTTCTTTTAAAATGGTGCTTCATCTTGCTCAGCAATTGTAATCTTGATACTGTAGCTGCTGTTTGATATTCTGTGGCTGGAATAGATCAGAGGTGGCCTGGACATTCACAATAGCAGATGACAGGAAATAAAATCCACTTTCAGGCAGGCACAGAACCAGGAACTGTTGTTTCTATAAGAATGAGATGCATCCTTGTATTTCACAGTAGCATTGAATTTCCAATGGAAGTTTCCTGATTTGTGTTATTTTTGGCTATTGCTGCCCCATTACAATTACTGAGCACAATCAGCTGGGGAGGTTTTTTGTCCTCCAGCACCTGAGCCTGCAGAACTTCAAGGAGAATTGTCTTTTGAAGTCAGAGCACTCTTCTGGAATGCATGGCAGGCAAGGAGAAAAAAAAATCCAGGGGATTAGTTTGTGTAAAATGGAAATGTAGTGGGGAGGACATCCCGTGTTGGTGTACCAGGCAGCTGTAAAATGAAGTCAGATAAACAGATGAGACTGGAAGAACCAAGGAAAAGTAGTGCAAGGAAATGGCAAATTGTGTAGAAGCTTCATGGGTACCTGAAATAACTACTGGCAGTAGGAAACCTAGAGTGAGTGGAGGGAGGGTTGTTTTAATCTGATAGGGAGAAGAGGCAGAAAAAATAGAGAGAAAATTATGCGTTCAGAATTTTTGGTTTGATGTGCAGTCAGTGAAGGCAGTGTTTCCACGTACCTTCTGTACGTGTGTTGGTGAAAGGTGACATGAGGAACGCTGTAGCATAGGCAGTGTATGTACACAAATAAGTGTGTGTTTACATGTCTGCAGCTGTAAATCTAAAGAACACACTGTATTTAAGATCCAGTTTAGGGAAAATATTCTGACTCTTGGCTGCAGCTGAAAAATTGTTACTTAGAGTCCTGCTGAGAGCTCTGGGGGTTTTTAGATGTTTGTGGGTTTTAATATTCATGGCTTCAGGGCACCTTTAATAAGGTGTTAATGCTGTGCCCACACAAATTTGCAAACCTTCTTTGATAATGCATCTCTGAGGGATGAAGTGCATTTTCACTTGAGGTTTTCTGGACTGCCCAGCACTACACATTTTCTTGAAATACAATTTAGTTCAGTGGGTTAATAGGCAATTTATTGCTGTGCTGCTTCCACTGCCTGAGTCTCTGTAGTGTGTCACTGTTGGCACGGCTTTGTGGCTGCTGCTTCCCTCAGACAGGAATACTTGGGTTGTGTGGTATATTCCTTTCAGTGGTTTAGACAGTGAAATAGGAGATTAAGTTTTAGGGTTCCTGCCAGGAAGCAAAATTGTCAGTATTTGAGATGTGTGAAGTAGCAGGAGCAGCTTTGGGAAGCAGCTGCAGAGTCGTGTCAGCTCTGTGACTGTGGTGGGGAGATCCTGAGCTTGGAGCACCCAGACAGTGTCACATCTGGGTCTGTGGGACCAAACTGATGACAAATGGGACAAGAAATGCCAGGCTGTGCACCAGTCCTGCCAGCTGTGAGCCACTGAGTGTGGGACGAGAGCACGGGCTGCTCTGTGGGGACGTGAGCTGACAGCTGCAGGGAATGTGGGTCTGTTGGGCCATGTATGGCTCAAGGCAACAGCTGTGTTTCTTTGCACAATGCAAAGATACAGTTCCTTCACTTTGTAGGTGCTTGTAGATATTTATAATTACAGTAGTGCTGCAAGTAGAATAATACTAAACAATAAAAGCAAATAAAAAGAATACAGTATTAATGTACAATGTTTTTATGCATTTTATTGAAGTGAATGAGTGTATGACCACTCTCTTGCTTAGCTAGAAAAGCATTAAGATGCTTGGAGAGGTGAATATGTAGCTGTTGGCTTGTACCCTGGATATTGATTCTTGTGGTGAACATCAAATACACCCCCCTCAATGTTTATTTTTGGAAGGGTATTTGGCAAATGAAATGATGATTTGTGTCCATCATACAGTGGCAGCAGCCTGGGCTTTTTCTGAGAGCTTTTGAACATTGCAGAGATTGAGGAGCAGCTGGAGAAATGCTCTGTGGAGGTTTTTACTGCTGCTGCTTCTGTTGTCCTAAACAAAGAGGAGAGCAAGGAAATGAGTTGTGTTTTGAGAGCATTTAATTCTGCCACGAGCAGAAACACCATCTCTGCTGAAGTGTGATGGATGATGCTGCAGAAGAAAGAAGCCTTGTCAAATTTAAAAGGGCAAGACCGAACAAATTTAAGGTCTGAAAATGAACTGAAGACTCTGTAAGGAAATACATCATTCAAGCTCTGATTCCTGAACTGCATCTTTCAGATAAAACCTCAGACTTTCTGGTTTAGTGCTGCTGCAGGATGAGGAAACCTGGCTTCACCCTGGCGTTTGGTTTCACTTTGCTTTTGAGGAGGGTTCTGATGCAATGAGCTTGTGGAATGGCAGAAGTTTTCCTTTCTGTTCTTTTTCTAGTGACTGTGTTTTAAAAGTACTTTACATAGGTTCAAGGAGCAGAAGCTAAGGAATACCTAATCAACCTGCTGCAGTACTGTGGCGTATTTAATGTTTTTAAAGAGAGGTTTAACCTGAGCATGTGGCTGTCAGACCTCTCACTTCACTACATACTCTCCAAATTTCTGCTGAGCCTCTGATGCATTTTCCCCTGGCTTGTGGTCTTCTGCTTTCCTACAGCTGGCTCAAGCTGCATCATATCAAAACTGCACCTGACCGCCTGCTCTTCCTATTCACTTTCCAAATTCTCATTAATGCTTAGCTAGATGTTTTTTCAGTAGATGCAATTGCTGTTATGACTTACAGCATGTTCCTGCTCGACCCTGCGCAGGAGAGGACGTGTCCAGTGCACACTCTGAGCCAAAATAAGCTGAAATCTGTGCTGTGGAACACGACAAGGTGAACCAGGCCACACAGCAGTGCTCAGGATGAATTTCCTGTCATGTTGATTACAGTCAGTTCTATAATGTTCAAGCACGGCTGCTTTGGAATGAAACACTCTGTCAGCTTCATTCAGCAGTGGTTAATTCTGATTTTGCATTTGTTTCAAGGACTGAGTATCTAATTCTCTTGGCCACTGAGGATGTAGAATGCCACGCACTGAAAGGAAATGTTGATTAGCAGAAGCATCCATGTGGCACAGTGCCAGTTTTTTTCTCTATCATCCTGAAACTCCTGCTTACAGCAGAGATCTCATTATTTTGTCTAAAAGAAGCAAATAGCATCCAAATACTATTAATCTTAATATCAGCCTACTGAGCAGTGAGACAATTAACTCGACACAGAGTACAAACGAAGGCCTCAGAACGCAGCAGCTTCTTTTAACTGGACTTTGTGTTGTTCAGTTTCATAGAATGGAAGGACCTTGTGGAAGAATCTGCAAGGTGCAGTTTCCACGTATGGGCTACATGAAAAACATAGTTTCCCATAAAACCTGCTTCCAGAGTCCTGTGTTGTAGAATATGGCCAGAACTTGTGGAAAAGCAAAGCCCTCAAGCTGGAAAAGGGGTTCTGTATCTCTGCTGCTGTGTATTCTTGAGGGTAGCAGCCAGCATTCCCTGTCCCAGCTCTGGTTTATGGTCTTTCCACTCATTGACAGCTCTGCCAGGAGTCAGCACAGCATCTCAGGCCCAGAGGGATGGAGAGGGTTTAAGCATGGAGCAGACAGTTTTTTACCAAGCTCTGTGATGTGTATCCAATCTATCCAGTAAGTATTCATCTATTCTAGGAAATCTTGGTTTCTGGATTACTCTCTGTTTTCATTCCTGAATTTAGTGATGTTTTTCTGAGCCAATTTTTAATGGTTTGGGGGCTGTTGATGCCTTTTCCTCATGAGAATTTTTTTCTCTTATTTTTTCAGTTTGTTTTTTAACAGGTAGGATTTAGGCCTTTGGTGTTGACTGGATAATGATTGTGTTTACTTATTAGTAAGGTGGAATTACTAAGAATTTAAAGCAATACGGTTCTCAAGGTGACTTGATGTTTATTTTTGGTCATCATATGCATACAAAATTCTCTCTCCAAATTGGAATGATATTTCTGATAACTCAGTGTTCCGTGTAGCCCTCAGTGTAGAGTATCCCTGAAAATAAAGACATGCTAAGAGCAACATTTTCCTAAACACTTGAAGCTATTAACTGTGAATCTGGAAACAGGTTGGTGCTGTTAATATGAAGAATTGCTGCTCCTAAGTCTGTATGCTTGCCAACAGCAGTGTGGTTTGGACACATCTTGGTGGTTCTTCATTTTTCAGTGTGTTTCATGAGAGCTGGGCTGTCAGGCAAGGCATTGGCAAGATTCTCCCTCCCCTAAGTTAGCTCTGTTGGGGAAGGAATGTTGTTTGCATCTAATATAACTCTAATGGTCACGCAAATCATCTTCAGCTCAAAATCCATCACATTCCAGTCCTGACTGTCTGTGAGAAGCAGTGGATCCTGGTCACCCTGTCAGTTTTGCCCTGAAAATGGCAGGACATTAGTCTTTCTATGGAGGTTGTACCTGGTTTTACATAATTGTTTTATGTGGATCTATAAACCATAATTGTTTTGTGTGGATCTTGGCAATTCAAGCCATATTTGAGGTATTTTCTTGGCTTATGCCTGGATTTTGCAATTTCTTTTCATCTTCACTGCCCATTTATCAGACCTGAGAGACTTGCCAGCTGTCTTACCCTTCTTTTTTTGTTCCTATCTTTACTGGGAATTACTAGAGAAAAAAGAAACACCTGCTGATACTCACTCTTGACAGTTTGGCATTCCTGAGGAGGAAGTGCTGCTCATTCTTTCCTGGCTTGATATCCATCACTCCCTGATAATGGCCTGAATTATGGCTTTTTAAATATTTTTAAATGGTCTTCTTGTGGATCTCCAAGTCTAGCCTCTTCACCTTTTCTCTGCCAGCATTTGGAGTACAAGAGCTCAGTAGATGCTCCTGCTCTCTCTGCTGTGTGTGTTGCTGTCTCCTGCCTCCAGCACTGGGGATGTGCCAGCCTGGAGCTGAGCCCTCTGGGCACTCTCCCTCTCCCCAGGGTTGGCTCCCATGATCTTTTGGGAAAGAATCCCAAGTATTTGAATGCTGTGCCTCCATGGCATCCCTCTTTATCTGCTGCTGCTTTCTATTCGTGCTAAAGAATCTGGGGGGTTTGTTTTCGTTCTGTCTTCATCTCATTATTTTGTCGACTTGTTTCTCTCTTTAAGAATTCCCGAAAGAGTGTGATTAGAGATTTGGATGCATTCTTTTTTGGTCTTGATTCTCTGTCTTTCATTAAAACAAGACAAATCCTCACAAAATTAATGTGTGCAACTTGAGGTGGTGGGGTTTTTTTGTTACTGTTCTCTAGGCATGAGAACATCACCCTGCCGTTCATGGATCTGGGAGGGCTTTGTTTGGACTTGATTATTTCACTGCATATCCTGTGTATGTTAACAGAAGTGTTTGATTATATTACCTCACTGAGCTTCATTAAGGATTTAAGTTTGAAATAGGCTGCTAAGACATTCCTGCTTGGTGCTGGCAGGAAGTTTATGGGATACACTTACACAGCCATTGCAGGGGTATCGGGAGTTGAGATTGATGGCTGCTCTCACTGTTCTAATTCAAAATAATGAAACACAGAGAGTGTAAACTCCTTGCTTGTAACCCCACAGGAACTGCTGTGCTTTGATGTTTGGAGAAGGTGAAGAGAATTTCCATCACTGAGAAGGTTAGAAAGTCTGGATTAAAGTTGTAAACTCTTCAGAAAGATGTTTTGATTAAACATGTGCCTAGTTTCATTTGATCTTCAGAGATAAAAACTTCTGTTCTCTTTGCCAAATAATTAAGAAATGAAAAGTAAATTGATATTCTTGCTGGCTGTGTGGCAGTCTGTTCTGTGTATGTTTTGTTTTTTTTTCTTAAGCTCATTGTTTCCTGCATTCTGGAGGTGCCATGAAAAGCAGGCCACATGTAGTTGAGTAAAGACTGGCACATTCAAAAAAAAAAAAAATCATGTGCTATTGGAGTTTAGTCCTTCAGTTGCTGTTTCTGTGACTGTTATATTGAATGTATAGAATCACAAACCTGAAAATTGCATAAATAGTTTTTAATTAAAATCTTCTGTATTGGATAACTTGTATGTGTGCTGGGATGCTCTTAAGTGGCCTCTCACCAGAACTGACCAAGGTACAGTTCTTTCTTTCTTCCATTTTCAGGGTCCAAACTCCTCTCTCTCTCTCCTCATTATGAACACAAGTCACTGGTGTCTGAGACCTGGGGGAATTTCTGCACATGGACAGGGATTTCTTACTGCACTTTCACTACTCAATCCAGACCTCATTTGTGGAAAAAACGCTTGCAAGTTTCCTCTTCGGAGATTTTTAGCTTGCTCTTTTTTCCCCCTCTGTTATAAAATCCTGAAGATTTTAGTGTCTGTATCCAGCGTGGCTGTGCCTTTCCCTGGTTTACATTCAGTGATCCTACAGGTGTTTCCATGGTGTCCCTGCCATACCAGTCTCATGGCACAGCTGCTGGGGTTGTAATGTGAGCTCATAAAGGGGGCCCTGTTTGACAACCAAAACTTGGGTTTGATTTAATGACTTGAAAGGGGAAATTGGATTAATTAAGTGTTCAAAACTGATCAAGTTTAAAAGCAATGAGCGTTCTGGCAGCGTAGTAATACCTGTGGTGTTCCTCAGCCTGTGGGTTCTGGCAATGGAGGCGTGTCAGAGGAACATTCTAGCAGCAGTATTTGGGGAAGAACAGAATGATAAAGCAACTCTCCCAAATGCTCCATCAGGCCCCAGTGTGTGCTGGTTTGGGGACATTTTACATGTAAAAGCAGTAAGGGCAGGGTTATTAGCTTAGGGATGCCAGAGCCTGTGGGCAGGCTGTGAGTTTGGGGCAGATGGCAAGGTCTGCATGCCAGCAGGTGCTCAGAGCACCAGGGCCTGGCCACCTTCTGTGAGTCCTCACCTGGAAGATACTCCTGGCTTAACTAATAGCACAGTTAATTAACCTGTGCTTAATCTTTGTTCTCTTGTCTCTTTCCCTCAGGAATATAAACAGAAGCTTGCTCGAGTAACCCAAGTGCGCAAGGAGCTGAAATCTCACATCCAGAGCCTTCCAGACCTCTCACTGCTGCCCAATGTCACAGGAGGTCTGGCACCTCTGCCATCTGCTGGGGACCTGTTTTCTACAGACTAGACCAAAACGTGTGCCCCAGTTTTCATTATTACCAGCAGAAGTAAGAAGATTCTGGTGTTGGCTGGAAGTCCAGTCTTCCAAGATCTGCAGTAGGAAGGAACTTGCAGAGCCTGCTTTGAACCTCTTGGCTGCTCGTACTCACCCTCTCTGTGTACACTGGCTCACGTGAGGGGAGGAGGAGGAGTAGGAGTGAGTTTTGTGAGCTCTAAAGGGAGTGGGGGTGTCCATTTAGGCAAACTTCTCTCATCTTTTCCTGTACTCTTTAGTTGCTGTTTGCTCTTAGCACTTGTTACCCCTCAAAGATCACGAATCATGTACACACATACCTGGGAAGCTTCCAGGGGAAGGTTGACCATGCAGTACCTTCCCTCTGTACAAATATTGTATTATTTTTGAATAAGTCTCATCTGTTTTAGTTGGGTTTATGAGCCCCATCTCTGGGAGCAGTGGGATGGCTTGTGGGCCTTGCAGGGATATGTGTGTGCGTGCTAATCCTGTGCCACAGCGGCATCAGGGAAGGCATCTGCGCAGCAATGGTACAGGGAAAGATTTTTCCTAAACCTGCAGTTCCTCATAATGCTGTGGCCTGATGTGAAGGTAGATTTGGCATGGATGTAAATTGAGTAAATTGAAGTCACAGGCAATAAAAATAAGCAGCTTTTCTTTGTGAAATAGAGGTAGACTCGTAAGTTACACTGTGCTGAGCAAAGCAGAACTGGATGTTACCTAAGTGGGAGTGGAAGTAAATTTTGTTCTAGCTACCTTAGATTTATACCACATTTTTCCTCTTCATTATATGAAATTAAATGGTGATGGAGACTTTGATTTAATGACCTGAGAGGCTGGAGTGGTGTGTGGCAGCTGCTGGTGTCCCTGTGACAGGCACTGTTAGGTCTGCTCTCAGGATGGTTACATAAAAAATACAATGATATAAACTGTCTCCATAGCTTTAGTGAAGTTGTCTGATGCACAGAAGTTAAATGTGGTATAAATATTTATTTATATAGAAAATAGACCCATATATATGCATATATCCTGTATGCACATGTACCCTGTCCATGCATGTAGATATTAGAAGGATGTACTTAATTTTGTGTCACAGATTGTGAGTTGATTTTTATAATCAGGAAAAGTGTAAAAAAACAAAAAAGGTAAATTTTAAAAGCTCTTAATTCCATTATGTTGCTGGCTAGTGTTTTAGCTGCCAGGGGTGTAGTTACATTTCAGTTTGTGTGTTAGGTGTGACAAGCTGGACTCTGATCACTGAACCATTCCAATTTGGATACAATTCTGTTTAAATTTAGCACCTCTCACTATAAAACAGGTTCTGTTTCTGGAGACACTTGATCTGGTAACACAGGTTTTGTAAGACAGAGGCTGAAATGAGCTGAGATGCTCTCTCTGTGCCTCCCTGTGTTCTTAAGCTCGTGTCAAAGCCAGGAGAAAAAAAATGCAGAAATGCAAAGCTCATTCTGCTCTGCATGAATTTATTTTGCAGGCTGTTCAATAGCCTGGTCAATGTTCAGTTACAGCAAACAACAACACAGCATCTTTTGATCATTCAGTTGTTCAGAAGCTCACGTCCCTTTCCTACTGAAACTTCCTTTTGTCCTTTTTTAATGCTCCTTGCATGCTCACTGCCCAGCCAACAGATTCTTTTTCTCTTTAGTTTACCAGAATTTTCCCAGTGGCAGAACTGTGCGTTCCCTGAGTCACTTTGACTGTGCAGCCTTTTATGGTCCAGACTTTAGATTAAGCACTGTACATTCTCTCTGCTTTTGCCAAAAAATGATAAACAAACAACCCCCCACACCAAACTTAATGCAAACCAAAAGGCTCTTCCATCCTGATTCAGCTCGCAGCATTACCCTGAGGCTGTTAAACCAAGTTATTTTGAGCATTGATTGAGTGTGTATCCATTATAGGACAAAAACTGTCAAAAACTGATGTAGACAAATGTGTTGGCATCTCACGTTTGTGTTTTGGGCAGATCTGTGAGAGAGTTGTCTGTCTGATTTTTTTTATTTTTTAATTGAAATGTTTTGATTTTTTTTTCCGAATATATGCGTGTGTTTTATTTTGCTTAATTTAAATGAAGTCTTGTGGTTTTTAATTTTATTTGTTTTACTTTTTGGGCAAAAGGGCATCTGGTGAACTGGGTGACATTTTCTGAAAGTTAAACAGATTTCCCCACAGTGTGTCTTTTTTAACAAAAGCTTAAATCTGTATATTAATTGACTTAGGAATTAATTTAGACATATAGGCTGCCATTTGACAGCAGTATATTCTGAAATGTCTCATAGATATCTATTTTTGAATAAAGAGGGTGTCATTGAATAATAGTGTCCTTACTTCTTTCCTCAATGCTTCAGCATCATGTGGGTTTTGTTTGGGTTTTTTACCCTTCTAAAGCCCAGGCAGTGACTTGGGGAGATCCTTGTGTCAGTTTTCCATGCAGAGTGGAAATGGGGGATTTCTGTAGGACATGTGAGTTTTTAGTCTGGGAAAAATACACGTAAAAAGCCAATGCTGAAATGGGAGGAAGATGCCTCCCTGCATGAGCACCAGGAGCTGCTGTTCCAGCAGGGTCAGTGGGATCGAAGCCTTTCAGCTTTGGGAGTCTTCATATTGCCCTGGGAGTTAATTCTGGGGGTTTGGGGGAGGCTTAGGGGTTCTTCAATTAACCAGTCTGCAACAGCCTCTGTGGGCAAACAGTGATTGTTTCATATGCCCTGGAGAATATCTGCAAAGCAGATTATGGTTTATACTGATTTACAGATCTTCCCTTAAAGGGACTATATTTAGCACTGCTTTCACAAAGCCTTGCAGAGGCTGGGCAGTGTTGTGGGAGCAGGTGTGGTTCCTCTGAGTGAAAACCACCTTTGTGTGGTGGTGCAGGAACTAAGGTGGGGTTTTCAAGGACATAAACGTGCCAAGGTACTGGCTGTCCTTCCTTGCCTTTGCAAATCGAGTTTTTGTTGTTTTTTTTAAGAGCTGGAACAAACACCTCCAAGAATATTTGACTGTTAGACAGCTGCCTTTGCAATTCAGTACCTCAGTGCACTGGTGTGCATTCCCTAGTGTGTAACCAATAAATGGTGGCTTAGGCGTCTGTATAAAGTGAGGAACTCTCTCCTGACTGACTGAAAGGTTCACTCTGAGATCCTAGGTTGTGATGGTGATGAGGAAGGGCTGGCAGAGCCTTGGAGGAGGGGAGGCATCCCATGGGGGAAGGGTGGGGAGTTGTGCTGCCAGAGTTTTGACTCAGGGTAGGCTCCTATGGGCTTTGATTTTTTGGGCCAAGTTTTGATACGTTCCTTGGTCAGTTCCAAACTTTGTATACTTATCTCTGGGATTAGTTAGAAAAAGTATAAACTGTCCCTAATGTTCTGAAAAAAAATATGAGCTGGTAAAACACTTGGATGAAATGTTACAGCAGACACGGCACCAGTCTGTTGGGGTGAGGCCAGGACACAAATCTGCCAGTGATTTCACTGACTTTAGGGATGTGCCACGGGCATCCTTTGCCTCTTTCTCACCTGCTGGAAGGCAACAGTAGGTAGAAAACATGTTCTTTATTTTTATTTGCAGTTGTGGCTTCATGTAACGACATTTAGGAAAAAGGCCAAGGGCCTCACGGGCATTCTAGTGTGCAGGAGCAGATGGAATTGGGTTCATGCTGGTCATGGACAGGTTTTGAGGACAAACCCAGGAAACCCCAGGACCAGCCAGCATGGGAGAGGGATGTTTAAGGAAAATCAACACTTGGGGTACAGAAATGTCCCCTGGGTGCAGAGCAGCCTCAGGGGCCAGTGTTCTACAGCCCATCAAGATTGGATTCTGGACAGGAGTTGCAAATCCATGTCCCTTGGCTATAGGATGGGATGGGTTGCAGCTTGGCTGTTGCATGGTGGCCAAGCATTGCATTGCTGCTGATGAAGCAAATCTGTGTGACAACTAATAGTAAATCATTCACAGATTTAGGGTCTTGTCACTTTCGGGGAAGAGGCAAATCTTGTTTCATCTTTCTGGGAAAAGATGAGTCTTGTTTTGTCTTTCTGGGAAAAGACAAGGCTTGTCTTGTTCTGGGAAGGGACAAGCAGCTGACAGTAAATGATGTCCCTCTGCTGCCAATGCCCAACTGACCAGTCCTTACAGCACAGCCCACCATGAGGGGCAGGACAGGGACCTCACAGGGGATGGATGGGGTGCTCCACTGGGAAAACTGCATCAGGAATCAGGCAGGCAGAGAGGCTCGTGCAGTTATCCACAGGATGCCTGTGCTGGAAGAGGCATCTCTCCATAGTGTCTCCTGCACCTTCCATGGCTGTGGAAGAGGGAATGGTTTCCTGTGAGGGTGCAGCAGGACCTCCTGCTATTGGGGGTTTATTGTCTCTTTCGCTGTTTGATGGTGCCTTGGTTGTCTCGTTGGACCAAGGAGAGTAAAAATGTGTTTCATGATTGTGGAAGAGGAGGGAGACCTTTGGAGAGGCAGTAGCATTTGGAAATCCCACAGATTGGTTCTTGTGAAAGCTCTGATTTATGGGAGTTTGTTCTAGTTTCGATCTGTCAATGAAAGTAAGTTAAAGGTCATCAAGTCTAAAATGAGTTTACAATCAGTTCTTGGCAAGTCAGCATCTCCAGCCAGCCGAGGAATACCCAGAACCTCTCCTCCCCGAGAATGCTCCCTCCTGGCTTTGGCACTTTGACTAGCACTGTAATACAAACCTTCCCACATGATGGATACTGGAAATACTTAATTTATAATTTATTGCTTGCATGGTGAGAGTGCCAAAGGCTCTGATGGATGCAGCCCAGAACTGTGCCGGTGATCCAGGATGGGCACGGGGAGATGGATGCAGTGTGGTACCATATGAGTGATCCAGGATGGGCACAGGGAAATGGATCAGTGTGGTACCGTGGTGGTGATCTGGACTGGGCACAGGGAAGTCAACCTCAGCTCTGTGGATAATGGAGGAAAAACCAGCCCTGAGAGCCAACCCCTGCCTCTAAACCGTAACTGCAACGTTTGGAGTCTGTTCCCTTCTCATCAGAGCAGCCTTGCTCTGCTGAGGCTCAGATGGATGGGAGTGACCTTCAGGAATAGCTGTTCTAATGTTTATTTTATCAGGACCCAGCTCCGAAGCAGCAGAGCTGCTGGTTATTTTTAACCCAGGCGCTGAGCAGCTGGAGGCCTGGCTCAGCAGAGCCCAGTAACAAATGCTCTAAAGAGGGGCCGTGCATCATTGCTGGGCTGAGGAATGTTTCTGACAGGGAAGGCAGCGCTGGTTGGTGCCGTTAACTCCTTCAGGATTCTTTGGGGCTCCATGTGCTCTTGGCACTGGTGTCTGGGGTTTGGTCCTGCCAGAGTTGGGGGCTGGCATGGCCCCCACCCCTTGCCCTGAATTCTTGCAGGCAAGAACCCCCACACCTCTCCCTCCTGGAACTCTTGCTCTGTCCCTGTGGCACAGGGTGGCTGCTCTCTGTCCCTTGGGAGAGCTGCTTGAGCAACTCCTCATCTCTCCCTCTGTCAGGCCCCACCTCTGTCCCCGCTTTACCCCATGGGGCTCCCAGCCTCCAGCTGCCTTTCTGGGTTGTGTTTGAGCAAATCAGGACAGGGAGGTGTGGTGGTTAAAGTTCCAAAGGGAATCCAATCCAAGGATTGTGTGGTTCTCCTGGAGGTGTTTCTTGAAAGGCTTTATTGGCCAAACAATCTGCTGCTGCACTTGAGGCCTGGGCTCTGCTGTGCCCACTCAAGTTCCATGCTGGGAGCAGGGGCTGGAGCTGAGATGGATCCTTGGCCTCCCATGGGGGAAGCAGGGCCAGGGTTTGGAGAGTTCTGGCCATGAACCCCAACCTGGCTTGGGGAAGGAGCAGCTGTGTCTGGAGCACTGCACATGTAGATTTTATCTCATCCCAAAGATAAACACAAAGAGAGGCTGGAGAACGGGCTGTCCTTGATGGGAAACACTCCCAGCTGCCCATCCAGCCTGAGTCACGGCCGAGATGGGAGAGACACCACAATGTCAGGGTGACTGGGACCAGGCAGTGTGAGTGAGATTCTCCTTTCCCACAGACTGTCCTGGGCCTGTGCGACCCCTCTGCTGCGGCTGTGGTGACTGTGAGACCCTCAGTCAGACACCACCAGCTCTCTAATGGTTTCTGTGGTGTTTGTTTACAGGAGCACGGAGGCTCCCACCCTGGATGTGGGGAGGATGTGGGAGGGCCATTCTGGCATGGGAAGTGTTTATCTTCAGCAGAGCCTTGACCCTGGTTCCAGGTGTGAGACAAATCCCCACTCTCCTCCTGCATCCCCGTGCTCCAGCTGGGATGGGCAGCCCTGCCAGAGCCTGGGTGTGCAAGACCTGTTGGTTTGATTACTTGTAGTGTTCTCTCTCCAGTTCTCTAAGCACAGTATGGAACCATTCCTGATAGGGCAGAAATTACCTTGAAAGGTGTCTTGGGGTTTGAGTGTAGAGCACCCTGAGAACACCAGACCAGGCTGATCTGGGGCAAGAGGGGGTGGCCAATATGAGGCCAGTGTGGCTGCAGTGCCAGTCATGGCAATGACCCTCCCACCCCCATTGATGCTGGGCAAGGAGTTGCTCCTCTTCCTGCTGTGGAGAAAGGAAGGGCAAGAAGAGCCAGGTCTGGCTTTTAAAGTGAAAAATAGAGTTTTTATTCAGTGTTTGCATAGTTGATTCATATCAAGGTAACAACCCATCCCTCCCTGCAGGGTCTGCAGTGCCAGGATGGTTATCAAAGGCAATGCCTGGCTGTAACCAAGCAGGTTATTTGCAGTATGTATTTATAGATTTGTTTTATAGGTATATGGTGCATAGACAGCTTTGTGCTCACAGTATAAAACCTCTCTCTATGGAGCTGCAGTCAGAGGATGGTGATGGCAGGGGCTGCAGGGGTCGTTCTGCTGCTGCCTCTATGGCAAAGGGCTCTGTGGGCCGGGGCCGCCAGCACAGCACAGAGGAGGAGGCTGACACGGGGGTCCTGCTGTGCCCAGTGCTGAGGGACAGGCAGGACAGGGATGTTTCCACCTCACAAGGTAAGAGAAGAGCAGTGGAGTGAGCGGCTGCCACAGCAGCCCCCAGACCTCACCAGCCCCTTTATCCTGCCTGTGCTCCTGGGGAGGAGCAGGGGATCACTGCTGCCGTGTCAGGGTCAGGCTGGGCTCTGGCATCGCCCTTCTGGGACCATCTTGGGCTAAAGCAGGCGGGGGGCCAGCAAGGCAGGGTTTCTGCAGCTGGGGGGCCGTGGTAGCTGCTCACATGGGCTGGGGTGCGATGATGACGTTGCGGTAGCCCTTGACCCCCGTCAGCTGGTCACTCTCAAAGTCCACCATCAGCTTCTGCAGCCCTGACAGCCGCGGCATCAGATCCATCCGGAATTTGGCCTCTGCCTGTGGCTCCACTGGTTCCTCACTGTGGGAGGGCAGAGAGTCATTGTGGCCTGTCACCCTCAGAGCCCCTTGTCACCCTCCCAGGGCCCACGGTGCTGCGGGACAGTGCTGGGACTTTGGCAAACAAAGACCTCTGCAGGATGGCCCAACCCCTTCCCCAGCAAGGTGTAGGGTAGGGATATTCTGAGTCCACAGGGACCAGCATAGCCCTGGCTCCTGCGAGCCCCATGACTGCCCTCCCTGGGGGCTCCAGACACAGAAATCCACCCCCACACCACTCCCAACATCCCAGCCAGGTGAAAAGGGAAAAGCTCTTACAGCTCCTTGACCAGCTGCCCCTCGGTGAGGCCGGCACCCTCCACCACAAACACGCAGCCGTTCAGAGGCACTGCAAGGGGGTTCACCAGGCTGATCTCTGCCACCAGCTTCCGATTCTGCATTGGCTCTCCTAAAATCTGTAAGCAGGAGAGGTTGGACGCCAGGACCATTGATCCTGGGGGCCATGGTGCTCCCCTTGCCCTGGGGCTGAGACAGGACCTTAGGGATGCAGGTCCCAGGGGATGCAGCCCTGCTCAGTGAAGCAGGACCTGCTGCACAAGCCCCAGGAGTAACCTCACAGATGATCACAGCAACTCATTCCCTTCAAACCTGCCTGGGACGGGACATCAGACCCTTACCCTGATTTTGATTGGTGGATTCTCGACATAAATGTCCCTGACAGCTACGAGGACATCGCCAGTCTGGTGATCCTTCAGGAGAGCCACCACCTTGATGAGGTTGTCCTGGGTCAGTTTGTCCCTGTACTCTTCGTAGAGGATGCGCAGGGGCACCCTCTTCTCTGGAAGAGGAAGCAGAGAGGGGTCAGCACCCATGGCATCTCCAGCCCAGAAGCCACAGTCCTGCAATGACACCCAGCTGCTGCTGCTGGCATGGTTTGGGCTCCCCAGGAGCTTGTCCAGGTGCCTTGCAGGGACTGGGGAACTGGGGCTCCTGCAGGGCTGGGGTTCCAATACTGAGTGCCAGAAGGGACATGGAGGGTGTGGGGATGAGAAGGAGCCATGTCCTAGGGCAAGACTCCAGGTTCATGCCTGCACCAGGCATGGTGAGTGTGAGTGAGATTCTCCTGCCAAGTGCCAGCCCTTGGCAGCCAGTGTGGGCACTGGGAGGCAGCCTGGTCTCTGGCTGCTGCCCTCACTCAGCTCCCAGCATTGTTTATCTGAAAGTCCTTCAGGGATGGGGCTGTCCATGGGGAAGGAGGCTGAAAGCAACCAACTGCAGAACTGCCTGGAACAAGGAGTCCAGAGTGGCTGTGACCATGAGAAATGGAGCCTGACATTTACGAGGCAAGATTTGAAGTGCTGTAGCATCAGCTGAGACTGTGGGGAGAGTAACAAGCCTGGCTTCCCACGCTGGCACAAAGTGCTGGGGTGCCCTAAAGAATGCAGTTGGGAAGTCCTGAGGTCTACACTTTGAGGCAGGAGCTGAAGGTAGAAGTTTCAGGAGCTCATCAATAATGTTTCAGAAAAAATAGTGTTGGATTAACTTTTGCACAGGAATGTTAAGTACCTCAAAGTACCTCAAAGGCCACCTCTAGCAGGATGGGTACATGTCCCCACTCCCCCATCCAGCCCTGCAAAAGGCTCCAAGTACCTGCTGGTGCTTCTGTCAGCATGAGCAGAGGCACATCCCTCTCCCCTCCATGATGGCAAGAGCCAGCACATTCCTCATTCCTGCAAAGCAGCTCAACACCTGGCAGAGTGCCGAGTGCTGTGTTTGCAAGAGGGCTGGTGAGGAGCAGGGCTTGGTGCAGGGTAAACATTTGGCTGTTCCAGGACAGCAGATGTGTGGCCTTTCCAAGCCCTGAAGGGGCTCTGCAAACTCAACTTAAACTTGTGTTTAATGACCAGATGGTGATGTTCACGTGTGACAAGGGTGAGGGAGGTTTGGGGACTGTGCCAGGACAGCTCTGCAGAACGCCCACCCAAGGAGACACCGAGAGCTTCAGTGCTGCTGGCCAGGAAACCCAGAGCTTCTCACTTCCTCCAGCCTGGGACCACGCACTCAGGGCTGGGCTGGGTCAGTTCTGCTCTCCATGGTGTGGGAGGATCCCATCAGAGAGCCCAGCCTACCCCAAAGACTGTGGGAAAGCAGGAGGGATGCAGACAAGTGCCACAGAGTCCCTGGGACGCCTAGGGATGGCAGCCTGGGTGTGGCCAGCTTGCTCTCTTGGCATAACAGCTACAGCAGAAGTGGCTTGTCCAGCTCCAAATGCATTTCTAGCCTCTGCCTGAGCCATTTCCTTATCCTCTCACAAAGATTAAAAATCCACAGTGGCAGTTAACTAAGGAGGATGCCCCAAAGTGGCATCACCTATCAAGCTGCTGAATAGAGGCTGACCTAACCCCAGGCCTGGTGAAGCATCTCCTTCACCATCAGTGGGTCTCTTACCTGCCCTGGGCTCAATGTTGATGTCCACTGGGTCTGTGAGGCCGCACTGGAGCCCGAGGGTGCCGTTGTGGCTGGTGGCACGGGCACACAGCGTCACCCTGCACACACGCTCCTCGTCTGTGTTGTTGTTGACAACAGCAAAGACATCGAAGTCGCTGCCCTTGTTTGCACCCTCTGACACCTTGATCCTGAGGTGCAGCCCCTCATCCTCCTCCCCGATGGACTTCTTCTGATGCTCCGCCTTCTCAAACACTGCCCGCTCCTCCTCAGACCCTGCGGTGCACAAAATTCCTGATTCCCTGGAGCAGGGGGAGGGCCTGGTCTGGGCTGTTCTGCCCTGAGCCCTGGAGCCCTCCTGCTGCAGGTGTTTCCCAGGAGCAACATCCCTCCCTGGACATGTCTGCCCCTGAGAGCCCCCATACCCTCCGGGTATTTGTAGTTGTGGGTGATGTCCTCGCGGCTGTCCCTGCCCACGCTCTTGGTGCTGATGAATTTCCCCACGTCCGAGGATCGGATGCTCTGCTTCTGCATCCCGTCGCCCTGCACCACCCAGTACACCACGTCGGCGTTCACCTCCGCGAAGATGAAGGGGATGTCGTACTTGAGCAGCATGTCACCCTCTTTGATGGCTTTGACGGGGGCTGGCCCGCAGCAATAAACTCCTGCATGGAGTAGAGCCACTGTCACCACTCCAGGGCTCAGCCATGAGGAGTGGCTGTGGTGGGGCGACCCAGCCGTGTCAGAGTGTGATGTGGATGGAGTTTCCACATGGAGCACGTTGTACCTTCACTCTTCTCCTGAGGCGTCGGGTCCAGCACCTGCCACCCATCATAGCCAGCTGCCAGGTCTGGGCGGGCCATCCACGACTCCACCCAACAATGGAAGTTCCTGCAAGGGAAAGCAGCGTGTAGAAGTCTCATCCTCCTCCAGCACCTGCCAGGCTCTGGGGAAGGGGCAGAAGTAGCCCAGGGCTGGGCAAGCTGAGGTCCTGCTGTGCTGCTCACCAGATCTTGTCCCAGGATTGCCTCTCCTGCTCCCCCTTCTCATTGATGTAGCGGTCAATGGTCAGGTTGGCATTTGTGTCGTGGGCTGAGTTGTAGTTGGTCACCACCCGGGTGGGGATCCCCAGGCACCGCATGACTGCAGGGAGCAGGGCAGGGTGAGACAGGGGCCCAGGTCTGCAGCACTCCCACCCCACAGAGCCCCAGGTTTTCATAGCTCATGTCTTGTGGAGCTCCAGGTTTGAACAACTCCTGCTCTTCCCTTTGCCATGAAAGGGGTGCCTGGGGATTTCTGGGATCCCCAGGAGAAGCCAGTTCCTGCATCCACAGTGCACAGGCAAGCTGGGTGGCACCTGGCTCTGACAGCCTGACAGGTTTGATATTGCAGCAAAAAAAAGGCACAAAAAGCATCCGTGAGAGCTTTGGAAGTAGAGTGTGAGCAGCCGCGCTGAACCCCGGATTTCATCTCCCAGCTGTCTTTCACTGTGCAGGAAGCTCCCCAGGGAGCAGGGAGGCAGTTACAGTGCTTCAAAGGAAGGCTATAAACCTCTGCAAGTCGCTGCAAATCCACTTTAGTTTTCTGCTATTTCTCTCCTCTAAAAAGGGTCTCGTCTGTCTGTGACACATCAATGCTCTCACAGGCAGTGTTTTTCTTGGGGCGAAGCTGCACGAGCATATGTGAGCGTTTCCCAGCAGCAGCAAGTCTGGAATTGTTCTCTTCTTTTTCCCCAGGCTGATTGCCCTGGTGGCCATGACATTACTTTGATCTTAGTGGATTCGTGACTTTATTGCAAACTTGGCCATAAAGCCACTTCCTTCACCCCAGCCTGCCTCAGTCCCTCCCTTGCTGCCTGGCCAGGGAGGCAGTGCTGATTGAAAAACCAGAGCCCTTTTCTGTATTTTTTCCCCTCTATGTCCTGACAAACTAGAGTAATAAGAGAGCTAATTGCAAAGCAGTCATTGCAGGCTGATTGCAGCTCTTCCCTCTGCATGCAGCACCTGGAGTGGGTGTAGGGTGGGGGCCAGGCTGGGAGGTGGGGGGAGATGGGTGACCCTGTCCTGTGGAGAAGGGGAGATCAGAGGCATCTGCTCTCACCAGTGCATGCCACAGCAGCAAAGACCCAGCACTGGCCGTACTTGACTGGCTGGCACCCGAACTTCTTCCACCTCTTGAGAATATCCACACTCCCAATCCAGGCCATGGGGCTCATCCCATCGTCATAGTGGTTGTCCCACCGCCCAAACAGCACCCCTCGGTCCTCGTCATTACAGTTTACCTGTGGCAGGAGAAAAGGGCAAGGATGGAGAGGCAGGAACAGGCTGGGGAGGGAGGGGAAGAGCCTTTGCTCCATTCATATGCACTGTCACCCACATTAATACCCTCTCTCTATCCATGCAAGAGCTCACTGGGACGTGAGTGGACACGGTGCTAAATAGGGATGAATCTTAGAAACACATCCTCCTGCATGGGGAATTTCAGAGTGGTTATCCCAAAGTTGCTCCTGGAATGGTCTGTGCCTTTCCCTGCTATTTGTTTCCTCTAAAAAAACCTCTTATACATACAGGAGCAGTAACAGGGAAAGGATGTAAAAGAGAGAGCAAACACCCTAGAGAAGGAAAACGGTGTAACTGGAGGGGATGGCAGATGCTGCCTGCCAGAGCTGTAGCCAGGGGGTGTTTGGACCCCAGGGAATGTGGGGTGCTGGGGACACCCTGCCAGCTGCACCCCAGACTCACCATGGCGCTCACCACCCTGCCAATGTACACGGGGTCATTGCGGCGGGAGCAGTCCCGGTTCTGATCCCTCAGGTGTTTGGGGTTTATGTCCAGCATGCTGAGGCAGATGGCCAAGATGTCCTCCTCAAACTGGTGGAGAGCAGGGAGAAAAGGTTGTGTGAGGTCCCCACAGGACCTCACGCATGAAAACCGCGTCCTCTGTCCTCCCTCTCTGGCCCACTGTGATGCCCCTGCCAGCAGAACTACTGGGTACAGGGGTCACACTTCCTCAGGGTCCCCTCCCTGGCTAGCATCTGCTGAGTGACGTCTCCACTGTTCCCACTCAGCCTGTGGGCAACCTCCTGCCCACGTACTGGGGCTAGATCTGATTTCCTGCAGCCGTGCAGGGGTCAGGGCATGGACGTGACCTCCAGGAAAATCTATTTCCCATCACAGCTGAGTCACAGCCCTTCCTCGAATTGAGGTGTGGATCCTGTGGAGGTCATGATCACCCCCAGTGCTGGGGGCCCCCAGCCCTTTGCTCAGGGAGGGTGGCTGAGCAACCCCTGCACCCCAAGGGTGCAGCTCGGGGTGTGAGCACTGCCTTATCAGCCCCCCTGGCACAGTGCCCAGGAATTCCTTATCAGGCACTGCCTCCTGGCACAGCAGGGCCACCCAGATTAGTGACACATGGCCATGGGGCCCCCAGGAGCCGTGGGGAAACACTTCCCTTGCCTTGCCATGCTTTGAAGTCAGCGCATTCCCTCTTGGAAACGAGAATCCGGTTTCCTTGACCCATGGCCTGATTCCAAGGTGCTGACAGCATCTTTGCGAGGGGCACACACACGGCACCAGTCCCTGTGTCCTGCAGCACCACAGCTGCATGGCCTGGGTCAGCCAGGGGTCCCAAGGGTCCCGGGGGGGCTTGCCCACTCACCTGGCCAAAGTTCCAGGGGATGGAGAAGATGTAATTAGAGGTGCCCTGGAAGATGAGCCCGTTCTGGGACAGGACGTACTCGCGTCGCTCGTTCTCATCACGCATGAAAACTGTGTCCTCTGTGGGGACAGCAAGTGATGGGGACACGGCTCTGCCCTGCACAAACAGCTTCCTGACCCCCTCCCTGTGGATGGGTCCAGTGGGAAATGGGGGCTGGAACTGCTCATGCATTAAAACAGCTGCTGGGGAATTTCGGCCCAGGTTGATTTAAACTGATGGGAAAATTTCAGCGGGTTTGTGGTTTGCTTTTCATTCTTTCTCATGTCTCTGTCTTTCCTCCCTTTTATTTAATGGAGATGGATCTCTTCTCAGGAGGGGAGACCTCCCTGGGGGTGCAGTGAGCAGTGGGAGTGGGTGTGCTGGCTCAGCACAGCCAAAGCCATTTCACTCACAGCAGCTACTGCTGTGGAAATCAACATTTACTGGAAATGTTTGCAGAAGGAAACCCCACACGTCCACCCCAGTGCTCAGCACAGCCCTGCTTGAGCAGAGCTTCCTATGGCCCCTTATCTCTGCAGATCCAGCATGGGACATTTGAGATCCAGGAAACCAGCCAGTCTAGGAGCAGGGAAAGGACACGGAGAGAGGAAAATCCCAGGGCTGTTGAACTTTACAGCACTGAGCTGAACCTGCCCTCTGGGTCTGGCTGCCCAAATTTCACCAGGACAGTGATATCCATGTCACTGAGTCCACAGCTGGGGGCCTGGGTGAGGATGGGTGAGAACGGGCCTCATGGGGGCAGTTAGGGACAACTGGGGGCAAGTGGGGGCAAATAGGGACATTTTAGAGGCTTTTTCCCTGTCCCCTGCCTGGCCAGGAGTGGTGCCCAGGGACTGCCCAGGGTTTCACACCAGCACCATTGTGGTGAGCTCCTACAGGCACCATGTGGTGGGGGTAGCCTGGACAGGCCATTGGGTGTTTGGGATGGGGACAAAGGGGCTGTGTGTGTTGTAGGGTGGGGATGGTGCTCTTGGCCCTGACCTACTGCAGGGATTGTGTGGAGATGGAAGCAAAGTGAGGATTTCTGCTTTAAACTGTGTTCAGACCAGCATCTTGTGTTTGCCTGAGCCTTGGAATCCCTGAGCTCAGGGAGGTGAAAGTCTCACCTGGGTGCCAGGGGTTGAAGAGCAGCACGAAGTCCCCGATTCGGTAGCTGGAGCCCTGGTAGTCAGTGCAGGTCTCCAGGGTCATGCTGTAGCGGCCGATGCGAGCGTTGGGCGGGGAGCAGAGTGAGACAGAGAGGGACTCCCCATCCTGCTGCTGCATCACTGCACTCCAGCACGATTCCTCTGGGCAGTCAGTCATGACAAAGTGGGAGCTGGTTCCTGATGTCTCATTGGGGCAGGGCCCTGTCAAGAAGGAGTAGGTCAGTTCTGCCAGTGCTCCAGGCTGCACCAAGGGGAGCTGCTCCAAGCCCCCCTGCCCTGCAGCAGCTGCCTGGATCTTGGCTCTCACAGCCTGGGAACATTTACCATGGAGTTTGTCAGGTACTGAGGGTACAGGATAGCCCAGCTGAGGGGAGCTCAGGCATGTCTCTCACAGGGACAGACTCACCCTGTGGGACGCCAGCAGAGCACAGGGGCGCTTGCCCGGGTGCTCACCCCAGGGCCAGGTTTCTGTCCACAGATGCACCCGCTCCTGCCTCTCCTCCGAGCAGCACTGTTGAGTCCCTGTACCCACAGAATGGAAGCTGGCAGAGCCTGGCCATGAAGCCCAGACCCCCATCACTGGGTGCCCCAGTCCTGTGTGCAGCCTCAGGCGTTGCTGCAAACATCCCAGGATTAGGGATGACCTCAGTGGCCAAAGCGCCGAGCCTGGGACAGTGTGATCCTCGCTGGCCCCTCCAAGCTACAGCCATGGCCAAGCCACCTGCACTGAGCCAGCTCCAGACCCGTTCCCTGGAGCGGTGACGCCCAGCCCGGCCCTGCGGCTCCCTGGCCATGCAGTGCCTGGCCGGCAGCCGAGGCAGTGGTGCCACTGCTGTCCCCTCTCCCCGCAGGAGCACAGCCCCGGCTGGTCCCCCGCCAGCCTTCGCCTACAGGCCAGTCACCAAAAATATTCGTGAACTCATGGAAGTGACACAGTTTCTCCTCTCGGGCAGGCTGGGCTGCGTTCACTGTGTCCTTTGGGCAAGAGCCAGCCCGGCGCTGCTGTAGGCTGGGCAGACACGGGAGCCTGCCTCCTCCTCCTCTTCCTCCTCTTCCTCCTCCTGCCTCCACAGCCCACAACATCGCCCTGGACTCCGGCACCTGAACGGGGCTCTGCCAACACGGCTACTGCAAAAACACAGCTCTATTTTCACTCCATTCTTCCTTCCCTCTTTCTTGTGGGAGGCGGCACATGGCCTCGGTGGCTCTGCTGTCCCAGGATGGAGGGACAGGTCTGGCAGTCCTTGCCTTGACAGGTCCGGCCCCAGTGAGGAATGTGCTGGGGCCGCTGCCGGGGGGGTGGCACTGCCACGTGCCTCTGCGAGCCCCAAAGCACCTCTGCCCTCTTTCTGCAACGCTGGGGCTGAGCTCCAGCCCGGAGGATCCTCTGCCAACCTGTACCTTGGCCTGTGAGGCTGTGCCTGTGGCTACTACCCCTGCAAAACCAGCCCGGGACTGCCTGGCTGTGGCGTGCCCTGGAGAAATGCAGGGGTGGGAGTGGGTGGGCAGCGCCCATGGGGCTGGTAGGGCACAGAGGGAGCCGCTGCTTTAGGGTGAAGCTGGGAGGTTCCTGGATTTTGTTTTGTCACCAGAGCTTTTGGGATGGAAAAAGGAGAGTTTTACTCTGCAAGGAAACTTGTGTGCAGTTTTACTTTGAATTCTGGCCGGGTTGACTCAGCATGGTGCTTCAGCCCCAAAATAACTCCTGCCTGAGAAATAATTTCCTCTCCCTTTGCTCTGAGCTGGCGGGGCTGAGCCCCTGCCTGGCGGCTGCACCCAGCCCAGGCTGTGAGAGCAACAGCCCAGCCCTGGCCCGGCCCGGGGGGCTGTGCTGGGGGGCTCCCTGGGGACATTTCCTTTCTGCAGTGTTTGTGTTTCCTGAGCAAACCCCGCTCTGGGTGGTCTGAGAGGCAGCGGGGCTGGGTGTAAAGCCCATCAGCAGAAATGCTGGGATGGCTCTGGCTGAAAAGATACACTGTGCTGATGTTTCTCAGAGGGGCAGGAGGGTTGGGCAAGATCCTGGCCGCTGCCAAGGTACTTGCTGGTGAGCTGGCAGCTCTGGTATGCCCGTGCTCGGCCCTGTGAGGAGGAGGAGGGGGAGGAGGTGATGATGCTGCTGCTGCTGGCTTTTTGTTTTATTTCTTCATCACTTCTCTTCCACTCTCATTACGGAGATGAGTTTTTACCTTTTTTTTTTCTTGTGATATAAAAGCCGTGCACAGCACCAGCCTCTGCCGGGTGAGGAACAGGGACTGTGTGACATGGGGCAGGCGCAGTGACACAGCCCCCGTGGGAGCATAGGTGAGCCCTGGGGCAGGGGCCGAGGGTGGTGACCCCTACACAGCCCTCCCTCGCGACACAAATGTGGGGGCACTCACCCGTCTCGACGTTGAAGGAGAGTTTGTCCACACCCTCGTCGTAGCCGCGGCCCGAGAAGCGCAGGGTGATGGTGAAGGGCTGTCCCCGCCGCAGCACCAGCTGCGTGCAGCCCATGTCCGCCGTGCGGTGCTCCTGCCCGTTGCGGTCGCAGTGCAGGTCCCACGTCTCGAGCACCAGCTCTGCAAAGGCAGCGGCAGGTACAGCTCTGACCCTGCCACCGCATCAGGAGGGATGGCTGCAGCCCATCCCGAGCCCTGGGTTGGGCCGTGCTGAGGGGTCTGAGCGTCCCCAACCCACACTGCCCTGTGCTCCCAGATGTGCCGGGCAGAGCACCTCTCTAGGAGGGCACAGTGACCGTGCCAGACTCTGAGCATCCTTCCAGGAGCGCTGTGAGAGGGGCACAGACAGGGCACACATCCTTCCTGTGTGATGTGAGAGGGGCACAGACATGGCAGCCAAGCCCTCAGCGACTTTTTGCCCTCCTGATCCAGCTCTAAGCTGTGTTGTGCTGTGGAGCTGCCTTCATGTGCTGCCAGAGCTGTGCCAGGCCTGTGTCTCACAGCACCCAGCAGAGGAGCAAAGCCAGCACCCAGCTCTGCTCTAAGGGGGCTTTTCACTGGGGCTGCTGTCTGTGTGCCCCCATCCCAACAAGTGCTGCTGAGTGAGCCCAGGAACGTTCAGGATGTTCCAGTGCCTCAGCCAGGCCTCCAGCAGCTTCCCTCTGCTGGGGCTGCTGACAAATTGGTGAGAGCAAGTGTAGACTCAGTGACAGAGGGTGCCTGATGCCCCAGACATTCAGGCTGCTCTGCTCTGCTCACAGCCCAGTCAGGGCTGTGTGCTGGAATGCCAGCAGCCACGTCCCCATCACCCTGGGCACTGTGCTGGGGCAATGAGACATTGTTCATCATCCCTGGAGGCCACTGATCCCTGAGTGCCCTGCAGTGACGTATTAATCACCAGATTAATACCAATATTAATCACCAGAATAAGCAAAAGCATTCTGTGCAGGAGAGCACATGGCAAGCTCAGTGCCAGTGAGGGACTGAGGAGATCAATGGGCAATACTCAGCTTGCTGCCCCATGCTGTGGCTCTCCTCAGCCATTCCCTTCCCAGTACCAGCTCTGGTAGTCACCAAACCCTTCTTGGACCAGTGCCAAATGGAAACAGCAGCCCATGAGCTCACCATTCCCAGAGCTAAATTAAAACATTGCTCCTGGCTCTCTGGGCAAGGTGACTCTGCAGTATGGCCCCGTGGAGGGCAGTGGGCTTGTCACTGTCCCCACCACAATGTGACAGCTGCTTGAACAGTCCATAACTAAGGGCCATGGGAACTGTGAAGTGGGGACAGAGCACAGCCAAGCCCTTTCCCTCCCTCCCTGCCTCCCCCACTGTGAGCAGCACAGCCCTCTGCTATGGAACATGGACTGTACAAGTGGAATCTCATGGTTGACATGGAGCCAAACTTGCTGACAATAAGTGTGTTCAGAAACCAGGAGCAGGGCTCATCCTTGTCTCAGTCACCCTGGGGTTTTCATCCTCAGCAGATTTAGCAAAAAGCAGATTTCTCAAAGCCTCTATCCAAACCAGTGGGTGCCAAGAGATGGGTGGGAAGGGGGCTGTGGTGCTGCAAGTGGTAGCAGCATCCTGGGCACTCAGGAGCAGGAGCTGCCCAGTGTGTTTGGGACAAGAGGACACTGTGTTAAGCTGTGCCAGGGGAAATTTAGGCTGGAGATTAGGAAAAAATTCTTCACAGAAAGAATGATTGGGCTCTAGAATGTGCTGGTCAGGGAAATGGTGGAACCACTGTCCCTGGAGGTATTTTAAAAAAAGACTGGTTGTGGCACCTAGTGCCAGGGTCTAGCTGATAAGGTGGAGTTAGGTCATAGGTTGGACTTGATGCTGTCAAGGTGTTTTCCAACCGAATTAATTCTGTGATTCTGTAGCAGCTCAGCTGTGTCTGTGTGAGTGTCTGACCCGAGGGACGCGCGTTGATATTGCTACAGCAGTGCTGGGAGCCAGGACAGCCCGCGGCACTGTGGCACAGACTGATGCCGTCTCACCCAGAGGGCTGTGTGCCCGTGGGAATCACACAGACCCGATTCCTGGGACTTTTGGGGCAGCTGTGTGGGAGGTGGGGGTACCTCTACCCTGAAGAGCCAAGCGTGCAGGATTCCCGAAGCCCAGAAACTTTTTCTGCCTGAGCTTCCTGAAATCCCCTCACCCTGTCAGGACGTGGGCACACGCTCCCGGCCCAGCTGTCCACCCTCCTCTGCCGGGAAAGCTTTAAATAGCACCAGGCTTCATTCTACGGGACACTCGGACCGGAGGAGAGTCGGGAGGGAGGGAAGGGCACGGACCTGCGTGGACCCCGCACGGACCCTGCTAGGCTTGGCACCGCCGTTCTGCTTTAGTCTTTCCCGTTCCCCATCGCCCTTGACTTCGGCTGAGGGTCAGTGACAGGCTCCAGTCCCAAAGCGAGCAGGGGGCACCGAGCGCCGGCCGGAGCGGGCGTGCGGAGGGTCGGGACCGAGCCCGGCACCTGCGGGGGGTTCGCGCCGCGGTCCTACCTTCGGCCATGGTGCCGCTGCTGGGCGCTGCGGGTGCTGCCGGTGCACGTCCCTGTCCCTGTTCCGGTCCCGGTCCCTGTCCCGGTCCCGCCGGCAGCGCTGTCGGTGCCGATGCCGGTCCTTGTCACGGTCCGGATGCCGGGGGAGCTGCCCCTCACCACCCGCTGTCCGGCCCCACCGTCCGTCCCNAGCAAGCCCCGGAACCCCCCGGGCTGGCCCCAGCAGAGTCTCCCGGGACCCCCACACCCCCCGGGCCGGAGATGGCCCCGCTGCCGATCAAGAGGAGGGGAGAACAAGGGGGCGGAGAGGGGCTGCGCGGCTTTTCCGCGAAGTGCCAGGACTCGGGATTCTTTTCTCCTTATAAAGTTCTCTCCCTCCTCTGGCTGCGTCCCCATCCTGGCCAATCGTGGTGGGATGCGCTTGCCGGGAATTGCACCCCCTTCCCGTAGCTGCATCCCTGAGAGATGGAATCTGGAGGGAGAATGTGATGAAAACTTTGCTGTTGGACAGCTGATGTGTTGGAATCAGCGCTGGTTGCTCTGGGACATGGAAGTGTGCACGCATGGAAGTGTGCCCTGGAAGTCCCTGCCCCACGCATTGGCCATCCCTCTCCTTCCTGGGGCTCCCTGCCTCAGGGTCTTGCCAATGGGGCTGCCTGGCCTGTCCAGGCCCTCCCTGCGTGTCCTAAGGGTCACTCAACACACTAGAGACCACCTATCAGGGACAGAGGGCTGAGACCCCACACCTCCATGGGCTCTTGGGGTTTGGGAGCGCTCTGGTACCTGCGCAGCAGCTTGGCTTGTTATGAACAAAGTCTTGAGAACTTTCTGGAATAACTTTGTTCAGTTACTGTTTTTTCTTCGTGTGAGTTAAGCTGCCCAGGATCAGGACCCGGGATGGGGGGTGTCCCTGGTGGAGCCATGAACTGATCCTCCTCCTGTGGCACTTGGATGGATGCAGGATGCTGCAGCCTGGGCACTGGGAACTCTCTTCAGCCTGACTCGTCTCCTCTTGCTCCCCCAGACCCTCTCAACCACTACCCCTCCCCAGTTCAACGTTTGGTGCATCATTCCAGGGCTGTTGTGGGACCCTATGGATGGTGCTGTCCTGTAAGATGGTTGGGGTCCAAAAACCTTGTGGACTCAGGGTCACCTCACAGGGCCCCCACAGGGGGAAGCCCCACTGTCCTGGTGTGCCCCATTGCCCAAGTGTGTGCAGCAGCTGCATCTGCCCCCCCCACATGTGGGGTGGTCCTGCTCGGGGCCCCCAGCTGTGGGCAATGCTCTGCTCAGGCACATCAGGGCACTGCACTGGGAGGGTCTGCAGTGAATTGGACTCCTCCTCTAGCTCTACAAAAGGATTTTTGGTACTGACAGAGTTGGTAAGGTCTGAGCATGCCAAGGGCAGAGACCATAAGTCCCACGTGTGGGGGGCTCCTGGTGTGTCCTGCTCTGGGGGCACATGGCTGGTTTTACGGAAGCACTGCCCCACAATGGAGCCGTGGCTGGGGGAGTCCCATCCTCCATCACCTTCCTTAAAGGAGGTGGGGAGGGACATTGGAACAAAAGCAGCAAATCCTTGCTGAGAGAAAGCTTGGGACAGCTGGTTTTAATGGAAACAATTCATGCACTACTCCACCATGTGTTTGTATGGGCTGGGGGTGTGCAGGTCATGGTGGGGGGCCTTTGCCAAGTGCACAACCGGTGCCAGCAGGGCCCTGCTCACCAGGGCTCTCACTGCAGACAGATCTGCATAGGAACAGCCTGACAGTGCTACCCTGTCAGCGCTGCCCTGTCAGCATGTCACTCTCATGCTGGGGTCTTGCTCTCCTTGCTCAGATTTGAGAAAAGACACTGAACAGGACACCCTCTTCCTCTTCCCAGACCCCTTGGTCCTTGTGGGCAGCACTGGGTCGAGTTGTTCCCATGGATGCAGGGAGGGGTCAGCAGGGAGGAAGGTCCCACAGGCTGCCCCTCTCTCTGAGCATCAGGGCCACAGGAATTGCTGTCCTCTGCCAGGCTGCTGTGACGCCTGGAGAGGGCTGGTGGCCATGGGAGCTCACAGCTGGTGCCACCTACCCCAGGCTGGCCTTGCTCCCAAGGCTGCTTCCTGGGCACAGGAAGTTCTGGCACTGGTGTTGATGAGTGCCAGTCTATCTGGGCTCATGCTGCAGGGCGCTGGGCTCAGCTCTGCCTGCACAAGCCTGCTCTTCCTCCTGTACCCGGTGTGAACTCTGGCTGCACTCTGCAGCGGAGGTGCACACTCGGGAAGTGTTGTTTGCTTGAGTTAATGTGTGACAGCCAGAGGAGCACCTTGGCCGTGAAGGAATTGGGAACGGCCATTTCTCACTCGGCTGGGAAGCACGAGCCGTTTGTTGCCGTGANCTGGGGTGTCTGAGGCTGGGCAGGCTGTTGGGATTATCTTCTGTCTGGTTTACTGGCCAAGCACAGAGCAGGAACGACTCACAGTACCTGTCCCTGCTCTGGCACCTCGGGCAGAAGTGGCAGGAGACAAGTGCCTGGCTGTCCCCTGGGGCTGTCTCCCAGGGCTATCCCTCTGGCTCTGTCCAGCCAGGACTGTCCCTCAGGGGCTATCCAGGGAGCTCTGGGCTTGGTCCCAGCACCTCACCAAGAGGAAACCTCCCTTGTTTCCAGCTTTATTGCCCACTTCACTCACCACCTTGTATCGCGGAGGCATCTGTCTGCCCAGGCACTGGAAAATGCCGCCCGTGGTAGGCCAGCAACATTGCTGGTGTTATTTTTACTCTCCTTACTAAGACAAGGCTCCATTAAGAGGGTGTTTGCACTGTCGAAGCCCAAAATAACTCCTCATTTGCTCAAGGTGTTCAGTGCAGGACTGGGACTTTCCTCGCCCCCACCCCGCTCCTGGAGCTGCTTCAAAGCGTGCCGGTCCCTGCCGTGCCGGTCCCTGCCGTGTGTCCCGCACACACAGAGCCCCTGTTTTCCTCTGCTGGGTGTGTGCCGGGGCGGCTGCAGCCCCTCCAGTGCCCGCACATCCTGACTCAGTTCCTTGTGCAGGCAGATAAACAACCCCTGAAAAAGGGCAGTGTCTGCTCTGAGTCGCCCTGTTAAGTCGTCAACCGACTTCAGGAGCTCTGCCCATCTCCTGCGGTGCTTCCCGCCCCGGGTATTCCCCAAACTCAGCCCTCAACCGAGCCGCTCCTCCTGCAGCCCCCGAAGCCGGGGCACCTGTGTGCTGCTCCTCGGTGGGGAGCCCGGCATGGTCCGGGGTGAGGGTCTGTAAGGGGCCCTGCAGGGATGTAATTTCAGGACAAAGTGTTTTATGCCCACGATAACAGGGCCAGCAGGGAGCTCTGGGAGCTGTGTGGGCATCCTGGCATGCAAGATGCAGCAGCTACCCCCTCACACCTCTGACCTGTGAAAGGGCTTCTCAAAGCCGGGATGAAAGACGTGTGGTCCAAGGGGCTCAGCGACAGCGACAGACAAGGGTCCATAAGGGCACGCAGGCTGGGGCGAGGGAGGATGGGGTTGGTGACGGCACCACGCTCGGTTTGGGGCTTTGGTTGCCGCAGGCAGCTCTGGCGCTGGGCCAGCGGCTGGGCAAGGCGGGCTCAGTGCAGCGCGGGGCTCCCGAGGTGGAGGGGCTGAGAGCCGGCATCAAGGGGGGCTTGTTCCCACCTGTGGGCGGCTGCCTGCCAGGGCAAGCACTGCAGCCTTTCCTTTGGGAGGAGAAGTGGCTTCTAAAGGAATAGCAGATTGTTTTTCCACCTGGCCCCCCAGGCAGGCGTGGTGTGCTCTGATGTCCCAGGCACGGGGCAGATGCAGCCCGGGGAGCTGAGGCGTCCGCTGCTCCCAGGGCAGGGCGAGGGGTGCGCGGTGGTGTCGGCTGCAGTCCGGGGCTCTGGCTCCCGGCTCACGGCACGGGCTGAGCCAGAGGCTGTTCCCGAAAAACGGAGAGTCTGAACCAGCATGGTCTGGAGGGATCGGCCGGCAGCTGATAACCAGCTTCTCTAGGGAGTCCTGGTGCAAGGCACCCCCTCCCGCTCCTGGGTAGGGGGGGATCAGGAGGAATTCATTATGTAACTGGTTTTGGTTTTAGGCGGAGCCTGTATTTTTATTTTAAAAAATGAGAGAAAAAACCCTCTCTAAAGTCTCCAGGTTTATTGGGTCTGCAGTCACGGTGGGGGCAGGAAAGCTGGGGGCTTCCCCGGCAAGGCTCCCAAGCAAGCCCCTGGGAGGTGGATCCTGTGTTGGACAGCAGCAATGCATGCAGGGGAGGTGGATTCTCCAGCTGTGCCAAACCTTTCCTTGCTGGTGGCCCCAGGATTGCCACAAGGCCAGTCCCACTGTGGCAGGGTCCCACAGCACTCAAGAGTGAGCTGCAGTGCTGCAGGATCGGCTCTCATCCACTGCCAGGATAATCACGAGCCAAACACAACGTTTTGCAAACTGATCTGGCTGTACCTGGACCAAACTGAATTCCAGCCTCCGGGTGTCATTTCCCAGCAGCTTGCTGGAATCCCCCCAGCTCTCCCTCCCCAGGGCACCTGTTCCCCCAGGACACCGCTCCCCCGGTAATCCCGCACCACCTTCAGAGCTTGCAGGCTCCAGTGGGTCTGCAGGGGGAAACAAGAAGGGTCTGTGCTGCCCAGTGGGTGCACAGAGTGTTTGTGCTCCTCTGTGAGTTCACATGTCCAGATTTCATGCCTGAAGCTGGGTTGTTCCCCTAGTGCTGTGTGTGTCCCCCATGCAGGTCTGAGCCCGACTGTCCTGTCATCATCCTCCCAGGGTGGGTGTCTGCAGGGCCCCTGAGCAAGCACAAGGCGTTTTCCATCCATCCATCCCTCGGGATGCAGCACAGCTGGGATTTTGGAAAGCAGCTGGGTCAGCCTTTCCCTGGCTAGCTCAGATTGGATTGAGTTATGTCCAGCCCTTGGAGCTCTACCCTTTGGCGTTATCCTGCACCCTTCCTGTTTTCCTCTGATATCACTGGTTTCTTTGGTTTTCTATTTCTTATGGTTATCCTGCAGCTCCCCAAAGCACCAGCAACCCCAGCTCAGTGACAAGCAAGACCTCTCTTTGCTCTGCCAGAGCAGGCACTTGGAGATAATGAAGCTTCTCTGCCTTGCCTTTGCAGCCATGTCCCAAAGCCAGGACTGAGCTGGTGTCTTTGTCCCACAGCTCAGCTCCCTCTCGCACCCAGACCTGCATCTGTGTTTACCTGCTGAAACCAGACCCACTGTCCTGGCTGTCACCCAGGAGGACAAATCCAGGCAAGACAGCATTCCCACTGTGGCACGGACCAAACCCCAACTTGTGCTTCTGAACTCCCATGGCTGTTCGTGGCTGAACCCCAGTTCCAAGGTCTGCCAGGACAGAAATGGGCCTGTGGTGGCTCTGCTGGCACCAGAACTGCTGGGGGGCCCTTCTGAGGAGCTCTGAATTTTCCTACGTGCTGCTGTCAATGCATCTCTGCCTCGTCACCCATTTCCCACACTTCCTCCTTCACTGGGACAGGGCACAGCTGTGGCAGTGGCCGGGAGCGTGGGAGCCCCAGTGCCTCTTGCTCTTCCTCTTCTTTTCTCCTCTTTCCTCTGTCTCGTCACAATTGAACCCAGTGATCCTCCAGCCCCCGCAGTTTGTTGGGCAGAGCTTGATGGGAATCTGGTGATGAAGAGGAGAAGGAGGAAGAAGAAGAGTGCTGTGGCTGTCTCTGGTCCCTGCTCTGTGCCAACCCATGTACTGTCTGCTCTGCTGGAGCAGGGCTCAGGAACCACAGGGGGAATGGCTGACCCAGGAACTGCCATGGGGAAGAGAGGGTCATTCCCTGAGGCTGGGATCTGTGCCTGATCCATGGGCCCTCCACTTTTCTGAGCTGATTTTGTTGTCTGCTGCATCCAACGTTTTTGACTTTTTTTTCCTTAGTAAAAAAGTATTTCCTGGGGCCTTGTGGGAGCTTCCCTCCAAGGCTGGAGGGTGCTGTGCACCCTGGAACTGCCAGACCCTGACCTGTCCACACTGCTGGATCCATGCCAGCTCCTGACAAATGATTTTGCCATTTCAGGAGGGAAAGGAGACATTGATTAACTCCTGTACTTGCCTTTCTGGAAAGGTTATAGCTTAATTGTTCAAACTTGGAAGTCATAAATCATGTGCTGAAGGATCAGCAGAGATAAGAAAATTTTTCCAGAATGTTGCAAAACACTTTTTGGTAGGAGGGAAGGAGGGATCTGGCTATGCCCACCCAGCTGTGGGGGCTGATGGCTCTTCAGTGCACAGGACTCTTCCAGGGAAACGTTTCACCCTTCAGCCACAGGCCGGAAATTCCCCTTTCTGTTATCAGTTAAACTCAGGATTTGCAAAATATCCTTTTTTATTTTACTTATGGAAAAAAAAAGAAACAACAGGAAAGGCATTGTTTGTTTTATTCAGAAGAATCATAATTCCATCTGGTTTGAAAAATTACTTTCTTTTTCACTGGAAAGCGCAACTTCTCCAACCTAAAAGCTGTAATGGGGGGGATACAGCAGATCAGCTCTCAACAGAGCGGAAAATTGAGCAAGGGAACTCTCAGGCTTGGCCTGGAATGATGCTGGAGGGAGAAAATATTTTTGGCTCTCACAGTGAGCTGGGCCCCATCCAGGTGGGTATGGCTTGCTCTGGCCACATGGGATGGGGAGTGGGTACACTCAGCTGTAGGGCATGAGGATGGGGGGCAGGGGCATATCATGAAGAGGTAGAAATGTCCTGGCTTGGTGCCTTTGGTGCCATTCAGGACGTGGCATTATTAGAGAATGAAGAATTGCAGAAATCTAGGCTCGCACAGGACAGGCTGTGCCGACCTGTCTGGGTTCTCTAGGACAATGACTTTTAACCAAAAGGAACGAGATAGACTCAGTGACCAGGATTTCAGTGGAGCAGGGGCAGAATTGTCAGTAGGAAAATCAGTGTTGAGCTAGGTAAGATGGAGTCTAAAAAAATTGTAGGGAGAAGTAAAGACAATTGGATAGGAGTGACGACAGGCAGAGGGGTCCTGTGACAGGGCAGGGCCGGGCTCGGTCCCCTTAATGCTTCAGCAATGACCCAGACAGGAGGAGCGTGGCACCCGCAGGGGGCAGCTGGGGCCGTAAGGAGCTCAGCGGGGCTTGGCTTCGGGATCTGGCAAAAACAAGGCTCAGGGGGGTATGAGTGATGCTCAGCCAGGCTGGGATGGGCGAGTGCCCTTTGCCGAGGCGCAGCATCCCGCAGGGTGCGAGCCATGACCGTGCTGGGCTGGGAGGAGGAGTGTGTTTTTCTGGAACGGCCTCCAAGGCAGAGATCGCTTCTCCTCTGATGTCTCTTGATTAGCTCATGCTGTGGCTGCCCAGGGGGGCGGCCGGCCAGTGCCTGCCTCGACAGCAGGGGTCCCGCCTGCCAGCACCCACTCCCGGCTGCCCAAACAGGCAGCGGCTGCGGGGACAGGGTCTCTGGGGACATCAGGGTTCTTTGGACTGGGATCAGCAAGGTCGCACCCAGGCCAAATGGGTCCCAAAGGCTTCAGGACAGTGCGTTCCCAAAACAGAGTGGGGAGGTTGGGCAGGATGACACCACTCTGCTCATGTACTGGGAGGGAGAACAGGAGACCGAGGCACTTAACCCTTACAAAAGGGCCCTTTGAACAGGGCCAAGGTGCTGGCAGCAAGTAGGAGAGCCAGGCTGTGGGCACAGCCCATGTAGGGGGCACAGGGGGCATTCTTGGTGACACCAGCTGTCTGTGGGCACTGTGCTAGGGTGGTGGGAGCAGCTGGAACCTGGGTGAGAATCCCAGCAGCTGGCTCTCAGTGGGACACAACTTCTCACTCTCCTCCATGAGGACCATCCAGGTGTTTCTCTTCAGGTTTATTAATGTTAATGGAGTTAGTCCTGTGTTAATGAGCACACACAAACCCAGGGCCCACTGCTGGGGCTCTGCCAGGGCTGCAGAAGGAAGCAGCAGCACAAGGATGGTAAAACCATCCAGTGGAACAGGGAGCACAATCAGTGACTGGAACATCTCACAGGTCTGCACTCCCCTGGGATGCTCCAGGCACACCTTCTAATGTTGAACTCTCCTCACTGCCTGAGACAAGGCTGGTACTGGTAGGGATAAAGGCACTTTATAAGAGGATTGCTACACATCTGGTAGATTGTGAATGAACCCTGTGAGCTGGTGATGGAATTACTGCTGATCCACGGCAGGGAGAGCACTAAGGACAGGGAGCCAAAGATTCTGGGACTGAGGGTGGGGTAAGAAGTTCCAGCATCCCACCTCTCTGAGCGTGGGAAGCCTCATCCAGTCCGTGATTGAGACTTATGCAGCTGGACAGAAACAACCCCAGCTGGAGGAACTGGTTACTTGACATTTGCTTTAGCTGAACTTTCAGTGTGGTGGTTCTCCAGGTAAATGATCTGGTGGGCCTTTTCGGATGGGCAGGGTGGTCTGGGACTCTGGAGGTCCCTGGGCAAAGCCAGGCTTGCTGCTGAGGTTTCTTCCATGGAGTTCTGTGAATCTGAGTCTTCAGAGGAGAAACTGCTCTGGCTGGAAATCTGGAAGTACTGGGCAGCTTCTGCCCGTGGCCCCGCTGGTGCCCCAGGTGTGCTGGGATCTGAGGCAGTCCCATGGGGCACAGCAGTAGGACGTGGTGGGTCAGCACCTGGGAAGCGTGTCCAGGGAGGCAGGGTGAAGGGACGCCTCCGAGGGGGCTGCCTGCGCTCCTGGGTGAGGTGTCCTGGCGCTCCCAGGCTGGCTTTGCTCTTGGCTTTGGGATGGGGGGTGTCAGCACAGACGTGGTGGTGAGAGGTGTGGGCACCCTGAGGCCCCAGCTGGCAGTGGGGCTGCAGAGAACTCTTCTCCACACCCAGTATGGAGCCAGGAGCAGTGCTGGGCTGGGACTGTCCTGGCCCCTCAGTGCTGGTCTCTGGCTGCTCTGGCAACCCCCTGCTCCCCAGCACTGCTGGCTCAGGGCTGGGGGGTGCTCTGCACATCGTGTGAGGGGCTGCAGACCCTGGGCTGGGGGGGCTGGAAGAATCTCCCTGCCCGTCAGCTTGTGCTCCCCAGGCCTCCTGCAGTTCTGCCAGCATCTCCTCCAGGATCTGCCGGGTCTCCTGGTACCTGTGCTGTGCCTCTGTCCAGGCTGCCAACCCTTGGCTGCTCTGCATCCTGTGCACCTGAGCCTTCATCTCCTGAAGCTTCTCCAGGGCGAACTCCACCGAGAGCTTTTGGAAGGATCTCTGCAGGCACCGCAGTGCCTGCCCTTCCCCACGCTGCACCCGGGCCCAGCATTGCCAGCAGTCCAGCTTCAGCCCTGCCACCTACAAAACAGGTGAGAATGGCTGGTTTCATGGCCACCAGCAGCACCATGTCCTGCAAGGGAAGATCCCCTTCACCCACCTTGTTGGAGAATCGGACGAGCTCCTGCAGCAGCTCCCGTTCTGCCTGCCGCCGCTCCAGCTGCTTGGAGAAACTCATCAGCTTTGTCTGGAAAAGGGCTGCAGCCATTTGGAAGGCATCTGCCTCAGGGAATGCTGTGTCTTGGACCTCAGCCGCCTCCTGGCACAGGGTCAGGCCATGCTGGTACCGAGCCTGCAGGGACAAGAGGAAGGAGCAGCTCCACACCTGGGAATGGTGCTGACCTGGGATTTGTACACAGGGTGTGCACTGCAGGGGCTGGGACTGATCTCCATTACGGATGGAAGGGAAACACTTCTGGGCAAGTGAGAAGAAACAAAGCAATGGGATTCTCCAAACTTCTGCTCTGCCCTGGGCTGGTTCAAAATGCATCAAATGCACCTCCTGTCCCCAGTGGGGTCACCATGCCTCACCCTCCCTGCAATGTGTGTGACTAAAAGGCCTACACATCTAGGGGAACCTGAGGATCCTCATCACAGTGTTATTTGTTGTCTGATGGATGCCCAGGATTTGTAGGAGAAAGGATCTGCATGGATGGAGTGCAGGAAGGGTTGGGGACAGCAGTCCCAGCCCAGCACACGTCAAGGAACAGTGCAGCCAACCCCTCACTGGAGCAGGACTGCCCAGAGTCCCCAAAATGCTGAGCCTGACAACTGCAATGTGACTCAACAGCTCTGCCCAGAAGCCTCTTTCCAAACCCAGGGGATGTTTGTTACAGAAAAGCCCCTCTAGACGTACTGTGGCCTGGGCAAGGAACTCCTCAAAGTGCTCGGTGGAGCCCTGGCAGCTGTCGGGACTCCAATCCTCGGTGCTCATCTCCTGCAGCCGAGCTGCTGCCTCCCCATCCAGCCAGGACCCCAGCTGTGAGAGAGAAGAACAGGAATCAGGCAGGACTGGCCATGGCAGCAGTGTGTCCACAGCACTTCCCCTTCCTGCCCCTCCCGGGCATCCTGGCCAGGCTCAGTCACACACAGTCACTCATAATGAAAATCAAAGCTCAGGCAATCCTGCCATTCTCCAGGCTTCCACCATCATCGGAAACAAAGGAAATGTGACTAAAACACTCAACCATGGAACACCACAGAGAGCAACTTCAACTTGTGGCACCCTAGGGATGCCCAGCTCACCTTGCCAAACTCAGTCTCAAGCTCCCGGACCTTGCGGAGGAACTCCAGGTGCTCCAGACAGCTGTTGGATTGGGACACGAGGTTGTGAAGTTCTTCCTCCAGCTGACTATACAGCCCCTCAGCCAACTCCATGCCGGTCCTGGGGGTTGGGAGGAGAGGGATCATCAGTGCCAGGTGCTGCCAGGTGAGCTCATGGATGCACAAGGTGGAGGGGAGCAGATCTCTTGCTCAGCTCCTGACCCCAGCCCTGCAGGCAATAGGACATCTTCCCAACCCATGGAGCAAATAGATGGGACCACAGGATGGGAAAGCCCCATTTATCAATGCAGCCCAGCCCCACTGAGAAAAGGGAGCAGGAGAGAGCAGTGGACCAGTGCTGTCTGAATGAATGGACTGTGGAGCAGCGTGGCATGGCTGGACCAGTGCAGCATCACCAGATGGGTGCAGCATTACTGGCCGAGAGCGACATCACTGGGGTGAGTGTGGAATGGCCCAATTACAGCACGGCTGGATGAGTAACAGCATGGCCAGATTACAGCATCACTGGATGAGTACAGCACGTCCAGGTGGGGTGACATTACTGGATGACTACAGTGTGGTCAGAGGAGCCATGCACGGCTGGATTATGGCATCACTGGATGAGTGTGGCATGGCCAGACAAGTGCGACATCATTCTACGATCACGGCATGGCCGGTTGAGCACAGCATAGCACAGCCGGCCGGGTGCGGCATGGCCGGGACTTGGCCCCATCTAGTGGCTTTTCCCGAGCCCAGCCCAAGGCATTGCTGCCGGCACTGCAGAGCAGTGACAGATCTAGCCTGGTCTGGGACAGGAGACTGTCTCAGGGATCTGCCACGAGTGAGGATGAGGGGACTCCTGCAATGGGTTGGCCCAGACATGTGGTCCATGCTTCCAGAGCAGAACCGAGCATGGCAATAGCTTGGGTTCCTGGGGACTGGGCTGTCCATGGTGAGGTGGCTCTGTCAGCCAGCAGGAGCCAAGAGTCCCTGGCATTGGCACCCCTTGACCAGTGGAACTGCCCCATCCTACCTGACGTGGTCGGAGGCGCAGAGGCGAGCGGCCTCCCTGCGCAGCCTGGCCAGCACGAACCCACCCTCACGCTGCACCCGCACCAGCTGAGGGTCACTCAGCACCTTCTGCATCAGCTCCTGGTGCCTCCTGATGCCTGCAGCCACATCCTGTGGAGGAAGGGAAGGTCACACAAATGTCTTACCTGGGGTCTCAGCCAGCACAGGACAGGTACCTGGGGCTGCACTCAGGCAGAAGCAGAGGGGAAAGGGAACAGCCCCATGGCCAGGAGCAGCCAGTCTGGGAGCAGTTATGCCAAGTTTTGGGCAACTGGAGTGAAATGTTGCTGTGGCTGCACTGGAGATGGGTACTTTGGGAATGTCCTGTTACCTGTGTCCCTGCCAGTGTGTCGGTGTCCCGCAGTGCCTGGATGCAGCGCTGCAGCAGCTCCAATGCCCGCTTGAGGCTGGCTGTGAAGGGCTGCAGCTTCTGTGGGGGACACGCACGGTGGGTCAGTGGGGGGCGGTCTGCCCGTGAGGAGGAAGAGGAGGAGGAGGAGCAGTGCCAGAACAGATCAGGAAAAACTGTGAGGCACTGGGTTAAAGCTGATGAGGAGGAAGGTGCAGAGGTGGATGGGCAGCTGCAGGCAGGAGCAGGTAAGAAGGAGCTTGACCCTCCTGTGCTAGAGCTCTCCTTTTCATTCCCATCTCCCAGCCCTTCCTGTTGCTTTTCCAGGGATGTGTGTGGGATACATAAGATGCAGTGGGGACAGAGGGACACGAGGGAGGTGAGGCAATGGCTCATGGCGTGGTAACAGACACCTGGAAGAATTGAACCCACTCGCCGTGGCAGTAGGGGAAGGCACCATCCAGCTCTGGGGGAAGCTGAGAGCTGTCGACGTGGCGGCCCAGAGCCTTCAGCGATGTCAGGGTCTCCACCTGCAGGACACAGGGCTTGTAAGGCTGCCTGGGGCAGGGAACAACCCCCAACCATCCCGGCCCAGGGGACAGGGACAGGCTCACCTGCACCCCCGACAGCTTCTCACGGTGGGAGACCAGCTCCTTCTCGGCCAGGAGCAGCATGCTGTGGATGCAGCCTGGAGATACACTCTGTGGGAGGCAGGGGAGAATCACCAGGGCAAACCCCACATGCAGCCCTCAAGTCACGCAAGGCAGTGCTGGGGTTTCCTGCTGAGGCTGGTTAACTCATTGCGAAGGAAAAGGCTCCCACTCTCACTGGTGCGGGAGATGGAAACATGTCACTCAGGCCAGGACCTTGTCCTAGCCACCAGCTCCCTGGCAAAGAGCTGTGGGAAGAGCCTCATGAGTGAACCCCTTCTCTCACACCAGTGAAACTTCTCCATGTGAGGAGCACCAGGGCCAACGTGGGTTTTATTCAGGCATGCAAAGGCAAAGGGTGCTGTGGCAGGGGGGAGCCCAGAGCTCCTGGACAGCACAGGGCACTCCTGTGGCACTATCTGGGCACTGGCACAAGGACTCTGACACAACAGCGGGTTGTCACTGCAGAGCCCATTTCCCGGTGAATTCAAATAGCAGGATGCTGGAGGGCCCTTGGTGGATGCCTGCTGGGTGATGGCAAGGCTCAGAAGGGACCTTTGGGAATTGCATGGAGAGCAGGCACAGAGGAGGCTCTGAGGGATCTCCAAAGGGTGGCAGCACTCCCTCCCAGACAGGGACACCCCTGGCATGTCTGTGGCACAGGCACACAGAGCCTGGTGTACCTGGACAGAGCGGAGGGCTGAGAACAGGACAGGAGAGGGCGGCTGCTTCCTGGCATCCACCACAACCGTCAGCCCAACATCCTTTGCTTCTCGCCTCTCACCATTCTTCACTTCTTGCCTAGCGAGGGGAAACACAGCAGGAGTGGGGGTCCTTCCCTGAGGCAGGACCCTCTCAAAGCCCCCTCCCACATTCTGCACCCCCCAGGCAGGCAGGAACCCACAGCCACAGGCAATGGCCTCGGCCCTGTGGGATGTCCCTGCCAAGGGCTCAGAGCATCTGCCTCTGACAGGGGCATGGTCCAGGCTCCTTGGGGATGTGCCCAAACCAGTGTGTGGGATGCTGGGCATCTATCCCAGCTTAGCCTGGGAGCTGCCTGAGAGCCCCAAACCAGGCAGCAGCTGGGGGTCACTGGCAGGTCCTGCTTACCTGGGGAGGGAGCAGAGGTAGAGGATGAGCCTTGCCAGCTCGGCAGCTGAGCACCACGCAGCTCGCCAGGCACTGCCACTGGTGGTCACCAGGAGGAGGGCCCTGCCCAGCCTGTCCGAGCTCCCTGTGGGGAAAGGGTGAGTGACCCCTCTGGCAGCCACCTTCCAGACCTGAGCACCCTGCAATGGGCTGGGGTAACAATCACTGCTGCCTCAGCTCAGGGCCTGCCATGGTGCAGCACCTCTGGCCCTTCTGGAGAGGGAGAGCCAACCCAGGGGGGCTCTTGGCATGAACGTCTGGAATTCCAGAGCTGCTGGGGACGTTTTTCCTGAGAAAAAGATGAGTTTTGTTACTGCTTTTTGGTTCTTGGTAAAAAGAAGGAGCCAAATGTTTAGTGTTTGGCAGCTAAAGCTGAACAGCTTCACTGGAGAGGAATGGTGTGGGAGGGCTTGGGGCGGCTGGGACCAGGGCAGCTGCTCTGCACAGGCTGCCTGCATTTATGTTTTTAATGTTTTTGCCCAGCTGAAAGGAAATTTTCCGCTTGGAGTATTTCTGGCCTCCAGTAAAGCCCTAAAACCTTCCTCCAAAACACCCTCTCCAGCAGCCTGTGTTTCCATCCAGAGGCCTCTCCCGCTCATTCCCCGGGCTCACAGTGCCAGCAGTACCTGGCAGGCAGATGATGCCCGAGCGCAGCAGCCCAGCATGCAGGTCCTGCCAGGCTGGAGGCTCCCGACCACCAGTGCCAGTGCTGGGCACAGAGGGACCGTCCTTGCAGCTGGCACTTTCCAGGGACTGTTCCTCCGTGGGAGCAGCAGTGGCTGTATTCGTACCTGTGCACAGGGATAGAGGAGAGAGAAGCTGACAACACTCAGCAGAGGAAGAGCAAAGCCCCAGCAGTGCCTGGTCAGGTGCCACAGCCCCACAGGATGGTACCTTTCCCTGCCGCCCTGGCTCTGCCCATCCTGGGTGAGTAGATGGCCGACATCTTCTTCCAGGCCCCCTCATGCTGGCTGGTGACTCTTTCATCCTCGGGGGCTGCCCCGAGCCGAGTGCCCTTCAGGAATGAGAACTTGTGGCTGGAACCAGGGGGGAGCCGGGGCCTGCCCCGCTGCACCAACCTCCCTTGCCCTGGCACCCCAGGAGTCGCTCGGCGGGACTGACGGGTGAGGAACATGGGGCTGCCAGCCCCCTTCTTGTGCTGTGTGGGGGTCTCACGGGGGGTGGTGGGGGGCAGCTCGGAGCCAGGGCTGTCCGGCTCCTCCAGGATGGCTGCCATCAGCCCAGAGCTGAAGCTCACTGGGTTCTGCAGGGCGGCCATGTAGGAGTCACGTTGGCGGCACTTGGGGCCATGCGGCCCTGGCTCCTGGCTCAACTTCCTCCCCATGTTCGGGCTGCAGGGACTCTCCTCTGAGCTCAGTGCTCCCCCACAGCCCCAGGCATCTTCTCCTGGTCCCCCATTCGCCCAGGGGAGCATCTCCTCAGCCCCAGCCCTTCTTCTCTCTGGAAGGCAGGTGGGCAACAGGGATCTGGTCAGGACATCCATGTCCTCCTGGGATTGCTCCAGCAAGTCCACATACTCTCCCTCCAGGTTCTGGCTGATGATTTCACTGATGCTGGGCACAGCCAGCATGGACGGCTTCTTCCGCAGACCTGCCTGCTCCACCTTGATCAGTCCCGGGTATCGTCCCTGGCTTGACTTCCGAGAGGTGGCCTTGCAGCCTGGGATGGTGCCCACAATGTTGCTGTAGGGTATGGGGACATTTTCTGTGCCATGGGGCACAGGTGTGCTGGGTGCTGCTGGCTCAGGTGCAGCCTCAGGAGCAGGTTCATGTTGGGTACCAGCAGGCACACCGTCAGCTCCAGCCCTGGGCTTGTCGGTGAACTCAGGCGTGGCAATACGGCTCCACGGCAGCGGGGTGACACCGTTCTCGGTGGCCACCAGGCAGGTGTGCAGGGGAGCTCCGGCCCAGCTGCTGTTCACCTCCTCCAGCCATGCGTTGGTGAAGAGCAGTGCGTGGGTAGCCTCGGGGACAGGTGTCTCCTCCACTGAGCGCAGGTCCAGGGAGAGGTGCTTGATGGTGACACGTGCTGTGTGCTCCTCACAGGGCTCTGCCTGCAGGTAGAAGTCCCCAGGGCGCAGCAGGAGGGGGTTGAGCGGTGCAAGGTGCACAACCACCTTCTCATGCAGACATAGGGGCCAGCCTTCATGGAGAAAGATGCGGTTAAAGTAGGGAGCCTGGGAGGAGGAAGAACACAGCGCATGAGAGAGCCCTGCCAGCTCTGTGCCTCCCAGCCATCCCCACACCCTCTTGCTGCCCAGCCCTGTGCTTCCCATGATGAGGATGAAAGAGCCTGGTGACCCAATGCACAGCCCTGCAAGCCTGCCCTGAGCCATGGCTATTCCCAGGGTGCAGAGTCTACCCATGTGCTTACAGAGGGAAAACCCCTGCTTAAGCGTCTCTAGGATCAAGACAAGATGACCCCTACCCTTATTGCAGGGACCACATATGCTGGACAAATCTGAGGGAGCTGGGTGTGCCATGGTCCCCTCTGCAGGGAACAGTTGGGACAAGGAGTGGACGTGCAGGGAGGGAGCTCACAGGTCAGCGTGCCCATGCGGGCAGGACTCCTTAGGGCAAAACCCCCCAGTGTCCGGGAGTGGCTCATGGGGGCAGCGTTAAGGGGCACGGGGGCTTACACAGGCCGCCTGCCGCAGGCGCTCGAAGAGCCGCTTGGCCGGGATGAGGAACTGGAGCAGGCAGCAGAGCCCATCCCCCTGGTAGCTGGTCTCCAGCAGCCGAAACACCTGGCCCAGGACGGTGGGAGCAGTGGCTTCGAAGGGCGGGTAGAGGGCCTGGAGGGCACTTTGCACCGCTGCATCCAGCGAGCCGGCATCCTGCGGAAGGAAGGCAAGTATCGCTGGTGGGAGAGTGGCCCCGCAGAGGGGACACCGTTGCCCCTGGCCCGGTGCCCACCATCCCACGCTGCACTGTGCCAGTGTCGAGGCTCTGGGACACCCACAGAAGCAATGCTGTGGAGACCCTTCGGGGCTGGAAACGAGGGAAACCAGGAGTGGAGCTGAGCAAGCGCGGTGCAGGAGGGGCGTGCAGCACGGCTGGTCCGGTTCCCAGCGCCGGACTGTGCTAAACGAGCCTGGGATAAGCCCCGAGGCAGCAGCCGCCTTGCTCGGCCGCCAGCCATGTGGAGGCGGAGGAGCCGCAGCAGCCGAGGGCGTTAAGCGGAGTCAGACCAGACAGATCGTGGGGCTGTGCCGGGCTCCGCAGCTCGCTGCAGGAATGCAGCAGATGGGAAGAAGGACAAACATCTGAAGATGGATAGGGTGTTTTGGTCCAGACTCGTTGCTGAATTCGCCAAATTCAGAATTATTCCTGTATTTTCTGGGAAGTGTTCTGCCGCGTCGCATCCCCCTGCACTGTCCCAGAGCGGGGTGAGGACACTGGGTCTGTGCCACCTGTGAACCAGCAGCTCCCAGTTCATTCTCAGTGCTGCAGGAGCTGTCAGCTGTGTGGCATGGCTGGTACATGGAGAGAAGCCATCCCACGGCTCCCATGATGCCCAGGCTGTGCTCCAGGCAGCGTGGGATGAGTCTGGCACAGCTGTCAAGGGGACCCCATCGGTAACTGGGGAAGAGGAGCATCCTCCAAGCAGCTGGGTCCTGCTCCCGTAAGAGCATCCAGGAAGTCTGGTGGGATTAGCTCAAGGTGAGCATTAGTTTCAGACAGCTAATCCCTGGTCCAGGAGCCCATAAAGAGACAAAGGGGCCACGGTTAATTCAGCTTAATTAGTTTTAATGCGCTTTAGCTAAAGCACTTTGCAGTCATGCTCTGGTTAATTCTTCATGTCTTTTTTTCCATGTCTCAGCACAGGGATCTCCTGCCCTTGCACCTGACAGGAGAAGCCACAGAGCTGGGCAGAAGAGGACACAAGCCAGTCCCTTCTCAAGGCCCTGATCTGCCACTGTGTTTCCTGTCCAGGCTTTCTGCCCTTGGACCTTTCTCCTCAAGCTTTGTCTTACTGTGTACAGCCTCTAGAACGGACTGGAGACCTTACTCTGGAATATCCCTGATGAAGGGCAAAGCCCAGTACCCCATTCCATGTTGCTCCAGTGGGGCCCTGGTGCAGCCACGTGGTCCCCAGTGCTGAACCCAGCTGGGTCCCCACCACCTCCATGGCTAGCACTTCTGAGCTTGACTTCCCATCCCAACACAGTGGCAAAGAGACACAACAGCACAGGAGGATCCATCCAGCTCCAAATGCTGCCATGAGAGATGAGCCAGAACTGCCTGCCTTGCCTCCAACAGTCTTTTAAATCCTCCCAAGGGTGGTGACTCCACCATTGCCTAGGCAGCCTGTGCCAGGGCTTGACAACTCATTCAGTGAAGAAATTTTTCTCTATATCCAGTCTAAGCCTCCTCTGGCACCATCTGAGGCTGTTTTCTGTTGCCCTATCACCCAGGACTTCATCCAGGGACTGCATGAGCCAGTGTCAGGAGAGAACCAGGGACTGATGGAGGCACCAGACACAGCCCAAGTTGTGCTGGGGAATATTTTGGCCTGGGATGATTGACTAAAAATGTTTTCATGGAGTGTCACAAAGCACTTCATCACTGGGGGAGGTTTTTGGGGTAACCATGGTGCAGCGGCTCCGAGTTCGTAGGCGAAGCCACATCCGGGCCGGCCAGGAGCCCATAGGAATCCAAAAGCAGCCAGTTATCCCAGTCCCTCCACCCGCTGGGAGGGAGCCGGAACAAAGGCATTAGGGAGCATAAGGAGATTTACATTTGCAAAGCTATTTCCATTTTAATAAGCCAAAGTGCTGTTAAATAGAGATTGATATTTCTCCCCAAATACCCATATTTTTAAACTGGTTTACATCAACAAGACGGGCTGGGCTTTGGGGTTTTGGTGTGGTAAAGTTGTTAAACCCATGCCCAAAGCCACAGCGTGACTCAGCTCCAGCTCCTTTCTTCCCCCTGCTCAGGAAGGAGCGAGGTTTGAGCCTGGGACCAGTCCTGAATACCAATTCCTCTGCCTCTCCGCAGCCCATGCTGCCACCAGCTTTGGCAGGACACGATGCAAGCGCTCAGCCCGGCCCAGAGCGGGAGGCTCAGCTCAGAGCCCGGGGCAACGGCACGTGCCGGCTGCGGTGACGAATGATCCCATCATGGTCTGCCGAGCATCCATCCCCCTGTGCTGGCACGGCGCACACGGCAGCTCCCGCTCGCTGCACAAACTTTGCAGCGAAGTTTAAGCATCGCAGGATGCAGCACTACACACACCTGCCCAAGCGGCCACGGCCACGTCCTCCTCCCTACCTGATCCCCAACCTGGCACTGACCTCCACCTTCACACCCACCTCCACCTTCACATCTCTCTCTGCCTTCCCACTCACCTCTGCCCTGACACCCTCCTCCACACCCACCTCTGCCTTTGCACCTCCTTCCACCTTCGCTACCGACCTCCCTCTGCTATCGCTCCCGCTGCCCCCCCCGTGCCCCCCCCGGTGCCCGCGGGACCGGCAGCCACGGGGAGGGGCAGCGGCAGGGAGAGGGATGCCCCAGGAATTACCATGTTTCCCAGGAAGTGGCGGAGGGGCCGGGGGCCGCGGCACAGACCGTCCCGTCCCTCCTCCTCCTCGCCGGCTCTTCCCGGCCCGAGGCTCCCGTTCCACCGGCGGCTCTTCCCGGCGCCGGCGCCTGCGAGGCCGCGGGCGGGGGCGGGCAGCCCTNGTACGCTCCCCGGGGACAGTCTCCCGGTGTCACTGTGGGCGGGGGTGGAGGAGGCGGCCCCCGGCGGGATGGGATCGGATCGGAGTGGAAGGAGAAAGAAACCTCGAGCGGGTGGCAGGAGGCGGCTGTACCGGGGGTCCTCCTCCAGCCCCCGCCGTCCCCCCCGAGCAGCTCCAGGCGGAGGGTCCTGGAACACACCGGGAACACGCAGAGCTGAATGTACATGTGTGTGTATATGTGTACATGTGTGCAGACGTGCTCATGCACGCATGGTGTGCAGGGGTGCCCCTCTTTTCCAATCCACCAAGGGTCAGTGTGTTCCCCTGGCAGTGGTCTGTGTCCTGGATGGATCCTGTGTCTCCCAGTTCCCATTCCTGAACTGCCCCAAAAGCGCAGCAGCAGGACAGTGAGTACCTCTCTGGGAACTTTGAGCAGTTCCAGGGATGGAAGGACCTAATGAGGGGCAGGATCATGAGATTCAGCAACCAAAACCGTACAAAAACAACCAGCATAAGAGCCAAAGCCACAGATTTGGTTTCTTCTAAGGCAGTGCTCTTTCATACAGCCTTGCCAATCCTGGGCACAGACACCTCTCCCAGCCCCAGGCACTGTAAGCACAGCATCACCAGCTCTGCCAGCCCTGCACAACATCCAGCACTCTCAGCCTCTCTGCGCCTTGCTCAGGCTGGAGTCATTTCCACTGTTGTGTTCGTGGGAATGGGCTCAAGGCCGGGACTGGGGCTGGGAAAGGACCAGGGCGGGTGGGATGGCCACAGCGTGGGCTGCAGGCTGCCGGGGCAGTCTTGCTAGTGAACATTTGTCCAGGGATCAGCGAGCGGCCAAAGGACACGCTGTGAAAACAAGCCGAGACGGGAGGAGGTGCAGCTGGGCTGCTGGCGTGTGGGAGGGAGGACGGCGCCAGTGAGGCCTTCGCGTTTGCTTCCCATTTCCTTGGGAGCTGGTGAGAGCCCTCCCGCTGCCTGGATGGATCACAGAGTTCTGCAAGGGCTCAGGCACCAGTGGTCATGTGGCTGGGCAGAGGCTTGGCCGTGGGTACCAGGCTGGGGTGCCCAGCTAAGCCCATTGCAGGACTGGCCCTTGGCTCCAAGCCAGCATCCCCAGTGCCAACTGGGTCCAGCTGGGCAGCTCCCCATCCCCACCAGCAGCCAATTGCTCCTGTAATTGTGTTAGTTCCCTTACCAGGTTCAGGTTTTTCATAATTCCCCTGAGTGAAGGGGAAGGTGAGCTAAAGGCTGTGACCTTTTTTCTTTGCATGGTCACCTCTGAAATGGACCCAAGAGCTGTTGCTCTTGCATCTCTTAAAGGACATCAGGGCCAGGAGAGGGCAGTTGAGGGCAACTGCGTCCTGGCACCAGCACAATGGATGGATTCCTCTGTGATACTGGTGAGCAGGAAGAGACAGATGTGGAGCTGAGCCCAGAGGGACCCCACCACCCTGCACCCAGAGCAGCAGCTCCCCACCTGCACCTCGAGGTGTCTCTTGACATCTGCACTCAGCCGGGCCAACCTGCAAAGGTAACCAGCAGGTCCAGCTTTGCATCCCCACATCCCCCACAGCAGTTGCCCATGCCCTTCAGCCAGCCTGAGACAGCAAGGCAGGGATCAGGGTGCTGGGGAGCAAGTCCAGCAAAAGGCAGAGCTTCTGGGGGCCACCCGGCTGCCCCCAGGGCCCCTCACCCCATGAGCTTACCCTCTTCTGCTGCTCCTGTTCTCCATGTCCTGTTTGTCCCGAGCAGCTGCTGGGACAGAGCTGCATGTGGCCTCTTGCCCTGTCCCTCTGCCGGCACAGAGCCACCATTCAGATCCCCCCAGGCTCTGCCTGAGGTCACCATTCTTGCATTTTTATTTTTACTTTTCTGCAAAATCAATCCCCTCGAGTCTCTGTGTCCCCTTTTGTCTCCCATGAGGCCCCCAGACTGTGTCACAAGCTGGCCTGCTGCGAGAGGAGCCCGCCTGTCTGGGGGAATGCAGCCCTTGGCAGGGGGAGACACACTGAGTGCAGTGCTGGTCCCAAGAGTCCCCTGGGATGTCACTGGGATGAGGGTGAGAGCACTGAGCCCAATATCAGGACTGGTCTCTGGGGCTGGCTCCCAGTAGGACCCTGGTGGCTCCTGCCCACATCCCCACATCCAGGGGCAATCCCCACATCTGCTGCTGGCTGTGCCCCACAGGGCTCTGGCTGTGGGAGCTCAGTCCCCACTGCCTGTGTTGGATGAAGTGGTCAGGGCTGGCGTCAGCAGTGACCCCAGGCTGGCCCAGAGCCCTCCCACCTCCAGGGACAGCTGAGGCTGGGTCATGCTGAGTCTGCAGCTGGGAAAACAACCGTGGAGGAGCCCCCACATGTTCCTCAGCTGTATTTTTAGTTGCTGCTGGGTCAGAGGCTGTCAGAGATGTGCAGGTGACAGTGGACAGCATCAGGCTTTGACACCACATGCAGTGCAGTGGGTGGGAGCCGCAGCTCCCCACACCTTGATGACAGGATTTCTCCGAGCTCTGGTGAAGTCCCTGTTGGTTTAGGGACAACCACAGTTGCCACTCGTCCTGACCACAGCCCAGTTCTGTGGGTGACAATGAACTTGTCCTGGGTGGAAATGAGTAAGGGAGGTTTTATTTTGGGCTGATGACTTCTCTTTCCAAGTTCTCTCCAAACCCAGCCAGGCTGCTCTTGCTTTTCTTGCTGCGTCCCTGGGTTTTCCCTGGTGTTTCCCCCTCGCACATACACCTGCCAGTGGAAGGCTGGTGAGCAGCAGCTGTAATGCCTCTGGCACTGGCACAAGCAGCCTGGGGAATTCCCGGGCTGGTAATGGCACCGGGGAACAGAGATATGTCTGAATGTCCTTGCTCACAGCCCCAGCCCAGCTCCTGTCATCCGTGGGTAGCCCCAGCATGTGGCTGCAGGGTGCCTTGAGCCGTGGCATCACGAGAGATGTGGAAAGAGCTGTGGCAGGATGGGGAACTGCCCCCACGTGCTGAGGAGCGTGTGAGGCCAAAGAGATTCCTGACCAGGGGAGCAGGGGGCAGCCTATGGACAGTGGAGAAGGGTTCTTGACCTGCACTCCAGGGCAAAGGACAGCAGCAGCACAAGACTCCTGCAAGTCCCTGTCCTCCTGGGCTCCTGGTTCCCATCTGACCATTCCCATTCTTTCTCCAGCAGCCTGAGGGAGCCAGCCTTTCCACAGTGGAGCAGACCCCACATTCCCAGAACAGGCAGAGCAGCTTGGCAGGAGAAGGCTTTACCTGTCCAAAGGGTGGGGTCAGGCAGGACAGGATTTCATGTTCCATCCCCTCTGTCACCACTTGCAGGAAGCAGTACCGGGACCGGCACATATGTTGAGCTTTAGATGTGGTTTTGGCTCTTCCTTGCCAAACACGGCACTGTTTGGTCAGGGTTCAGCTCTTTGAAGGCTTTTTTTCAGTTCAACTTCAAAATTTGCTCAAAGCCAGGGGGAAGATTTCCTGGTTTTGCTTCCTCTCTGTGCTATTCCCTATAACATTTTATTTCTCCTTATGGAAGAATTCTGGTTCCTCCATGCTCCTCGTGAACATCCTGAATGTTGTTTTGATGCAGCCCTTCAGTGAGATGGGGTTGTCACCATGGGAGGTTTGGGAGCTCCTGCTCCAGATTGAGCCAGACCCAGAGAGGAGTTGATGATGGGTGACAGGGAAGGTCACAATCCCCAGGAGGCTGTGAGTGGGGACTTGGCCTTTGGCCTTTCTCCTCTGCTCTTGGATGCTTCTTTCTGGACAAAAGGAGCTCTGGGCAAAAAGAGCACTGCCCATGGGCTCCTGGCTCCCAGTGATGGATTGGGCTGGCACTGATGGAGAGTCTCAGCCTGTGGATGGTGATGGTGGGTGCCTGTGGGATATGGCTCTGCCCTGGGTGGTTTGTCCCTCTCTGCAGGCACCATCCTTGCTGTGTCCCTGTTTCCCAGGTCCCAGAGCTGACAGTGAATGCTATGCCCCTTTCCAAAGCCATAGCCACTCACACAAGGCTGGTGGGCATTTGGTGGGTGTCTGCTAGGCAGGCTGCAAGTGATCCTGCTGAAAACTTGTGAGATGAAAGGCAAAGGGGAAGAGAAAGCCTTGGTCTCTCCATCCTTGATCTCCACATGCCAAGTTTGTCCAGCACAAACTCCATGGCCTCATCCCCTGGGGTCTCCTGAGGCTGCAGCACCAAGGGATTGCTGTGCTTGAGCAACAGCTGCATTTCACAACATCCTTGTTTGGCTCAAGGATGTTGCCAGGAGTTCCCTGGATCCAGCATGAGATCTGCCTGCATCAGCAGCCTTGGGTTTCCTGTGCCTGGACCCCAACAGGAAATGAAAGTAACTGAATCATTTCTTCTTAACTCACTTTTGTCCTGCAAGAGGAGACCAGGCAGCCCAGCTCTCCTGGCTGTGGGGCACAGGAGTGTTCCACCCTCACACCTGCCTGCCTGCACCCAGCTCCTGCCCCTATCTCCAGCCATCATGACAAGAGCTGTGACATATCAGGCCTCAGAAGTGTTGTCTTTGGAGCTTGATGCTGGGGTGATGGATGTCTCCTCCTGTGCAAGGCAGCTCTGTGCAGGATCCCTGTGACCAGGTGTGGAGGTGCAGGGCACCCCACTGAGGCAGTTGCCCTGGTGCAGCTGCCCAGCCCAGGCAGGTGCCTGGGTGTGGGGATCCTCAGGGTCTGCTCACATGAGGTGAGAAGCTGTGACCTGCCTTCTTTAGCCATTGCTCTGCTCCAAGGTTGCTCTGGTGCCCCACAGCTGCTCTGGTGCCTTTGGCAGGTCTGTGGTGTGACAGAAGCAGCTCACAGAGTAGCCAGGAGGGCCATGAGACAGAAACAGGGATGGAGAGCAGCAGGGCTGGGACACTGCTCCTGTGCAGCCCGGGCTGTTCCCAGCCTTTGCTGGGTGCAGCTGCAGAAATATGGCTCCTGTCAGAGTCCTCTGGCAGTGCCAAACCCAGCTCTGCTCCACTGAGGATGCCACAGGCAGGGATTGCTGGCACTGAGAGAGAGCTGGAAACTGGGCTGTTGCCTCCCAGTTTCCACTGCCCCTTCCCTGCCTTCGGTGAGTGGCACCAGGTGTTCCTCTGTGCTGGGCCATGCTGTGGTGCCAGTAGCACAGAGGAGCAGGATGGTGGCCAAGCAGGAAGTCCTGGGGACGCCCCCCGCGGCTCCACACACCACCCTCACTTGCTGTTCCCTTTTTGGCAGGGATATAAAGGTGGTGTGAGCAGGGAGAGCCCAGCACAGCATTGCAGGAAGCCAAGATGGGAGTGCAGAGCTTGGCAGTGGCTTGCGGGGCACTGGCCTTGTGCCTGGCACTCACCACAGCCACCAACCCCGGCTTCGTGGTGAGGATCACCCAAGCAGGCTTGGACTACGGTGGGTTCTGTTTCTGATTTCTCTCCTCACAGATGTGCTGGTGGCAGAGGTGTGGAGCCAGGTACCCTCTGAGAAGTGCAGGGTTCCGGGGCAGCATGGGGTGCCCATGTGAGGAGCATTGGCCATGGGTGCCCATGTGAGGAGCGTAGGGGCAGGATGAGGAATTTTTTAGAGAGGGGTGCCAAATGCATGCCCAGGGCTTCCCCTGTTGCACCTGCCTGCCCTCCACCCCACAACTTGATGGAGCCACTGCCGAGGCTGTCAGGCCTGTGGGGTCTCAGGGAGATGTAGCCAGGCAGTGTGAGGGGTTGGCACAGTAGAAGGGTCCTGGTCTCACAGCACGTCCAGACAGCTGAGCTGAGAACCCTGGAGGAGGGAGCTGCAGAGGAGAGGGGAGCTAGGGAGATTTGGGGTGGGGCAGTGACAGAGATGGATGGGCCCCGTGTTAGTTTTAGCGAAGCAGGCAGAGCCCTGGCTCCAGCAGAGCGCAGTTATGGATTGAAATACACTGTGTGAGAAACGGCTCATTTACCAGGCAGCTCTGCCAGCCGTGTGGGAGAGAACGTGACTCCCTTTCTCAGACAGAGACCGGGCTGCAGCACCCACTGATGCTGTGCTGTTCCCTGGACCTAAACTCCCTCCACCTTTGCCTGCTGGCAATGGGCATCATAACAGCAGCCCAGTGCCTCAGACCGCCCCCACACACCTTACCTGGTTGGCAGCCTGGAGCACTGGGACATACCTCTCCTTTCTGTGGCCACCACCTTTCCCTGGGCCTGCAAGTAGGGCACCAGGCAGCATTTCCTGTGTGCTGGAAGGGCTCTGCACAGAGGTTTGCTTTAAAGCCAGCCTGGGAGGCAGCATCACCTGGATCTTTCCTTTGCATGCCCCGTGTGTGCTCCAGCTCCTGTGGCAGTGGTGGAATGACTGTGTGTCCCTGTCCTGTGTCCCTGCAGCCAATCAGCAGGGGATCGCAATCCTGGAGAAGGAGCTGGCCCAGCTGAAGCTGCCAGACGTCTCGGATGACTCTCGTGTCTTGCATGTGGGGAAGGTGCACTATGAGCTCTCCAGGTGAGCCCTGCCAGTGCCTTGGAGCCACCCACTGCCCCCCAACCCAGGCAAGGGGCAGGAGGGGTGGGGAGGGTGGGGAGTCCCCGGAGCAGTGAGGAACATCCTGACCCCTCCACAGCTCCCTGAGATGTTGGCCCTGTCCTTGGTGCAGGCAGATATGTTCCACTTTCACTCCTTGCCCAAGGGGAAAAAGGGAACTGGGGTCACAGCACTCTGGGTATGGGTGTATTGTGTGCAATCAAAGCCTGGATAGTGGAGATGGCCTTGCCTGTGAGACCAGGGCACATGTTCCCATNACTCACGGATTGCCCCGGTAGCCAATGTGGGCCTGCAGGTCTCCATCTCCAACGCCTTTGCCGAGCTGGATGGAGACTGGCGGGTGAAGTTTTACTTTGTGTGAGTGCCCAGCTCTTCCTCTCTCTGTTCAGGCACCCACACTGTGTCTCCCTTTCTGGATCAGGGCAGTTTTTCTCCTTTCCCTCTCCCTCTCCCCTGTGTTTTGGAAAGCTATCACTTTGCTCCCCCACGTATAATGGATAAAACAGGGTGGGAGGCAGGAACAAGGCACACAATAGGGGAGCTATACGTGAACCCTCAGGTCTCTCTTCAACCTCCCCTTGTTACTCTCACTCCTCTCTATTTAAAGGTTATCTCTCCTAGTTTATGTGCCAGGGAAATTTGTTTCCCCTGAGTTTAAACAATTTCCCGGTCTCCTCTGGATGCACCCTACAAGGGGGATACTGATCTACATAGATTCATCCTTAAGCTGATTTGAGGTCTCTTCACCAGGCCTGGGCATTGACAAACATCCCTTTCTCATCCCCCTCTCCCTGCAGCCGGGACCACGGATCTTTTAACATGAAAGTGGAGAATATCTACATCAAAATCACCCTGAGGCTGGGCAGTGACACCACTGGGAAGCCCACCATCAGCACCTCAGACTGCAGGGCCAGTATCTCCAATGTTCGACTGCTCTTTTCGGGCAAGTTTGGGTATGTACCTTCACTGGAAGGTTTGGAAACACTGTGT
>VWYP01013806.1:37675-62005 GCA_013400435.1 Pycnonotus jocosus | reverse complement strand
GGATCGCCGTGTCCCACCGCGATCCCCCGGGTTCTGAGGGGATCCTCCCGTGTCCCGCCGCGATACCCCGGGTTCTGAGGGGATCCCCGCCGTGTCCCGCCGGGATCTCCCTGTCCCGCCGGGATCCACGCCTATCCCCGCGCCCCTGACGCCGCGTTTGCCTTGCAGGAGGCCCAGGATGGCGGAGAGACCGGAGGACCTGAACCTGCCCAACGCCGTCATCACCCGCATCATCAAGGAGGCGGTGGGTGCCGGGCCCGCGGCCCAGCGGAGCGGGGCATCTGGACACCCTGCCCCGGGAGCTCCCGGCCTCTTGACACCCCGGCCCCGGGACATCCAACCCCGGGAGAGCCCGGGCGCTGGCCCGAGCTGTGTCCCGGCCCGCGGGGCTCTGCTCTGCGCTGTCCCCGCTCCGTACCGGGGCTGCAGCACTCGCAGCGGTGTCCCCAGGGATGCTCCACCGGTGCAGCTCGGCCGCAGCGCAGCTCCCGCGGTGGCACTGTCAGAAACAGGCTCCCCAAAACCTCAGCACACAAGTCCATGTTTATATGAAAATCCAGAGTAATGCCCAGTGGTTAATTTAGTGCGTTTGGTTTGGAGCTCTGAGGGGTAGCTGAGTGGATCTGGGCCTGGCAGGTGTGTCAGGAGCTGGATTAATTACCTGGACACAGTGGCCAGACCCCAAACTCCAGAGTCACTGGGCTTCTGCTCAGTTCTGTGCATTTGAGGGACACATTCCTGCTGCCCTTGGCTTCCAGCTGGGAGCAGAGCTCCTGTGACAGCACTCCAGAGCAGTTCCCAGTTCTTCTGAGCCCTAAGTGCCTTAACAAACTGAGATGTGAATTATGAGAGTTTAAAAAAAGTTGGATTTGTTTTTCAGCTTCCTGATGGAGTCAATATTTCCAAAGAAGCCCGGAGCGCGATCTCCCGAGCAGCGAGCGTGTTTGTGCTGTATGCAACATCATGGTAAGGACTTGGGGCACTTCATTGATAATTCACCCCTGCTGGCCTGGGGACTCTTTCCCAGCCTTGGTTTCTGTACTGTCTGTTTATATAAATAAACCAGTCTGGCAGGCTGCAGCAGGTGGGTTTAGACTGCCCAGAGCAGCCCATGGGAAGGTAGCTGGGCTCTGGACACAGCCCTGTCCCAAAAAGAGGGGTCCCAAACTGCCATGAACCTTGGAGCGTGGCTGCACAGCCTCCCTGGCACAGGCAGGAGCACCTGACTCACTTTCAGGCTGTTCATCCTGAAGCTGTGTTAGGGCAAGAGCTGCCACAGGGGACACAGTCACATTTTTGGGGTGGCATGGCATATTCTCTGCAGGCAGTCACTGCTCTAGTGTCAGGTGCTTCCAGGGCTGTGTGGAACTGTCACAGCCAAGGTTCAGCCTTTCTCCTTCTCCTGCTTGTGGAAAGGGTCTGTGCAAGCAGAAACTAACACTGTGGGAAAGCCAATGTAAACAAAAATGTCTCAAACCTCCTTTAGTAAATGATAAAAAACCCCTAAATGTTTAGGAGATGGCTTTTAAAAGTTGTGTATGACTTTAATACCCAAGATGGAATTGCTAACAGTTCCCAATTACCTCTCTTTTTGGTTCTGCCTAGTGCAAATAACTTTGCCATGAAGGGGAAGAGGAAAACCCTGAATGCTGGGGATGTGCTCTCTGCCATGGAGGAGATGGAGTTCCAGAGATTTGTGGCCCCTCTGAAGGAATCCCTGGAAGGTACCGTGCTCTGTGGGTGTCCAGGGACTCTGAGAGGCACCGAGTCCTGTTCTCCTCGAACGCTGGACAAGCAACACTTATTGCCTGTCTTGTTTCTCTTCTCTTTGCCCAGCATCCTACACTGCAGTTTGCCTGGGGAATAACTAATGTGCACCTTAACGGGACTGGGATAACATTATTGCACAACTGATGAGGATTGAGAAAGTCTCATCTGCTCTCACTCCCCTATTATGTTTATCTAAGGAAAGCCGTAGGTGCTGCCTGTAAATGTGACCTCCTGCATCCTTTTCAGCATTTTTCTGCTGAAATTTAACCTGATTTCCTATGGAGCTGCTCAGCACAGCTCAGCTCGTAGGGTGAGTTGTGCTCTGAGTTCCCTGCTCCCCTCAAAAGCCGGGAGAGCAAGTGGATGTTGGACCTCAGCCACTGACCTGCCCGTGCCAGCGCCGACCCCTCACTGTTCCCTCTCCTCCAGTTTACAGGCGTGAGCAGAAAGGAAAGAAGGAGGCCAGGAAAGATAAAGACAAGAAGGCAGACTCGGAGGAGCAAGATAAGAGCCGAGAGGAGGACAATGATGACGATGATGAAAGGATGGAGGAGGAAGAACAAAACGATGAGGAAGAGGTGGACAACTGAGCTTGCTCGTGGGCAGGGGCTGGGGTGTGCTCAGAGGGATATAAAGGCTGTAAATCAACCTTGCTGTGTCCCCTCGTTTCCATTAGAGCTTTGTACTGCCCCTCTGTGGCCTGTAATTTGTACATAAAGGACTCAGCTGGAGCTTTTCCTGTGGCAGGGTGGCTCCTCCCTGTGCCTGGGGGGCTTTGGCCTTCCCCAAGCTCTGGGCAGGTTCTACCTGGGCTTTTGATGCTGGGCTGGCTCTGAAAGAGAGGAAAAAAGAACTGGTGGGTGCTCAGTGCAGAAACTGGCCAGGAGAACATGAGACTTGAAAATGAGGGGCTGAATCCAGTAGATCATTCACAGATCACTTCTGGGGTGTACAACATAGGTGATGATGTCCAGAGGCTTGGAAGCTGCACACTGAAGCTTTTGATCCAAGTGAGTTGTGTTTTTCCCCTTTGTTTCATTGCATCCTGGCTGTGCCTTCTCTCCCTGCTGTGCTGTGACAGTGACACTGTGTCCTTCAGCCTGAGCAGCAGCACAGGGACACTGTACAGGGACCATGAGTTCACTCACTGACTCACCCAAACTAACCCAAATCCGAAAAACGCACAGTGCTGACAGTGTCAACTGTACACTGAAAGTGTCTTTGAGAGCCCTGAGAGACAAGAGGAGACTGATTTAAAATCTGAAGCATAGTGAGGGGCTAAAAGGAGGAGAAGGGCTGAAAACAGATGGCTTTGTGCAGTGCTGGGGGTGTGACAGGTCAGTGGTGGCACTGGGGTCTGGTGGTCTCACCTGTCCCCCTGCAGCAGCAGCTCCTGCAGCAAGCTGAGGTGGGGTAGAATAGTGAATTGTGGTGGTTGTTTTTTCCCTTTTTTCCGGTTGGAACGAGCTAATTCCATCCAAGGTCCCTCTGTAGCCTTTGTGGGTCATTCCAGGAACACGGATACCCTATGCCTCCAGCAGGAGCAGGGTGTGCCCACCCTGGGGCCCAGGTGGTATCAAAAAAGGCTCCTGCAAGAAAGACAGGTTTGACAGAAGCTGTTGGTACCCCCTGTGCTAGTGTAGGTTTGTGCTTTTTCCACTTGAACTCTTAGTTCTGATGCCTTTCTCCCATAGAAAGTTTTAGGTATATTTAAAATCCCCAAGTTTTGATGGTGAGCAGTTTTAAAATAGCATCTGTGAGGAATCCTGGATCCTTTCCACCAAAACATGGTGGCAGCTACCCACAAGACCCACCCTGCCTTCCTGCTTTTCTGGCACTCTGGATTTTCACACACACACAAGCCCAACTTCTGAAAATAACTGAGCCAACACAGATTTTCTGCTGTCTAGTTTCTGCTGGCATTCAGTCAGGCTGTGGAAAGCCTGAGCTGATGATGTGTTCCCAACATCTCTGATAAACACCCACCTTCCAGCTCTTTTCCTCTCTTTTCTTCCTCTTCAGCACATATCTGGGGTGCATATTCTGGAAGGGAATGTTAACTAAATAAAAGCCAGATTTTTTTTTTTTACAGAAATGGAGTCTCGTATTTCAGTCAGTTATAAAATGAGCAGGTTGTGGTTGCATAAGTAGGATGGGAGCATGCAGCCAAGGCAGCAGGAAATGCTCTGGGAAATGGTTTCTAGAGCAGCTGACATGGAGGAGGATGAGGGGAGGATGAAGGCTGCTGCAGCCTGACCTCCATGAGAGGAGGGAGGGAATGGTGCTGACTGGAAAGAACGAGGGGATTTCCAGGTTGCTGATGTTTGCTGGGAGAAGGAGCCTTCAGCTCACCCTCACTCCAGGGAGAGGTTCTAGGCCGGGGGGAAGAGCCAGGATCTGGATCCAGGGTTTCTGCACTGGTGCCAGCCAGGGAATGATGCTTTGGTGGGGGAGCTGCAGAATGTCCTGCGCTAAACCTGATCCTGGCATCTCCCCTGCTCTGAGGCCAAGGCAGGGGGCTGGGCTTCCCTGGGCCTGGCAGAGCCCCAGCACCCCAAAACCCTGCTCCACACCACCACTGCCTCTCAGCCACGCTCCTTAAACCAAACACTCCAGCACCCCAAACCCTCACAGCACCCCAATGTCCTGCCCCAGCCACTCCAGAGTCCTAAAACCTGGCTGCAGAACTTTCCACAGCACCCTAGGACTGGGCTGCATAGACCTCCAGCACCCCAAAACCCTGCTCCATGCCCCCTCAGCACCCCAAAACCTGACTCTGGGTCCTGCAGCACCCCAGAGCTTTGCTCCAGCCTTCAGGAACCGCCAAAACCTACCTTCTGCCCCACGCCCGGCACCCCAAAACCCTGCTCCATGCCCCCAGAACCCCCAAACCTGGCTCTGAGTCCCCCTGCAGCACCCCGGAATTGGATTGCTTGGCCCCAGCACCCAGAGCCTGCCCCTGCAGCACCCCGAGGCCGTGCCCCATGGCCCCCGAGCCCCATCGCTGCTGCCGACCCCAAATCCCCGCTCCGCCATCGCCCCGCTCCCCCCGCGCCGCCTTTCCCGCGCTGCGCCGCGCGAGACTTCCCGCCAGCCCCTCCGTACGGGGCGGGGCTATGCTGATCAGGGGGCGGGGTTATGTAAATTACACGGGCGCTGTGGCACGGCCGGAGCGGACGCGGCCATCGGTGAGTGCCGGGACCGGGAACCGGACCGGGAACGGGGCTGGAAACGGGGCTGGAAACGGGGCTGGGAACAGGGCCGGGAGCAGGTACCTGAGCTGGGGCTTGGGCGTCCGCCTCTCCTCCGGTCCCCGACCTCGGCCCCTTGCAGGGTTGCCGGGGAATGACTGCGGGGACGGGGCCCGGCCGCGCTTGGGTGCAGGCAGGAAGGGCAGCCCTGGGTAACGCAGCGAGGACAGCCCAGGTTTTGCTCAGTTTTGCTCGGTTTTTGCTCCGTTTTTGCTCGGTCACCGTGGCAACGGAGGGGGACGCACCGAGCAGCGTGTGATGCTGTGAGCTGGCGTCGGTCCCGAGCTCCCGCTTGTTCTGGGGTGTAATTCCAGACCCCTGAGCATCCCCGTTCCCGTCCTGGAGCGGGAAACCTGCCCTAACAGCTTGACCTTCGTAGGTAGCTCTTAATTAACCCTGGAATAGCTTGGGCTTCATTAGTGGCTGTGAATTAACCCACAGCTCCGTTGTCTGCCTGGGGAGCTCCACTTTCCTAGAACACCTCGGGCCGTCCCCAGCTGGGATTTTGGGAGCTTGCATGTCCCTGGGATTTAGCTAAACAGTTGTGCTCACGTCTGAGGCCACGTGTGCTTGTGTGTCCTGGAATGCTGGGACACCTCTTGCTGCCAGGATGAGACAAGAGGGAACAAACACTCCCAGCTCGTAGGGAGCCGGAGCAGCGCTGGGTCTGGCTCCAGCCCGTCCCCGAAAATTGTCCCGTGGCTGCCGGTCCCAAGGGCGGCGTGTGCCGGGTTCTCGCCTTGGGAAGTCGCTTCCCGTCCCTTGAGAGCAGCGAGGCACCCGGGCAGTGCCGCGGGCAGGGCACAGCTGCGGGTTCGGGTGCTGCGGCTCTGGACCGGTCCCAGTGCGAAGGAGCAAAGGTGAAGCCGCTTTGCTGCCGACCTGTCCTTGAACTTTGCACAGGGCAAAGAGCTTTAGAAGGGCATGTTTGGGCCTTGGGCGTTGAGGAAAGGTTAATTTGCTGTGCCGGGAGCCCTGCGGTCTCTCGGGGGAGCAGCCCCAGCCCGGGGCGCAGCGGGTGGCGCAATGCCCCCATTGTACACTCTTGCAGCCCTCGCTCCGCGGCCCTGCCCTCCTTGCCCGCTGTCCCCGGCTGTGCCACCCCGGTGCCCTCGTCCCACCGGGTGCTCTGCGTGGGCAGCAGCTTGTCCTGGACTTGGGGCTGGGGAGGAGGACCCGGCCCAGCAGCCTGGGACCCACCCGTGCCCCTCTTATCTTGGCGCTGCAATCCCGGCCGGTCCCGTCTCCGCCTGGCTCCAGAGCGCGCTTTTTGGAGCTGTCGTCTCTATCTGTCCCATCCAGTCAGGTGCCTCTGGTCCCACCCGGCCTCCTCCCCTCCCTCTGGTGGGATTAACTGTTTAAAGCATTTTTTGGATTCTCGAGGTGGGTTTTGTTCACTGAGCCCTTTGTTTGCCATTGCCTGGAGCCAGGCGCCTGCTGGAGCTGCCAGCTCCGGTTCACCCGAGGGCTGTCCCTGTCCCTGGAGTAAGGACTGGGGCGGCAGCGTTCCAGGGGCTAAAAATGACTTGCCAAAGGATGCCATGACGCTGCCAGCGTGCCCGTCAGCTGCTCTGCATCCCCCACGAGCACCGCCTGATGTTTTTATTTGGGGTTTTTGTAGTGTAAGCCTCTAACCAAGAGGGGCCTTTCCTCATCCCCAAGCAGAAGCGATTCCTTGGGAATCGAGAGGCTCAGTTCCATTCCTGGACTGAACACAATTCCCCTTTGTTCCAAGAGTCCTGTGCACTGGGGTGCTCTGACAGAGTTTGGTGCTATATTAGAACATCTTAAGGGTCTTGGGCGTGTAAAATACGTGAAACACCTCATGTTAAAGGTTTTCCAGCAGGTCTGAGCCATCTCCTGCCAGCTCTGTTACTGGCTGGTGTCATGGGTGCCAGTGTAAAACTTTGTCCCCTGGATTCTGTGCTGGGAGCTGGGAGCTGTGCCTGCAGAGAGACTCTGATCCCACTCTGTTCTCCAGAGAGTTTGGATGCAGGCTGGGGGTCAGTGAGGTTTACTGCCTGGGGAATCCCTCCTGGGATGGCACCAAGGCTGCTCCCCCGAGATTGATCCTATTCTCCTGCCGTTCCATCTCCCTAGGGAAGCCCTGCCCTGCCCAAGATACTCACAGGAATCCACTCTTTCAGAATCCTGTCTTAGCTCTGCTCCTGCCCACCTCCCTCAGGCTCCAGCTCCCAAAAATCCACACTCTTCAGCAGGAACTTTGCTTTGTCTCCCAGGGCACCCAAGCTCCTCTGCACAGGGTGTGCAGGGGATGTAGCCCTGTGTGAGCAGCCAGAAGTCCTTGGAGCTGCTCTGCACAAACAGTCCCTTGTTGGGGTTGTGCAGCTGTTCCTCTGCACTGCAGCCAAACACCTCGTCCCAGGAGAGCTCCCTTCCCACGGCCCCTTCCATTGCATCCACCAGCAACATGGTGGTGGGAACTGAGCCCCCATGGAAGTGTCATTCTTACTGGTCTGATCACAGAATTACTACTGGATCTGCTAGAGAATAAAACATTGCTACAGAAGAAGCCTCAACCATGAGATAGCTAACGATTGATTTATGTGTGAGTTTTGTTATCTCTGGAATCAGTTTTGCCCAGCTCCATAGTTTTTGTTTCCCAGCAGTTAGTGGCCACTGGAGTTGTGTAACTGTGAGAATTGTGTGAAACTTTAGAGCCCTGGGTGGCCCTGTGCCTCTCTCCTCCAGTGCCTCTACTCTTCTGCAACTGCACCTTCACACTGCAGCCATAAATATGTGGTGCTACATGGAATCATGGAATGGTTGGGGTTGGAAGGGACCTTAAAGATCACACAGAGCAGCTCTGTATCTTCTCCATACAAAAACTGTGTCACACAATTTCTCAGCAGTAAGGAAAAGTAAAATGAATGAAGAATGACCCTCTTGGGGCTCAGGGAAAGGAGCCTGTGAAGGGTGAACGTGATTCTGCTGGGGGAGGTTGTCAGTGGCTGGGAGAACTGGGAGGTTTGTGGGGAGCAGTCACTGACACCCCTGTTAATGGAAGGGGCCGTGTTGTGACTGCTGATCAGTCAGGTGTAGGTGGGGTGGAGCTGCCCAGGCTGCAGCTCATGGCCTGGCATGGGACAGGGTCAGTCCTGCAGTGGCTGCCTGGATCCCAGCCCCTCCTCACGTGTGCCAAGAGCAGCAGCTCACCCTCAGGGCCCTGCTGGTTTGTTTTGGTGTTTCAGAGTCTCCTTGCCTGAGAGCAGAGCCCACCATGCAGGCAGACTCCGTTCTCCACAGCGGCTACTTCCACCCCGTGCTGCGCTCCTGGCAGTGCACGGCCACCACCTTCGATGCCTCCAACCTCATCTACCCCATTTTTGTCACGTGAGTGAGCCCCAGGGATGGGCCTGGCTCAGGGTGCCTGGCTGGGCCCATCCCTGCAGCCCCCTGAGCTCTTAGAGAGGTTCAGAGTTCCTGTGCACAAGTCTGGGGGAGAAGCCTCCTCCCCACACCGAGTGCTCATGTCTCTGTCCCATCCACCTCTCACAGTGACAGCCCTGATGCCGTGGAGCCAATTCCCAGCCTTCCTGGACAAGCCAGGTAGGAATCCAGCCCCCCAGTCACTGCTGTGCCCTATGTCTGGGGAGGGTTTGTTTATGCCCTGAGCATGAGCCAGGAGGAGGCTTCCAGCCCTCTGCTTCCTGCTTTGGAGATCTCCCAGCATCAGGCAAAGCAGGAAGGTTCATCCACTAAGGGAGTGGAGAGAATCATGCAGGGAATGTGCATGGAATCATACTGGAAAGGTGTCAGTACTGGGAGGGACAGCACCAGGGTCTGGCTCTGTCCCAGAGCACTCCCAGGCTGTGGGCTGGGCACACAGGGAGGCTGGAAGTGACAAGGGTTTCCAGCAGCAGCCACAAAACCTCTGCAAGGACGTGGGATCTGGTCCTGCATTGGATCCCACTGGGCTGGCAGCTCCCCTCTGCATCTGCTGCCACATTAGCAGGGCTTTGGGCAGGGCTGCTGTGATGGGAAAGTGGGCTGGATCTGCACCAGGGACACCAAGATAAGGGATCCAAGGGCAGGGTATGTCCATCCCTCCAGAACAGTGTCCATGGTGGGCAGATAGCGCTCCTGGAGCCCCAGATAAGGGCTCAGATTGTTCCTCCCAGTGTTCAGGCAACACCTCCCCTGTACCTCCAGGCACTGCCTGGTGATGCTGGATTGCTCCCAGCCCCAGGGCAGCTCTCCCCATGGAGCAGGTCTGGGTGCCTGGCAGCTGCTTCCCTTTGCCCTGCTCAGGTATGGAGTGAACAAGCTGGAGGGGATGCTGCGGCCCCTTGTCGAAGATGGCCTCAAGTGTGTGCTCATCTTTGGGGTGCCCAGCAAGGTCCACAAGGTCAGTGCATGTGTGTGGGGGTGCTGGGACAGCCACAGGGCTGTCAGAGCAATGTGGGCTGGGTGGGGGGTGGTCTCCTGATCAAACAGGAGCAGTTCAGGGTCTCTGGCTGTGATTACAGCCCACTCAGCACAGCAGATGGGGGTGGGAAATTGCAGTGACATCCAGAAAGTCCCCAGAGCTCTGCAGGTGCCCCCAAAACCTGCCCTGGCTGCCTATCACCCTTTTCCCTCAGTGGGGTCACAACCATCCAAACCTACGTGGTCCCACAGTTCAGGAAATGCTTCCTGGGCAGAGCTGCTTCCATGGAGGAGCTGGGGGAAGTGTCACCTGTGCATGCTGAGGTGTTTCTGCCCTCACAGGATGAGAGAGGCTCTGCTGCTGATGCTGAGGGCACTCCTGCCATCCAGGCCATCAGGAAGATCCGCTCCACCTTCCCAGAGCTGCTGATTGCCTGCGATGTCTGCCTGTGCCCTTACACCTCACACGGGCACTGTGGTGAGCATGGGTCACAGGGCTGGGCCTTCTCCTGCCTCTGGGAGCCTCTGGGATTTGCCATCTTCTGCTGACAGCCTGGCCAGCTCCTGCTCCAAGACTTGGCTTCCCTGTACTGTAGTTGATCCTGGATGACCTCTCCTGGGTTGTGACCCCAGGGTGGGAGGCATGGGTGGTTCAGACCCTCCCTCAGGCTCCCTGAGTCTGAGCACCCCTCTGTGTCCCCCATCTCTGCCCTCCCTTCCCTGGAGCACCCACATGCTGTTTCCAGTCCCTGGAGGGCTCCTGGTCCTTACTCACCTCCCTTAACACATCAGGTTGCCCTGGGCATCTCCACAGCTTGTCCCCAGAGCCACACTCACCTGGGGACTGAGGCACCAGCTGTCCCTGCCCTGTGTGACCCCAGGTTTGTCTCCCAGGCATCCTGCGTGAAGATGGCACCATCCAGAACGAGCTCAGCTGCCAGCGGCTGGCGGAGGTGGCGCTGGCTTATGCCAAAGCAGGTGGGGAGCCCGGGCAGTGACACCCCAGTTTGGCTCTCACAGAGCTGCCCCTCTCTGCCTTTGGGCAGACCCACAAGCAGACTGGGCCTGGCTCCCAGTGGGAGTGCTCCCCTGCCCTCCCCATGCCTGTGGTGCTTCCAGCAGCCCTGTCCTGTCCATCCCTGCAGGCTGTCACATCGTGGCCCCCTCGGACATGATGGACGGGCGCATTGCAGCCATGAAGCAGGCGCTGATCTCCAACGACCTGGGCAACAAGGTGAGCCACAGGCACCAGCCACAGCCATGGAGGCTGCAGCACAGGGACAGGGCAAGTGGCACAGGGACAAACCCACCCTTGGTGCCACGGGCATTGCCCTGCCCCAGCACACACAGGTGGGGAATGGCCTTGGCTGGGCCCAGGCATGATGAGGCTCCAGACCTCTGGCAGGGGCAGGATAAAGCTGTGGGAGGGAATCTCTCCTGTCCCAGCACTGGGATGTGACCCTGAGCTCCCAGCCCTCACTGCCCTCTCTGTCCTGCAGGTCTCAGTGATGAGCTACAGTGCCAAGTTTGCTTCGTGCTTCTACGGCCCCTTCAGGTGGGTCTGTCCCTCAGCCAGGTGTGCCCGGCTGGGGCCAGGCTGCCTGGGGGTGCATTCCCAGGGAGTTACTTGGGAAAGGGGCTTGCCCAGAGCCTGGGCTGCACTTGAGGCCAACACTGGTCACTTTGCAGCACCCTATTCCTACTTCTCCATGCAAAAAGGAGACAAATATACCTTGCCCAGGAGAGGCTGGCTGGCAGGAAAGTCACTGAAGGGCGATCTTCCATCCCAATCCTTCACCTGCTCGGGTGGCAGGACAGGCAGAGAGGGAGCTGCCTGCAGCTTCCAGGAGCAGTCAGGAGTCACAGGAGTCAGTGTTGCCCCGCAGGGTGACTTCAGGGACAAGCCTCAGCTTAGTCAGCTGTTAGACCTTGTCCCATGGACAGCCTGACCCTGGCAGGGTATCCCTGAGGAACCTACCTCGGAAAAGAGCCTGACACAATTTTACCCAGACTCTGGGCATAGGGAGGGCAGTGGGTGTTGAAATATCTCCCAGGGCCAGCCTGGGCCTGTAGGACCTCCCAGAGCAAGCCCTGGTGCTGAACTGCATCAGGAGTGCCCCCTTTTTCTGGCTCGGTGACTCAGATGCTTGTCCTGGCCTGTCCTCGTGTTTCTGAAGCTGTACAAGGTGGGAGGCTGGGCTTCCTCACTCCCTGCCCTCTGCCCCTGTGCAGGGATGCAGCGCTGTCCAAACCTGCCTTTGGGGACCGGCGCTGTTACCAGCTGCCCCCGGGCGCCCGGGGCCTGGCCATGCGTGCTGTGGTGAGTGTGGGCTGTGGGGTGGGACACCTTCAGTGGGGTGAGTATGGGCTGTGGGGTTATGGCTGTGGGTGGGACACCTTCACATGGGGCCTGGGTGATCGCACCCCACAGGGCTTGGGGCGAGCAAGAGGTTGGGAGGCAAATGGTCAAGGGCCTTCCCCTTCCATGAGCCAAAGAAAAACGAGGCCCATCAACCTGGCAGAGCTGGTGCCAGTGTGTGCCCAAGGACTGAGCACTGGGAGCTGTCCCCATGCCCTGGGGTGTCAGGTGCAGGGACACGAAGCCATCAGCTCTCCCCTGGCACCATGTGTATGGCGAGGGGAGCATCAGCCACCTTGGCCAGGAGGGGCTCACAGCCTCCTGTGATCCCCTCCTGGGGAAAACCACCACCGGCTCCAAACCCCTGGGGAAAAATCAGTTGTTCTTGTCCCCACGCTGCCGTGGCAGGACCGGGACGTGCGGGAGGGTGCGGACATGCTGATGGTGAAGCCGGGGATGCCCTACCTGGACCTCGTGAGGGACGTCAAGGCTCGGGTGAGGAGCTGCCCGACAGGGAGGGCTCTGGGGAGGGGCTGAGGGATGGTTCTGTGTGCCGGGACGGGCGCTGGAGCCCCGGGGCTGTGCGGGGAGGGCACAGCGCGGGCGGGCCGGGCTGTCCCCGCCGCTGACCCGCTCCCGCAGCACCCCACGCACCCGCTGGCCGTGTACCACGTCTCGGGGGAGTTCGCCATGCTGTGGCACGGGGCGCAGGCCGGCGCCTTCAGCCTGCAGGCGGCGGTGCAGGAGGCGATCACGGCCTTCAGGCGCGCAGGTGAGGCTGCGACCCCCGTGTGCCCCTCTCTATCCCCCGAGTGCCCCCGGGCTGGCTCCAGCGTCTCGTCTCTCCGCAGGGGCCGACATCATCATCACCTACTTCACCCCGCAGCTGCTGCGCTGGCTGCGGGAGGAGGCGGGCCGGCACTGAGCGCGGCCATTGCGGCTGGGGCGGGTTCTCCGGGATGGGCGGGTTTGCGGGAGGGGAGGGAATTCCGGGATGGGAGGGTTTTCCGGGAGGGGTGGCCCTTAGGGGCAGCTGCGCAGGTAGGTCCCGGTGCCGCGCACCCGCAGCCCCGCGTACCGGGAGCTCGGCCCGGTGAGCGCCGGGGCCGCCCCGCGGGGATAGCGCCAGTCTGCACCTGCGTTCCAGCCGTGCTCCCGCCCCAGACACCCCGCCCGTGCCCCGGACACCTTACCCCGATCCAGCCCCGTGCCCCCGTTCCTCCCCCGGCTGCAGCACCCACGTGGGGAGTGTCACTGACCCCGCCCGGCAGATTTTGCTTCTGGGACTCGGAGCAGGGTTTGCCCTCCGTGCCGCATCTCCATGCTGACCCCATAGGGGCCTTGAGCCCCGCCGGAGGGACACCGGCGCTCGTCCTGAGGTGGACAAAGGGCTGGGGTGCCCGCAGTGTCCCGGGCGCTGCTGAGGCCATGCTCAGGCTGCGCCTGCTGACCTGGGACGTGAAGGACACGCTGCTGCGGCTGCGGCAGCCCGTGGGCCAGAGCTATGCGGCCGAGGCCCGGGCCCATGGGCTGCAGGTGCAGCCCGAGGCTCTGGGGCGCGCCTTCCGGGAGGTGTACGGAGCCCAGAGCCGCCGCTTCCCCAACTACGGCCACGGCCAGGGGCTCAGCTCCCGGCAGTGGTGGCTGGATGTTGTCAAACAGAGCTTCAGGCTCTCGGGCGTGCGGGACGAGGCAGCCCTGACGAAGGTGGCAGAAAAGCTCTACCGTGACTTCTGCAGCTCCCATAACTGGGAGGTGCTGCCGGGAGCCGCCGAGACCCTGAGCCGGTGCCGCCAGCTCGGCTTGCGCATGGGAGTCGTCTCCAACTTCGACAGCCGCCTGGAAGTCGTCCTCTCGCAGTGCAACCTGCGGCACCACTTCGAGTTCGTGCTCACCTCCGAGGCCGCAGGTTTCGCCAAGCCGGACGGGAGGATCTTCGAGCAGGCGCTGCGGCTCGGCGGGGCCCGGCCCGAGCAGGCGGCTCACATCGGCGATGACTACAGCCGGGATTACCGGGCAGCCCGGGCCGCGGGCATGCACAGCTTCCTGCTGCGGGCGGCCGGGCAGGACGAGGGGCCAGAAGTGCCCCCCGAGCACGTCCTGCCCACGCTCAGCCACCTCCTGGCTCGCATCGAGAAGGAGTAGCTGCAGTTCGGAGGGGTCCAGTGCTGCTGCCGAGTACTGAAACTGTCCTGACACGAAGATTTCTGCTGCCAGGTGGGCAGGGAAGAGCAGCAAGTCCGAGCTGCCTATGGAGCAGGAGGAGTGTTCATGCAATAAAACATTTCTGATGCCCAGCACTGGAGCAGGTGTGGTTCATGGTTCTAAAAACACCACAGAAGAGGGTCAGCTGTGGTGTCTTCCCCTAACAGAGCTGGGACTGGGTCACTCCAGAGGCTCATTCTGCCAGATGGAGGCAGATACTGAGGTTTATCCCTTCCCAGTTACCCTAGGGACAGGCTCAGGCATCCCCCAGTGCAAGTGCTGGCCCTGTCCCAGGGAAGGTTTGCCCACACAGAGCACCCAGGACACCCTGCCCAGGCCCTGCACCCTCAGTGTACCCCAGCTCTGCCACCTCACCAACATCCCCCCTTCCCAACAGTGGTAGGCAGGCAGGAGGTGCCTGCAGGTCTCCTGCTGTGGGCAAAACAGTCTGGAGCTGGGCAGTTTCACTTAATGAATTGCCAGTTAACAAACTTTACTGATTTGGGTAGTGAGAAATAAAGATGACCCTTTAAAGATGACTTTAAACCCCCTTCTCTGGCTCAACTCCAACCCTACACCTCTCCTTCCTCCCTGCCTGCTGCCATCAGCTCCCTGTGTTTGCACCACATTACACTCAAACCCCACTCCCTTGGGACACTCAGGTTTGGTTTCTTTCTGCTGTTCTTTGCTTGTTTCTCTGCTTGGACATGGCCACAGCCCCTCAGCAGTGCCCCTGTCCCAGCATGATTCCCCCACAGGGAAGAGCTCCCTGCACTGTCCCTGCTCTGCAGTGGGGTAGCTCCTCCAAAAAGCATCTCCAACTGTGTCCCAATCAGCTGGAATCACAGAATCATTTAGGTTGGAAAAGACCTTTAGGATCAAGTCCAACTGTTCCCCCAGCAGGGCCTAGGCCACCATTAGACCATGTCCTCAAATGCCACATCCATAACACCTTTTAAACCTCTCCGACTCCATCACTGTCCTGGGCAGCCTGTGCCAGAGAAATTTTCTCCACTATCCAACCTAAACCTCTCCTGGCACAACTTGAATCTGTTTCCTCTTGTCCTTTCACTGTTGCTTGGGAGCAGAGCCTGACCCTGCTGGCTCCACCCTCCTATCAAGGAGCTGTAAAGCACAGTATGTCCCTTTCCACCGGCCTCCTCCCTGCCATTTCTCCATACATATCTCTCATTATTTCTCCTCTTCTCTCCAGCCCACCAGCAGACTGGAAGGCTGCTTTTGGTGGGGCAGAAATGAAACAATTCACCTAGGAGCAGCTGGCCCAGCCAGGCATTCCCAGACCCCTCACCCCAGCACAGGGTGTAGGCTCCAGGATGAGAAGAAAGCTGCAGAAAACACAGAGGAACAGGTGTAGTGTGAAGGCAGGTGTTGTCTGAAGGCCCCTGGACACAGCCCACAGCCCTGCCCGGGTTCCTTTCCCCCAGGCACAGTGCAGAGCACACACAGTCACACCCACTCACAGCACCAGCGAGATGCTCTGGTGAGCCACGGCAAAGACGGGGTACACGGGCTCCAGGAAGGCCTCACGGTGGGAGAAGAGGATGGCACAGGAGTTGGGGTCGTAGAAGAGCAGCTCCCCCCCGGCAAAGTCCAGCAGGACCCCGATCTCCGTGGGGGCCTTGATCAGCTCCACGGGCTGGGGCTGCCCCGCGTGCAGGAACCGGAATTCTTTGTCATAGCGTGAGAACACCCAGGAGGCAGCGTTGAAGCCCAAGCGCCCTTCGTTGGCAGAGCCCTTCCTGGGCACGGAGCTGTAGCAAACCCCCAGCTTGTAGGCACAGCTCTGCTCCACATTGACCTTCCAGGCACAGACCCCCGAGTGGAAAGGTGCAGTGGCCAAAGCGTTGGGCCAGTGGTCAAACCGCTCGGGGCAGTCCGAGTCCACCTTTGCTTTCTTGGGGCTGAAGGTCAGGGTTCTCTTGTCTTCTGACAGGCTGAGGTGGGGGCTCAGGGTTTTCTCATCGATGTGAATCTCCTGTGAGCCTGCAAGAGAAGCAACATGGTGAGCACTGACTCAGTGGCCACCACCTGAACCACCTGAGGTAGTCATGGCCATGAGAAACACAAGCACAACAACCCTCTCCTCACACATCGCCCCTGGGGCCCCATCTGCCCCCCTGGGTGACAGTGCTGGGGCTCAGGCTGGGTGCCACAGCTTCTCCTCTCAGCCAGGGCCAGAACAAGACGGACACTACCAAAGCCCAGGCTCTCCAGACACCTCTCCACCTTGCACTAAAGGCCCTGCTCATCTTCCTCTGACCCTGGCCTGACCCCACAGAACAGAACTCAGCAGGTTTGATTACCCCACTTTTGGGAGAGATCCAAACCTGGTTCCTGTCTTTTCCCACCCCCACGGTGGGTGAGCAGGACCTGGCTGCTCCTCCCCCACCCAGGAGAGCCAAGAGCCTGGCAAGGCTGGGAGGGCTGTGTGCAGAAAACCTGCAAAGCCGGAAAAACAGGACTGGAGAGGGCCAGGCAGGGAAATCTCTTTCCTGCTACAAAGCCCCAGGTGTTTTATCAACCCACCCTGAGGTGCTGGGAGCAGCGCAGGGAGGTGGCACCAGGCTTAGAGCTGAGCATGGCTGTAACTGGATCTGGCTTTGCTGTGAAAGAAGAGGGTGCCCAGCTGCACTAAACCCAGCCAGCAGCAGCCCAGGCTGGCCAGAGGACACAGCACCCACTGTGGGTCTGCACCACTTCAGCATCATGGAATCACAGGACTGTCAAGGCTGGAAAAGACCTCTAAGATCATGGTGCCCTGCCTGTCTGCATGCTTCCTCCGAGACCCCTCTGTGGGTCTGCAGGCTGTGGAATTGCACAAGTGTGTCCCTCAGTCCCTAAATTTGTGAAGCAGGGATGAGGCTGATGCCCAGTGCACTCACCTGCTCCTGAGGAGACCCAGCTCCTGCCAGAAGGTGCCCCTCCTTGCCCTGCCTTCCCCCACTCTCACTTTATTAATTTTAGGTCTTAAACCACCACAGAAGCAGGGCTGGTGACCCAGTGGCTCTCCCATCCCTGCCAGCAGCTCTACCCTCTCACACCAGCACCAGCCATTGCCCAACACCCTCTGCTCAGCATCCAGCACACAGCACCATGAGCCCTTAAAGAACCAAAGGATGACATCAACAGGGTCATCCCAGAGCCCAGCCTACCCCAGGACCCAGGTCAACATCCCTCTAACAGCAAACAGCACTCAGCAGCAATGCTCCAAGGTCTCCTCAGGCTGCACCTGCCCAGGTGCTCCCTGGCAGATGAACCGAGGCTGAATTATCCCTCTGCAAATCAATGCCAGGCACCTGTGCACGTTAGGCAGGAGTTACTGCATGCCAGAGTGAGCCCAAAGAGGAGCTGAAGCCAGCATTTCCTTCAGCAGGAGCTGCCAGCCTCCTTCATCTGATGATTTATTTCCCCACACAGCAGCCAAGCCTCAGCTCTCCACAGGGTTCTGGGGCTGCCCACGCTGCTGGTGCGCAGGGCAGCTTTCCAGGAAGCCAAATGCTGCTCTGAATTCATAGAAAACAGAGCAGCACCAGACTTTATCTTGCTCAGGCAGAAGGAGAGCACTAAACCTCCTGTTGTGCAACACACAGCCAACCTAGGGCTGCATCCTGGTGGTCCTTGCAGGGAAACACCACCCCAGTGACACCCAAATTGCTTCCCTGTGGGGATGCTCAGGGGAGCATCTGAGGGAGGGGAAGTGCTGGCAAAATAACAGCAGAGTAATTCAGATCAGCAAATTTTGTCCCTCACACTAGTGTTTTGTCATGATTAAATCTGGATTTTCACATATAATTCTCATGAATGAGTCCACTGGGAATTCATCTCACTCCCAAGTCTATTTTCTCTGTGTCCTGTATCCATCAGGGTGGCCTTGGGACATGAGGGACACTGGGACAATAAATTCCCACAGTTAACAGCTCTGGAAAACACATTTGTGTGAGCTGCACCACATCTGACTGCTTTTAAAAACCCAAGTTCCCTTGAACTGAGATCCCTCCCAAAACAGTGCCAGGAAATTTCCATCATCTTATGGTGTAAGGAAGAAGCTGCCAATCCCAAACAGAAGTGATACAGAAGCCTGGATGCCAAGTGAAGGCATCAAAGGAACCATGTTTATTTTAGAGAGTGAAATGAGGCCCTTCTGCAGCTGCTTTCCAAGTTTTTTAGACTTAGTGCTTAGTGCTTAGTGCTTAGCTGCTTTCCTAGTTTTTTAGTTATGGAGTGAGCCATCAAAGCTTGGTATTTTCTGTTTTCAAGCAAATAAACAAGAGAGCCACCTGCTCACCTGCCTTTGGAGAAGGGACCACAGAGTGACACTTCACATTATTGTGTCTTAAGGCAAGCTCAGACCACTGCTGTCAAAATTAAATCTCTAAGGCTTGATCCAGGGTGGCCTGTGGACTAATGAGATCCACAAGGATACACCAGGAATCCTCAGCATGCAGTAATGACATGTGAAATGTAACCACACACTCAAAAAACCCTAAACAGAATGAAATTCCTGTGTAATAACTGCATCAGCACACCCACCACAAAAACTGAATGCCTGAAAGTCATTACATTTCACAAGGACACTTGGGAGAGGAATCCTTACAAAAACCCTGTCACAACAAAGAAAGTTAGGGAAAGGCTTCCTGCTTGACTTCATGACACTGAACATTGAGAACCTGCTCAACTGATTCTTTCAGGAAGAATTTCTTCACTAAATGGGCTGTTAAATGCTGGAAGGGACTGCCCAGGCAGGTGGTGCAATGACCATCCCTGGAGGTGTCCAAGGCATGAGTGGATGTGGCTGTCAGTGCTCTGGGCTGGGTGACAAAGTGGTGATCACAGGTTGGATTGGATGGTCTTAGAGGTCTTTTCCAACCTGAGCAATTCTGGGATTCTGTGACACTGTCAGTGCACCACTGCAGGGGCTGGCATGGAATCACAGAGTGATTTGGGTCAGGAGGGACCCTAAAGATCACCCAGCCCCAACCCCCTGCAGGGACACTTCCCTCGACCGCCAGCACTCACAGTTTCCAAAGAGGAAAAGTAATCAGAAAGGGAGAGCAACACTAGAGTTTGCAGTAGATAAAAACACATGATGGTGATGCTTGATAGGCACAGACTCCCAAGCTAACACTTAAAACCATGATAGCAATAAAAGCCTGAAGTGCAGACCTTGGAGATGGGCTGGGAAACAGGGAAAAACTGGACACAGTTCATCAGAATCACAGCAAGATGAGCAGAAATCAGAGGTTTGTACAGAAGCTTTGGAAAAAACACCCTAGGGATGGTTAAGAAGGCCAATTATGAAGGCTATTGCCGTATCTGAGAAACAAAAAATGCATTTGAAATACTCTAACAACAAACTGAAAGCCAGAATAAAAGCAAACATTTCACAACCAGCCATTCAAGCACATCACAGCTGGAGGAAAAACATCTTTCCCTGCTTAACACAGCCAACATCAACCAGGTAAACCAGTCCCAGAGCCTGTCCATGGCCTGGCAAATGCCTCCAGTGCAGCCTCAGCTGTACAGGAAAAGCTGAGCCAGAGCACAAACACCTCTAGAGCCACCAGCTCATGCACAGCCACAACCTCAGCTTGTGAGCAGAACACTGCTGCATCTACTCACTGCCCCCTGCATTGGTCAGCCTCACAGACACCCCACAGATGAAATCAGCCTCTCAAAGTCCCCAGCAGCCCAATGCTAAACGTTGTGAACAGAGATTTCCGTGACAGGGATTCCCACAGCAGCATCTGCTTCACTGCTGTCACTCAGAGACCCAGGAAACAGCAAAAGAAACCACACAACGTTAAAGCCACAGAGCTGATAAAACACACAATCTTTTCAAACTCCAGTTCTTCCCTGAGCCACAACCTGCTTGGAGCCCCCATTGCATCCCCTACACCTCCCACAGCTGCAGCTGCCTCCCTGAATGGGCTCCAAGAAACAAACAGGGGCTGGGAGAGCAGAGGGGCAGGAGACAGCGTGAGGAGTGTGGACACAGCATGAGAGTGTTTCCCTGGGCACAACATGAGTGACGGTGCAGGAATCTCTGGAGCATGAGAGATCTGAGCAAGACACTGACCTGTGAGGCAGCAGAGCACAGCACAGGCCCACAGTCGATGCAGCAGTGGACTCTGAACACAGGTCTGATTAAAGTTTAACTTCACAGACTCCTTTGGCTCCAAGATTCCCTCCGCCACCTCCGTCCTAGCAAAGGAAAACAGGAGTTGTTTCAAAATACAACAATTTATTGTGCTGGGAGGTGTTTAAAAAGGTCACAAGGAGGTACAGCAGAGGTTAAAGAGGAGCTCTGGCTGCAGAGAGACCACAGCAGGGGTGTCTGGGCCAGCCCTCATCCTCAGCGATACTTTCGGTTGGCTCTGCTTACAGTTCCTTGTGAGAGGGCTGCAGTGTTGTAAAACACATCCCAGCAGGCTGAGTCAACAGCTCCTCACTCAGCAGACACAGGGTAAATAAAAGTGTCTGAGAGCAGCCATCAGGGTACCAGGAGTGCATAATGAACAGGCAGAGAATCAGAGTTCCCTCTATTGCCAGAGCCCCACGGTCTGGGCACAGAGCAAGCCAGGACACCAGGGTTCACCCAGCACAGAGCCAGGGGTTTGCTGGCTCCTGTGGCCTGCAGCACACACAGAACTCCTGGTTGTGAGGACAGACTGTGGCACAGGCTGCTGGGGATGGGCTGTGGCACATTCCATACTCTCTACAGGCACAAATACCCCCACAGGCCCTCTGGGCAGCAAAGTGCAGCCAGGGCCAGAACCCTCACAGCAGCCACAGCAATAAATGACTTAAATAAGATTAAATAGATTAAATAAAAACACAGCCACCAAGGTGCTTGCTCAGGCAGGGCAGCCCAGTGTCACTGACAGGGCTGTTGGGGACACTGAGACCTGCACCTGGCTCTCCCTGCCCATGCAGAGCTGGGGAGATGCTGTGCCAGCCAGCCCCAGCATGGAGCACAGAGCATCCCAGCTCCTCCAACAGCCTGGCACGGGCCTGCTCCAGCCTCCAGCAAGCCCTGTGGTTCTCTAAAGAGCTGCAGAAGTTCTCCCATAATCAAGGACTGCTGATCTGGGAAAGCACATGGAGCATGTCCAGGTGCAGCACAGCACATGGAGCAGAGACAAGAGGCCACGATGGCATCCCTGTGCTCTGTCCTCATCCACAACAAAAGCAGCACAAGGGACAAAGGAGGTGTCATGGGGTGCCTGAGTCATGGCACACAGCACAGGAGCTGTGGCTATGCAGGTGTGGAGCAGGAGCAGGGTCAGGGAAAGGACCAGGAGAGCTGGGTACTGACCTCTCGAAGATTTCTTCTTCTGCACGCTGGAAATAAGGAGAGAAAGAGTCATTACAGCTTAAATCCCCACAGAAAACACCCCAAACACAGCAAAACCAGGACCTGGGGAGCAGTGTTCCCCTTCCTGACCCAGAGAAGCCACCCCTCACCCCAACCCTGGGGAGAAGCAGGAGAATCCAAGATCCATTTGCTTCAGCTGCAGCACTTCCCACTTCCCCACTCAGAGAATGACTGGGAATGGCTGAAGGCAATACACTGGATGTGTGGTTTTGGGGCACTGCCTGCTGTCCCCTGTCTGTCCCCACCCCACTAGGGCAGGCTGCAGGAATAGGCTGTGCTCCCAGCAAACAATCCCAGGGCTTACAGCAAAGGAGGGAGCCTGCAGAGGGTCTAAGCCAAGAGTCAGGTGACCTCATGGTCAGTCCCACTTGTTTCTGTAACTCTTGGGCATGAAGCACTCTCAAGGTACAGCAGAGTGATAAGAAAATACCTGATCCCTGTTTAAATCCAAGCAGTGCACTTTGCATGCCTTCAGCTTTCCTGTGGCATGGCATGTGTTGATTCCAGACAGGCACAAGGACCAATACCAACAACCCAAGGTGGAGGACACATGAACCCCAAATTCCCTTCCAAAAGGAGAAACTGAGGATGTGGCTGCTCTCTGCCACAGGGAGCTGATGGATCCTGCTCTCCAGCATCTCCTCTTTGTGGTGCAGCTACAGCCCAGCACACAGAGGTGCTGGGGCAGGACAGGAACAGCCTTTCCCACCAAAGGAACATCTGCCCTCTTTCCATGGGATTGGGTCTGTTTTCCAAGCTGAGCTGCTGTTCCCTTCCTCACAAATTTACACGTGGGAATGCAGGCTGAGCAAGGCAGAGGTCCTGCTCACAACTAAAATGGGAGGAATCACTTGGGTGAACCCAGATGATTCAATAACCAGAGAAGGAACTGAGCAAGGGGAAGCACAGGCTGCTTTGCACAGTGAATATCACTAACAGGGCTAAGCCAGGCAACACTGGGGACTTTCCAGAAGAGCTGCAGGTGTTCCCAAGGGTCAGTTTTAATTAAAGCTAGACATTAGAAAACTGATGGCACAACTAACTGTTGTAAGCAGGAGACACAACCCAGAGCTGTCCAGCCTAAGGGCAACTACAAGCTCAGAGCTTAGAGATCTGAACCTGGGTGGTTCTGGACCTCATTGCAAACAAGAGCAGGATCAGGCAGAGCAGATGCTCTAGGAACCACCAGGAAACCACAGGGGCTTACCAGGATCAGGTCAAGGAGGTTCCCTGAGCCAGACCTGCAAATGTACGTCTGTCCACCTCTGCCTCCCTGCTGTCAGCACAGCAGCTGCTGAACATTTAAGTCCCATAACAAAAGTACAGGTCAGCCCTGGGCTGCCTGACTCCCAGCACTCACCAGCAGGCTCTGGTCATCCAGGTTGGTGATCATATCCACCAGGTAGGTGCGGAGGGCCCCCAGCTTGTGCAGAGCCTCTGTCCAGTGCACCTGCTGGGTGACGATGCTCTGGTGTGCCCGCTCCTCCTCGCTGTGCACCCTCTCCAGCAGCCGCTGCTCCTCGTTCTCACAGGCCTTCCCCACGAGCAGCAGCCTCTGGATCACCAGCTCCCGCGCCGCGCTGGCCGCGCTCTGCCAGGCAGGAACACAGCATGAGCATCAGCCCTGCTCCAGCCCCCAGGAGAGCCCCAGCTGCTTCTCCTGGGGCTCAGCCACCAGTGCTGCTCTGTTAACTGAGCCCAGGCCATGGCACAGGGTGCCACCTGGCACCAAACCAGTCCCAAACCTGCCCACTGCCTCCTCAGACAGCTCTGGTACCTAAGTGACAACCTACGAGGGACCAGAGTTCTGTTCCTCAGCAAATCTCCATAGATTCACTGTTGGTGAGAACAAGCTGAAACACCAGGGAGAACTTAGAGCCCCTTCCAGGGCCTAAAGGGGCTCCAGGACAGCTGGAGCGGGACTTGGGACAAGAGCTTGGAGAGACAGGATAGGAAGGAATGACTTCCCACTGTCAGAGGGCAGGGCTGGATGGGATATTGGGAAGAAATTTTCCCTGATAGAGTGGTGAGGCCTTGGCACAGGGTGCCCAGAGAAGCTGTGGCTGCCCCTGGATCCCTGGAAGTGTCCAAGGCCAGGTTGGATGGAACTTGGAGCACCCTGGTACAGTGGGAGGTGACCCTGCCCGTGGTAGAGGGTTGGAACTGGGTGGTGTTTAAGGGTCCTTCCAACCCCAACCAGTCTGGGATTCTATGATTCTATCACTGTCCTTTGTCCTCATCCTCAGTGACAGCAAGGAACAAATAAACCCAGGAATTCTAAGGCACTGATCCTAGTAGGACGTTTGATTGTTATACACTCACACCATTGTCCATGCACATTTTTTAGGCAAATGAAGCAAGAATTCCAGGCACACCCTGGCACTCCATTATCACACACATCCCGACATTTCCCCCCGGGGGCTGAGCATCCCTGCCGGGAATGGCGAGCAGGGAGCAGGCAGGGCCAGCCCCAGGGACTCACCAGGACGCTCTGGTCTTTGGCAGGCAGCACCTCGTCCACGTGCCGGGCGATGGCCGCGCTCTGCAGCTGGAGCCGCTCGCAGCGCTCCACGAGCTTGTTCTGGGACACGGAGCAGCGGGTGATGGATGCGGGCTGGACGGGGCGCCGAGCCCCCGGCAGCTACCCTACCGCACACCCCCGATCCCCCTGCACCACCCCACAGAGAGCCCCTTCCCCATGGGGGACCCCTGAACAGACCCACACCCCACCAGGGCCCCACATCGCCCCACACCTGCCAGGAGCCGCTCGCAGAGCCCCCATCGCCATCCCTGGGGGGGCCCCACAGCCGCCAGGGGTTCCTTTAGAGAACCCAGCTCCCTCTGGGAACCACCGGCATGGCCCCACACCCTGCCAGGGACACCCACACCCTGCCAGGGACCCCCACACCCTGCCAGGGACACCCACACCCTGCCAGGGACACCCACACCCTGCCAGGGAC
>VWYP01013806.1:14357-36864 GCA_013400435.1 Pycnonotus jocosus | reverse complement strand
ACAGAGACCTGCCAGCACCACCGTGGGGTCACAGCCAGCTCTAGGAATCCAGGATGTCTCCATTCTGCCCAAAGCCAAACACCCTCCTCGAAGGGATGCTTATTCCTCCATGAGGATGGGGCAGCTCTGCTGGGGTCCCTGTGCCACTGCTGTGATTGCTGACGTTCCCTATCCCACGGTACAGGTTTCACTGCAGAGCCTGGACAGGAGGAGGCAGCAGCGTGGCTTATTTTTCAAAAGCAATTCAGTAAAAAACCTGTTTGATTTCTGTCAAGCGATGCATTTGGGCAGAAGGGAGGATAAGGGCATCCTCCAGCATGAAACTGAGGCTGCTGGAGGTGAAGCTTGGTGTGGATCAGTTGTTGTAGGATCCCTGAGTTTGTAGAGCTTTGTGGTGCAGCAGCTGATGGATAAACGTGTGTTGGGATACAGACAGCAAAGCCTTGGATTAACATCCTGCCTGAGCACTGTTCTCATCCAGGAGGCAGAAAAATCTGCTCTTTCTTGCAGTGAGGAAGAGGCAAGAGAACAGTGAGACACAAGACAAAGCTCCCACCTTCCCTGCAGCCTCCTCTGGTCTCTGGCAGCCCCTGTGAGCTGATGTGCAGGTAGGAATGAACATTAACTAACTGTGGGTTGGAAGCAGTAACCATCAGAATTAAAAACTCAGAATTCCTGCCTTAGCGGCTCCTACAGTCTTGTTTTGCAGCTTCCAGAGTTCTCCCACTGTCAGAGAAAAATCACATTCATGATGAACTGAAATGATTGGGGCGCTCGGTCTGATTGAAAGAATAAATTGCCAAATTATCACAGCCCCTCAGCTGTGAGATTGATCATTCCTCACATCTTTGGAACATGCAAACTCATGGATAGAGCAGCAGGAGATTAACTGGGTATTACTAATTGCTAATCACAAAGGCTGTCAGGGTAAAATTAGAAAGGGAATTTTGTAGAAACCCAAGCCCTTTTGCTCAGTGCTTTCAGGATTTGGTTTTCACTTTTTTTAAAAAAAAAATTTATGGCCAGAACCTTCAAGCAATTTTTTGCTGGAAAAAGCAGATTGGTGGTTTTTTTCCCTGATTTTGATTAGCAAAATGCTAGAGCCACGGAAGATGGGCATGCCAGCAGACTAAATCCAATTAGTGTGCCTCGAGCTGAGCAGCAGCCAGTTATTGTCTGTGACAATTCACTGTCACTGAGCCTGGTTTCTGCTCTGCTGTGACCCGTGGGGACATGGGGGGAGATGCTGCTCCTCACCTGGATGGATCTGACTGTGCTGAGCCCCCTTGGCAGGGACAGGGCAGCCTGGCCAGTGTTTGCTGAATGCATCTGGGTTATCCACGTGGTCTTCCCTTGCCTGGAAGTGATGTTTGGACATGGAAACTCTTCCCAAAGTGTTCCTCAGCTCATGGAAAGATCACTTCAAGTATTGCCAGGCTGGCTCAGCTGAGCTGGAGCTGCCTGTGCCTGCACTTAGTCCCACCAGTTGGTGGATGAGCTTCAGTCTGAAGGTGCTTGCCTTCACCAATCCAAAAACTGGGATCTTCAGGGTATATGAAAATCCAGACCAGGTCCAGGAGTAAGAGGAGATGTAAAGAATGACAGGCAGCAGCTCCATCTCTGCTGTGGCCTCACCAAGCTTGGGCATTTTTAAGCTCAGTGTGAGGTCCCAGTGACCTCACCCTGCTGCTGGCTCTGCTCCAAGCTAAAGGTTCCACTCAGGACCTCCAGATGTCTCCTCCTCTGAGGTTTTCTTGCTCTGAATGCAGTCAGGATGTAGATAACATGTTACCAGCACCTTGTCCTGTGTGTGTGACAAACAGAAACCCCTCTGGATCCCTGGTGATGCCGAGGTGCTGATGTGACACCCACCACTGTGCTCCCTGCCAGGGCTATGGGGAAACTGCAGAGTAAAATCAGCCTCCACACAACCAAATACAGGTAAAGCAATGCTGGGAGATCAGGTCTTTTTAATAAACCAGGTGTGAGAGTGAAGAATGAACACAAATCACAGACAATGTAGCAAGCACAGGGGTTTAGTTTCATTATTGGATGTTTGAATTAGGTTTTCATTTCTAAAGTCTGTTCAGCTTCTTTGGAGCACTGAAATCCCAAATGTTGGTCCCAGGAATGACCAAGCACATGACCATGGCCAATGGTTGTGCTCTGTGATGGCTCAGGCAGAGCTTTGAAGGGAAACAGCTCCAGGGGTGGCTCTTTGGCCCAAATACCCAAACTGCTTTGTTGTGTCTTCAGAGCCTGTCACCAGCTTTCATGGCCAAGATGGAATAATTCAGTCCCTGGCAGCAGGGAGAGGGATCTGTGCCTGGAGAGCAGCACAGGGTGGCAGCAGGGGGGGACTCATTCTAGGGAGATGTCACAGCAAAGAGGAGCAGAGCCTGATCCATGTGAGTGACTGTGGAGGCTGGTGAGGTCAGAATCTCTTATCTTCTTTGCCCCAGCATAGAGTGAGCAACAATTAAATATTCAGCAGCTCTAGAGCTGGGATAGATCTGCTCCGTCTCACTCACAGCCTCTCTCTGGCTTTCTGAGACAGATGTCCTGTCAGAAGATGCCAGAGAATGGAACACTGACCTCGCCTCGCAGGCTCTGCAGCTCCCACTGCTGTCCCTGTTCCTCTGCAGGGCCGACGGCTCCGGGGGACAGACGGGACCCGCCGGCGCCTCCCAGCAGCACAGCCCCGCTCACACCGGCGCTGTCACCTCGGTGGCTGCTCTCCAACCAGACCTGTGTGTGTCAGGAGGGAGGGATAAGGTGAGGTATCCCCTGGGATAGGAAAATATATCAACAGCCTCAAAAATAAGGTTGAAATATAAGCTTTGAACGTTTCTGTGGATGGTAGCTATGTTGATGCCTGGATTTAGAAAGGAAAAATGAGCTTAGAGCAAGAGCACACACTGGAGCACATGGAATCAAATTTTGTAACCTCTCCAGAGCCCATATCACATCAAATGCTCTCACCCAGGCTTGGGATTGCCAGACTGACTCTTACATCACCTGTCTTTAAGGACAGCTGTACATGCTCAAGGAGCTGAAAACCAGAGGAACCTGTTCCCTGTCCTGTGGACTGTGCACAAGCCTTGGTATGACGTAACCAAGGATGTGAAGAATCCCCCCTGCCCTGCTCTGGTGCTGACCCCTGTCCCTGTCCCTGTCCCTGTCCCTGCAGAGCGTGGCCGTGTCCAGCTGGAGATCTGGGGCTGCCCTGCGCCGCTTCATCGGCCACGAGCGTGAGGTCACCAAGGTGAGGGCACCAGGGTCTCCCTCAGGAGCTGGGGAGCCAGGAATGATGGAGCTCTGCTTTGTCATCCACACAGAAAGGTGGGATCAGGGTATTCCTGGTATCCAGCTGGGGACAGTTGGGCTTGATGACCTTAAAGGTCTTTTCCAAGCTTAACAATTCATGATTCTGTGACCAGAACACAGGAGATTTCTCCCAGGGTCCCAACAGATACTTTTGGAAGCAGCATGGAGTGTTGCATCCAGACCAAACAGGGCTGCAGGAGGTCTGCATGTGAGCTTGCCTTCCCCTCCAAGAGACTGTAGCAAAAGCTCAGGATGAATTATGAGGTCAAACTTTTGATGCAGAGATGCTATTCACTTTTCTTCAGGTTTCATTCTGCTAGACTTGACATTATTCCACAACTCAGCTGTGCTTGGCTGATATATTCTGGGAATAGCTGTACCATGTGCCAGAGCTGGCATATTCTGGGAATAGCAGGGCTTTAATTTCCTTTCTGGAATTGGGGTGAAAAAGCCAAGCAGGCTTCTGTGAGAGCAGATGTGCAGAGGGGCTGTAGCAGGCCACTTCCACAGGGGACAGCCCCAGTGGGTCCCCTGGGCTGTGGGCACTGCAAAGACAGAGGGGGCTTTGTTCACCTCGGTGCTCAAACAGCTGTGCACTGGGCTCATTCAGGTTTGTAAGGAAGTTTTCCCTGTAAAATGAACGGTTTCTAAGAACAAGCCCTGAGAGCACCCATCTACCATCCCTGGCTCTGAGGGGATCAGGGACAGAGTTGGGAGGCCAGGCTCTCCCCAGTCACATTCCTGCATGTGTTGGGCTGTGGCAGGACAGCAGCAGAGTTGTGCTGTCCCTGTGAACTGGGTGGGAGGATGAGCAGCTTCTCCTTCTGGTCCTTGGCAGGTCACCTCAGCCCTTGACTCCAACAGAGTTTTCAGTGCATCCCGGGACAAGACAGTGATGATGTGGGAGCTTCACAGGGCCTCGGGGCCAAGCCAGCACTTCCCAGGACATGACCTGGTAGTTACTGGGCTGGCTGTGAGCCCAGGTGAGGGACAATACACTCCCAGCCCCCAGGGACTGACTGACACCGTTTCCTGCCTTGTTTTTGACGTTAACTCGTGGTTGCAGATGCCTCCCAGCTGTGCACGGGCTCCCGGGACAACACCGTGTGCAAGTGGGACACTGAGACTGGGGAGTGTCTGGGCAGAGCTGCAATCTCCAGGAATCTGGTAGGATCTGCTGTTCCTCAAATCCCATCCCATCATCTGTCTCCCTGCCTACGTGGTTATTTCACACATGGTGCTGGGCACAGAGAATTTGATGGGAGCTTGGTGCCAAAGGGAGCCCTTGGGACACTGTACCTGGGCAGGCTCAGCTTGAGGCTGGTTACTCTTCTCCAGGTAACAACAAACCCAGGAGAACAAAGGTACCAAGGGACTCAGGGCAATTTATCAAAGCTCTCAGAGCTGTTTGGAAGCACAGAGGCATGGAATCATTAAGGTTGGAAAAGATCTGTGAGACAGAGTCCAGCCATTCCCCCAACACTGCCACGGCCATCACTAACTCATGTCCCCAGGTGCCACATCTGCCTGTCTTCTAAATCCCTCCAGAGGTGCTGACTCCACCCGTGCCCTGTGCCAATGCTTGACCACTCTTTCAGCAAAGAAATTTTCCCCAATATCCAACCTAAATCTCCCCTGGCACAACTTGAGGCCATTTCTTCTCATTGTTTGTTCCCTGGGAGCAGACCCTGACCCCCACCTGGCTGCACCCTCCTGTCAGGGAGCTGTGGAGAGCCAGAAGATCCCCCTGAGTCTCCTTTTCTCCAGGCTGAACAAGCCCTGTGCAGTGGGGCTGCATTCCCTCCTGCACCAGCCCCTGGGCTCCCATGGCTGTGTCCTGCTGCTGGCACCCCCAGTAACCTCACTGGGAATGGACCTGGCAGGGGAGCAGAAAATGTCCTCATCCAACATTTCCAGCTCCCAACCCCGCAGGAGGAGGGAGAGGATGGGAGCTCAATGGTTCCATGCTCAGGCAGACACAGCCTGGGCTGCACACAGAGCTGGCTCCTGCTCATCCTTCCCTTTCCACAGGTCACACACCTGTGCTGGGTTCCTGGGGAGCCTTATGTCATCCAGACCTCAGAGGATAAAACCACCAGGTAAATTCTCCCTGTGGCCACAGGGAAGGGAGGTACAGCCTGAGGCAGGTGGGGCTGGCTGACATGACCACTGCAGGTGTGACTAAAGGCCACCTGCCAGCTCACCTGGGAGTGCAATCTCCAGCCAGGGACAAGGGAAGGGAGCAGCACTGGGTGGTGGCTGCAGGTGAAAAGAAGAATTTATGAGAAAGAAGGCTGGAGATTGATCCAGCATGGATAAATGCAGAAGAGTTTGGGAACAGCCAGGGCAGAGCACGCAGGCACAGCCGGGGTGTGCGGGAGGGCACAGAGGGAATCCGTGGTGGTGGTGATGCCTCAGGGTGTCCTTGGCCTGTTGCCTGCAGGGTGTGGGACAGCCGGGAGCTGCAGGTGGCACACACCTTCCCAGCCAAGCAGCACATCCAGACGTGCTGTGACGTGAGCCAGGACGGGCGGTACTGCCTCAGCTGCAGCAGCGGCTGCGCCGGACACGGCGCCGAGGCCACCGTGAGTTCCTGGGCTCCTCTTCCCTTCCCTCCCTGTCCCTGGCACACAGGGAGAGCAGCTCAAGGGTCTGAGTGTCCCACTGCCTTGGCCTGGTGACTGCCTGCCTGTCCCTTTGAGAAGTTTTGCTCGGGGAATATCAGCAGTCATTCTTCCTGATTAAACCACGGGGATTCGCCCCATCCCTGGAAGTGTCCAAGGCCAGGTTGGATGGAGCTTGGAGCACCCTGATCTAGTGAGTGGCATCTGTGCCCATGGCAGGGTGTTGAAACTCTTTAAGGTTCTTTAAGGTTCCTTCCACCCCAAACCAGTCTGGAATTTCATTTCAGTAAAACACACAGGGAAAAAACAATAGATGGCACTGAGGAATACAAGGTTCTTGCAGAAAGCCTGTAAGGGATCCCTTGCTTCAGGTGTTTCCAAACCAGAGATTCAGTCCTGCAGGTTTTCAGCCCTGTGTGTGAGAATCAAGAGGATGAAACTATCCCATCCCAGGGCAGGCAGGGCTGAGGATGGGAGCAGGATGGACATTTCTTACCTGCCTGCACACTCTTACCCTGTTGGCTCTAATGGGTGTGGCCACGTGCTCAGTCACCAGTGGTGAAAATCCTTTGGCTTTGATGTTCTCCAGGACTGTGAGCACAGGCAGGGACAAGAACAGTAGCCATGGTACCCTAAGGATTGCTGAGGAGCTCTTTATCCCGATCCACCTTCCTCTCTTGGTAAAACAACTCCAGCTGGGGCTCTAGCACTGCCTGTTTCCTGCAGCTCTGGGACCTGAGGCAGACCAGGGACCGTGTGTGTGAGTACAAAGGGCATTTCCAGACCACCACCTCGTGTGTTTTCCTGCCCCGGGGCCCAACGCTCGCCCCCAGCATTGCCACATCCTCCAGCGACAGCACAGTGAAGGTGTGGGACCAAAACACTGCAGGTATGGAGGCTCCTGCCCACCCTGTTCCTTTCTCCTGGATAACAAACCCACTTCCCTCAGCTCTGTCTCCTGGTGGTGATGGGCAGGGTGAGTGCTGCAATCTCTGGAGTTTTACTCCAAGGCAGCTGCAGGGCAGGGTGGAGAAACGCCCCAGGGCAAACTCAGGGCTCGACAAACATGAAGAAGCTGCATGTCAGAGCTGACAGGGGTCTTCCCTCAGATAGGAGGAAGAATTACCAGGCAGCTTTTAAAGATACATCTGAGTTAAGCCATGAAAGGACAAATGATAAAAACAAAAAAGAACAGGGGAACTCTAGAGATTGCTGCAGGTACAAATAGAAAGTTGTAAGGAATAGAATTTGTGCTGGAGAACAGAGGGCTGGTCAGCCAACACCCTCATTTTTGGGTGTCCTCTTGAAGGGGAATCATGGGCATTTTGGGGTTAAACCTGGTGGTGAGGGTGAGTCTCTCCCTGAGCTGGACATGAAGGTGTTTGTTTGCCAGCCAAGCCCTGCCATGGCAGCAGGTTCTTGGTAACCCTTGTGCTGCAGGCAGAGACCTCCTGGGAGCTGTTCAGGTTCACAGCATGAGACACTCCCAGGGCTAAGCCCCTCTCCAAGGGACCTTAGTTAAGATGGGATGAAAATAGAAACGTGAGGCCCTCCTGCAGAGAAGGACCTTCTGTTCCCTTACCTGCTGCCTGTGCACCCAGGGTGGCTGTGGGGCTGGCAGCAGCTTTGATCCTCTTGCCATCCCAGCTGGGTGAGCCATAATCCAGCTGCTCTGGGAAGGGTGCAGGTCACCAGGAGAGGCAGCTGCCTGTGGGTCCAGGCCCAGGGCAGCTCTGTGTGCAGCTCAGCCTGGGGCTGGGGTCTCTGCACAAACTGGCTCAGGGGTTTAATAACAGACACAGAAAGGCTCATGTGGCACTGGATATTGTAAAGCTTATTTCTCTTTTCCTTTTGGAGATTCATCAAAACTGGGTGGTGAATGTAACGCAGCCTTTAGGAAAACTAAGAAATTTGGGAGAAAAAGGTGTGTTGGAAATGGCTCCAGAGCCCTGCAGCTCTGCCCAGTGGGGGCTGTAGGTCCATCCAGCCCTCTTCCTCTCCCAGGAAGGGGCAGAGCCTGACCCCATTTTGGATCCCTGTCAGCCACTGCCTGCCTGGGCAATGCACAGGGGTGAGTCTCTCTTCCAGGGGCCCATCCCAATGCGTTGGATATGTGGATCCAGGACAGTGAGGGCAGCAGCTCACCCACCTCAGGCGAGCAGAGCCTGGAGGTGAGGGATTGGTGTGGCCCTGCCTCACCTCAGCAAACCCAGCCTCCCTCCCTTGTCCCTTCCCTTGCAGCCTGCCTGGCCACGCTGTGCCTCGAGGGCTCGGGCCCGCTGGCCTCGCTGGCCGCCTGTGACAGCTCCACCCTGCTCTGTGCCAGCGCCAACTCCGGCATCCACGTGCTCCGGCTGAGCGGCGGAGCTGAGCTGGCCCTGGAGGAGGTGGCAGCGTTTTGAGCACTGGAGCCTCCTACAGACACTGTCCCTGGAGGAGGTGGCAGAACTCTGAGCACTGGAGCCTCCTACAGACACTGTCCCAGGAGGAGGTGGCAGCGTTCTGAGCACTGGAACCCCCTGTCACTGTCCCAGGAGGAGGTGGCAGCACTCTGAGCACTGGAACCCTCTGTCACTGTCCCAGGAGGAGGTGGCAGCACTCTGAGCATTGGAACCCTCTGTCACTGTCCCAGGAGGGGATGTGACCCCAAGAGCTCCCCTGACAGGGGGCAGCAGGGACTCTGTGCCTGTGGGAGCAGGGCTGGGGGAGTTCCTGGGTTTGTGGGTGACAGGGAGGCATCAAAGCTGTCCAGGAGAAAAGCCAAGCCCTGGGAGCCCTCAGGCCACGCTCTTGCTCCTGACTGAACCTCCTGCTCTTTCCTTACAAAGCCTCCCTGCAGGCAGAGGCATGGAATGGGCAGAGGGGGATGAGATGCCAGGTCCAAGGAACAGATACTCGAGCACCAGACTGAGCACACACAGCTGGACCTGAGCTTGGACCCAACAAGACTGCAATTAAATAATTCTGTGTTAGTTGCTGGCCTCTCACTCCATTGTATTTTCCCTGGAAGGAACTGTGCTCATATTCCCAAGGAACAGACAGCTGCTCCCCACCTAACAGCAGGGAGGTGAATCCATCTTTTCTCTTGAAGATTTTCATCCAATCACAGAATATCCCGAGCTGGATGGACCCACCAGGATCACCCAGCCCAGCCCCTGTCCCTGCACAGACCCCCCAACAATCCCAGCCTGGGCATCCCTGGCAGCGCTGTCCAAAGGCTCCTGGAGCTCTGGCAGCCTCGGGGCCGTGCCCATTCCCTGGGGAGCCTGGGCAGTGCCAGCACCCTCTGGGGGAAGAACCTTGCCCTGCTCTGCAGCCTGAGCCTGGTCTGGCCCAGCTCCAGCCCTTCCCTGGCTCCTGTCCCTGTGCCAGAGCAGAGCTGGGAGCTGCCCCTCAGGAAGAAGCTACAGACACTGATAAATCTCTCCTCAGCCTCCCCTTCTCCAAGCTGAACAAACCCAATGATGTCACCCCTCTTCAGCTGTTTTTCACACCAGCAGAAATCAAACTCTGCATTGTGAAATTCCTGTAATTTCTCCATTCCTTGTGAGACTCAGAGCCCAGGACACACACTCAAAACTTTTGCAAAACCTCAATTTAAACAACAAACAAGTACAAAAGCCCTCCCCATGGCAGGGCAAAACAAGACAATCCTACACTGAGTGACCTCACACAGCAAACCCTAAACAGGAGATGTTGACATGGATTTGCAACACCCATGGGACATCTCAAGGAGTGGGACACAAGGTGGGATCTGGAAAAAAAAAGATTCTGTGGCCTTGGTCATCTACTGTAAGTGAATCCAGGGGGATGCAGATCTCCATCCAGAGACACCGGTGTGGAGGCAGGGGAAGGAGGGCACCATGTGTCTCTCCCTCTGAGCTCCCTCTAAATGCAATTTTGAACTCTCTAAATCAAGTTTGAAGTCACACTCCTACCACAAAGGAAGGTGAGAAGGGCAGTAACAGAAACTGAACCACACCCCAAACGTGAGGTGCTCTGTGGTTACTGCAAATGTTTGGAGGACACCTGGGAGCTGAATTTGGAAGGGAGGGTAGAAGTACTTGGACCAAAATTACAGCAGAAAGTGGTACCTGCAGTATAAAAACAATCCAAAAAGTGGGAAAACGCCCAAGGCTTGATGCCAACCAAGCCTGGGCCAACACTGGTGCTTCAAACACACCCAAACTCCAGAGCAGCTATGACTGCAGCTGCTGTAACACATTGCATTCCTATTTTGTTCTTTAATATAAAAAAGCAACCAAAAGTCAGTAACGTCCCCATCCCAGTCCATAAGCGGCCGCTCTGGGTTACTCGGCTGTCCAGAGCTTGAAGGTTCTGTCGTAGGAGCAGGTGGCAATGAGCTGCCCATCCAGGGAGATGTCCAGGCCCATCACCTTCCCCTCGTGCCCTGCCAGTGTCTTCAGTGGAGACCAGCCAGGGTGGGTCCAGATCTTGGCTGTGTTGTCGTAGGCGCCCGTGAGCAGGAAATTCCCGTGGCTGGCTGCACAGGAGGAGGAAAGGGGAGAAGTGAGACTTGGCAAATGAAACCAAGACATCTCTGCCCACCAGCACAGGCCTTGCTGAGCTGCAGGTGTGGATTGGAGCTGCTGGAGGGGCAGGGATAGGGAGCAGCAGGGACTCACGTTCAAACCTGACGCCAGTGACCAGGTTCTGGTGGGCAGGGATGGTGTAGATGCATTTCCTCTGCCGCAGGTCCCACACCTTGCAGGTGTTGTCCCCACTGCCCGTGGCCACGTGGTACCTGCCAAGGAGGGGAGGGAGAGTTGTGTTTAGGGAGTGGGGTTTACACCCAGAGCTCCCCCATCAGTGCAGCTCCCTCCTTACCCGTTTGGGGAGAAGTTGATCCCATAGATCTCCTTCAGGTGCCCTTCCAGGAACATGATACAGCGGCCTGTGCGCAGGTCCCACACCCGGCCAAAGGCATCCAGGCCTCTGCAATCACAGCATCACACACTGGGACCTTACAGATCATCCTGGCCATGGCAGGGACACCTCCCACTGTCCCAGGCTGCTACAAGCCCTGTCCAGCCTGGCCTTGGGCACTGCCAGGGATCCAGGGGCAGTCACAGCTGCTCTGGGCACCCTGTGCCAGGGCCTGCCCACCCTCCCAGGGAACAATTCCTTCCCAATATCCCATCCATCCCTGCCTTCTGGCAGTGGGAAGCCAATCCCCCAGCAGAAGTCTCTGGCCACAGCAAGCCCTTGGTATCATTTCCCAGCCATGCAGGGCCAAGGGCAGCTCACCCCGTGCCAGCCAGGGAGCCGTCGGTGTGGAAGGCGATGTCATAGACCCCCTTGCTGTGCCCCTCCTGGTGCAGGATCTCCTCCTGGGCCTCCAGGTCCCACAGGCGCCACGAGTGATCATAGCTGCAAGAACAAAGCACTCGTTCAATCAGAGTCACTCAGGTTGGAGAAGCCCTCCAGGACCATCGAGTCCAGGTGTTAACCCAGCACCACCACATCCACCACTAACCCATGTCGCCAGGTGCCACAACCAGATGTGTTTGAACATTCCAGGACGGTGACTCCACCCTGGGCAGCCTGTTCCACTGCCTGACCACCCTTTCTGTGAAGGCATTTCTTCTGAAATATCCAACCTAAACCTTCCCTGGTGTACTTAAGGCCATTTCCCCTGGCCTCCATGTAACTCCAGGGAGAATAACAGGATATTTCACCAACTCTGGGAGCATTTTATTCCCACTTGAGACCAACAGTGTCTCACTCAGGGAATCCCAATGACCCAGCTGTGGTCACCAATGGCCAAGCCCTGGCAGCACAGGGCCACCAGGTGGGCAGCCCATGGTCACCTGTGCCCTTTGTCCGTACCAGGTGGTGCCCAGGAACCTCCCGGACGGGTGCCACATCACACGGGCCACTCTCATGCTGTGTCCCTCGATGTCTGCCACCGGCTCGTCACTGAAACACAGAACAAACCATGGAGCACAGGGTCTGCCTCAAGCCAGGCCTTTGCCCAAACACTGTGATGGCAGCAGAAGCTCTGCTGATGAAATCAAAGCAGGCAGGAACAACAGAGCTGCAGCCAATGACTCTGAACTCTGCCTTTGGGTCACACTCACAAAGCCCTGAGTGTAACCCTTTCTCCACACCTCCTGTTGGTTGTAAAGCTCTCCTGAGATGATGATTATTAATGAAAATTAATGAGGCCTTTGTCATTAGCACTTTTGGAAGTACAGAAACAAACCACAGACTACCTGAACTGCAGGGAGTTCTGAGAACACAACATCCTGAACTGCAGCAACTCCTGCTGCTCTGAAGGATGCAGGGAGAGAGGGTGGAGGGAATATTTATTCTCCCAGAATGACAGACAGCACATCAGGAGCCCTCACACATGATCTGAACAGCAGTGAAGTTTCTTTCCAACAGGTTAATTAAGAGATGTGGTCACATGAGCCTAACAATCCCCCTGTCCCTTTGTACAGGGGCACTTTTGGTGTTAGAAACTGTGATTTTCAGCTAAGGAGAAACAACTGGGGCTCTGGGAGCTGCCTGCCCTTCCCAGGAGCACTGCAGGCTCCACTTCTCAATCAGGTGATGCTGAAGCTCAGTCCCTGAACCAGTCTCCTCCTCCCAGGCCTGAGAGAGGTGCTGCCCATCTGCCAGAGCCACTCTGTGCAGTGACAGCCACTTGCTTGCAGCACAGGCAGAAGTTTTTGTGCCTAGTTATGTTTTTGGACAATCCCTCTCCAAATCCTTGTGATTTCCAACCACTCAAGAATTCATTTCTTAATATCCAAGAGGGGCAATTTTCTCCTAAGTGAGGTGTTAGAATGAAACAGTCCCCAAACCTTCCATCCATCACCCCCAGCAGTTCACCAATGCCCAGCAGCAATTCTGCCTCAATCCCTTTCAGACCATCTCCCTCACCTTGACTCCCTAATCAGGGTGATCTCTCTTCCTGCTGAAGAGGCTGGCACATACTGAGGCCAGGGAGTGCCCAGGGGTGACTACAAGAAAAGGTCATAGTGGCAGGAGGATGGTAAATGTCTGGAGGAACCTGGAATAAACCCCAGCACAGCAATGCTGCAGCTGTGCACATCTGGAATGGTTCTGACCTTTCCAGGTTCCAGAGTTTGACGGAGCCATCGGCTGCACACGAGGCCAGGCTGATGTCCTTCTTGTCCAGGGACACCGTGGCCTTGGGGTGGAACACGATTGCCCCCACGTTGGTGCTGTGTCCTGAAGGGCAAGGAGAACCAAAATTCAGACTCTGCCATGGGATCTTGGCCAGCTCCTCAGAAAAGCAGCATTTTCTTGGTACTGGTGAGGGAGGTGCCAATGAACACTTCCACTGTGTCCTGAGTGCTGGGTGACATTGCCCTGTCACCCCCAGCCAAACTGCACTTCCAGGAGTGCCCAAGGCACAGCATCCAACATCAAGGTTTGGAACCCTCAAAGTGCAGACAAAATTCAATATATGAATCAAAGGATTTGTCCTCACATCTGTATTTAGTCCAAGTTGTGAGCACTCCTCAAAGAACCTCATTGTTGTCAAGTGACCTGCCCAAGACTACTGCTGTTTGTAACTCAAGTAACTCAAACCAGGTTTGGAAACCAAACGAAACTGTTCAGAAATAGAAACAGCAAACTTGGAGCTGAGGTTTGAGCTAAAGGCCAGACCTTCCTTCTCATTATATGACACATTCCCATGCTCCCAAGCCAAGGGATGCTCTCAGTAAGACAGAAATCTGCCCAAGCACAACATTTTAAATCACAAGGTAACTCAGATGTGGGAGCTCAGCACTGAGAGGAACAAAAGAACCAAAAGGCTCAGTGAGAGCCGCTCGCTACCTCGTAAGGTGTGAACCAGGTTGCAGTCAGGCACGGACCAGAGCTTGCACAGCCCACTCCTGTGGAAGACAAGGAATGGATATCAGAGGAGAAAGAGCATCAAGGAACAGATGAAAAGGAGCTGCAAAGACACCCCGAGGTTCTGCAGTGGCTGAAACACCAACACACTTGGGGCAACCAGCTCAGATCAATGAATCCCTGCTCAGTTCTAAAATGAAGTGATAAGAGCTCAGAACAGGAAGAAGCAGCCTCTCACAATTCCCAAGCCTCCAAAAGCGTTCCTGTGCTCTCCCAGCCCCCAAAGCAGGTGCTGCCAAGGCAGTCTCACCAGCAGGCCGTGGCCAGGAGCTTGGAGTTGGGGCTGAAGTGGCAGTAGGACAGCGGGCGATCGTCCCCGATCTGACTGCAGAAGTTATTCAAGGACTGTAAAAAACACAAAGAAACTCATCAATAAATGACTAAAGTGCAACCAGCCCAGCCAAAGCTTGAGGTGAGGGAGGCAAATGTGCACAAAAGGAGGCAGAGGCCCCTGGAAAGTCACTTTCAAAGGGAGGAGCTGCCTCAGAGCCACCCCAGCTCCAGGCAGGAGGGCCAGGGCCAGCCAGGCCCAGGGGGCCCAGCACAGCCTGGGGACACAGCTCAGCCCCCAGGGCCACCCATGATATGTGACCCCCCCAGGCCCAGAGCTCTGCAGCTGCAGCTCTGACACTGAACTGGCTGGAGTTTGGCATCTTTCCACATCTCATCCAAAGAATCCAACCAGACAGATGGGGCAGAGGGGAGAAGCAAATCCTCTGGAGTAAACAGGATTAGGGGGGCAGCACACGTTGTGCCTGAGCCTCTCTGTTTGGTTAAGCTGGGGATCTGGCTTAGCATGCTCAGAAAAGGCATTTCAGAGTCATCCCAAGCATGTATTGGGTATTTCCCTTGGATTCCCTGGCTCCCCAGCCAGCCAAACCTGTGCTAGAGCCAGGAATACATTCCTTTAGCCTCACAGATGAGTGGCAAGGCAAGGCAGGGATGTCTCTGGACCCTCTGCCATGTACAGGGAAAAAATACAACTCCCTGGAGCACTCTGAAGGAGTCAGAACATGCTTTAGAGACACAGGGAAAGAGGAAAAGCAGAACTTTCCAAGGTTGCAGAGACTGATGTGCATCTGGGCAGCACCTCAGGCAGCTGAATTCCTGCTGGGCTCTTTGGAGGATCAGCCAAACCTTGGGAACACATCAGCAGAGCAGCTGCCAAACCTACCCGCAGGGATTTGTGCAGCTCCTGCCTCTGGGATGTCCTGGTGGCCTCGGGAATCTCCTTGAGCAGCCGGGCCTCCTCCAGCCGCTTCGCTGCCCTGGGGAGAGCAGAGGTGGAGTGAGAACCCCCAGCACTGCCCCTTCCCTGCTGCTGGAAATGCCTTTTCCCTGCTCTTCCCCCAAACTGGGCTAATGCTGCATCAGTCCCTGACAGTTCAGGCTCTGGGCTCACTGCACTTGCCTCCCCGTTCCCTGGATTTCCTGTGCTACCCACAGTGGGATCTGCACTTGGATTTGACAGATGGCTGCACCTCCCTCCTCCCCTGAGCTGTTTTCTCTCACCTGGGCAGTGAGTAGTTGGCCAGCCACAGCCTGGCTGTTTTCAGACTGCGTGGGCCCTCGTGGTACCACGTTTGCTGATACTGTAAAGACAAAAATAAAATTGATGGAAAAGCTCTGGTGTTGCTGTCCCTGCATTCATTCCCCTCAGCTCCTCCCAGCACCTGCTCCCAAACCGTGCCATGCTCTGGCCTCTTTTTAAGGGCCTTCTGCACAATTGTAAGCCCCAAGAAAAGGGATCTGGAGAGACAAACTCTCTGCCCTACAGATCCAACCCTGATATGCTGCCATTTCACTCAATGTTCCAGCTGAACCTGACTCATCTGCATTTACTGACATGTAACTCCCTCCTTGTTTGCACATCACCCACTAAAGAGAAAGCCCAGAGCTGCAGAAATTATTTTTTACAGTACAGCTCAAAAATAAAAAGGTAAACTAGATTCAGAAAAGAGAAAAGCAGAAAGAGTAATCAAAGGCAGAAACAGCTGCAGCAGCAGGAACACGTTTTTTTCTTCCCAAGTGTGAATGAAAGTACATGACTTGCAATAGTAAGAGCCCACACATCTGCTCTCCTGGTTTGCACACTGAGTGCAGCACAGGGCTCAGTCTGTGAGTAAAAACCACACTTGGTGCTCCTCACTGAGACCAAACATTGCCACAGGTTTGCTGAAACAGGCAACACAGAAAAAGCCTGAAGGGATGACAGGAGAATCCAGAGGCTGACCAAAGCCAGGAGTCCTGGATGTATCCAACCTGGATATACCCTCCCTCAGCACTGAGAGGAGAGCAGACACCCTTACCTCTTCTTTGGACTTTTTTGACCTGTCATCATCCTTCCTGGTCTTTTTTAATGCATCTGTGCCAACCACTGAGAGGATGTTCCTTAACCTGGAAAAGAAGTCATGAAGCTGGATTTAGTCAGTGAATTCTCAGCTCACCTGACAAATATCAGTGTGACACTCCCTCTGCCTTGGGGTTCTTAGAACAGAAATCCAGATTGGGCTGAGTGAGGAGGAACCTTAAAGCCCATCCAGTCCCACCCCTGCCATGGGCAGGGACACCTCCCACTATCCCAGGCTGCTCCAAGCCCTGTCTAACCTGGGCTTGGACACTGCCAGGGATCCAGGGGCAGCCACAGCTGCTCTGGCCACCCTGTGCCAGGGCCTGCCCACCCTCCCAGGGAACAATTCCTGCCCAATCTCCCATTCATCCCTGCCCTCTCACAGTGGGAAGCCATTCCCTGTGTCCTGTCCCTCCATGCCATGTCCCCAGTCCCTCTCCAGCTCTCCTGGAGCCCCCTGAGACCCTGGAAGGGGCTCTGAGGTTTCTCTGGCATCTCCTCTTCCCCAGACTGAACACCCCCAGCTCTCCCAGCTGCCCTGTGGCACAGCACTGCTGCCTGGCAGGGCTCTCTGCACCCCAACTCCCAGGAAAGCCTCAGGGATTTGCTCAGTGGCCATTCCCTGTCTGCAGGCACAGCACCTCTCCCTGCGCTCCGCAGGGCCCTCTCCGAAGAGCGTGATGGGCTCGCCCAGGGCCCTCAGGCAGGCCTTGACCTCCGAGTCGTCCGTGGAGACGTTGATCTGCCGGGCGCGCTTGCGGCGCTCGAACTCCGCCAGCACCTCGGCCTGGCGCTCGCTCATGTGGTCCTCGAGGTCAAACACCTCCCCTGGGCACAGACACAGGCCTGAGCACACGGAGCCACCACGGGCCACACCACAGCTGGGGCTGGCAGGGACCCCTGGAGACCACCCCGGGCATCCCCCCGCCAAGGCAGGGACACCCAGAGCAGGTGGCACAGGGATGTGTCCAGGTGGGTTTGGGATGTCTCCAGAGAGGGACACTTCACACCCTCCCTGACACCACACCCTCCCTGGGCAGCTGTCCCAGAGCATCTCTGCCCCTGGATCCCTCCTGAACGGGAAGATCCAAGCAAGGAGCCGCCCATCCCTGACTGGTTTGATGCCCAGAGAGCGAGCAGAGACACTGGGAAGCGTCACATCTGCGGGGAGGGATAGCAAAGGGTGGCTGCCCATCCTCACCACTGCTGATGTTGATGTTGCCAGCCTCCATGGCAGCCTTCATGCCCTCCTTGCCGAGCAGCCCTGACTCGCCCTTGGCCAGGCGCTCGCGCTCCTTCTCCTCCAGGCTCCCGTAGAAGATGGGCGCCCGCTTGGCCGGGGGGGCCTCGCCCTCCTCTGCAGGCTTGGCCTTGGGGGGCTGCAGGGAGAGGCAGAATGGGGAGGGTGTCTGGGGACAGAGGAGCCAGCAAAGAGCCCGGCTGTGCCAGGAAAACCAGGCTGTGCACCGTGCAAAGACCCGCTCAGAATCTCACACTGATTTGGGTTGGAAGGGCATTAAAGCCCATCCCATTCCACCTCCTGCCATGGCAGGGACATCTTCCACTATCCCAGGCTGCTGCAAGCCCTTGGCCTGGGACGCTTCCAGAGATGGAGCAGCCACTGGATTCAATATCCTCAATGGTTTATGCTTGAAGGCCAAAGCGTACAAGTAAAATGCCAAATTAAATTGCTTAAATCAGGCAGTATTGTGTCCCTATTATTTATTATCTGCAGAGGCAGTTATTGAAAAAGCTTTAGAACGCGAATCTTTTCCTCCTTGTGCTGAGAGTCAGCACAGCTAGGAGCGATGGCATCCTGCAGCTGCCAGCGCTCGCCCTGCAAGGCTGGGGAAAGTGAGCGGTGCCCGGCTCCTTCCCCCCGGAGAGGCGCCTCACACGAACTGCGCGGGAGGACAAACAGGATTGTGTAAAAATGTGGAAAAACACGTGAGCCTTGAGGCTGCTTTAAACGGCTCCGGTGTCTCCGGTGCATCGCAAACCCCACACAGCAACAGCAGCCACGACTCCCGCGACCTCTCCCGCTCCTGCGGGCCCGCAGGCGGCGCCGCTACCGCGCAGAGAATGGCCCCGAAGCCGCCCCCATCCCCCGGACACTCACCTCGGGGGGCCGGGCCCCGCCGCGCGCCGCCGGTGCCCGTGCGGTAGCCATGGCGGGAGCGGGACCGGGAACAAGCCCAGGAACCGGGAATAGGAACGAGAGAACGCGAACAGGGCGAGACTCGCCGCGCTCGGGCTCCGGCACCTCACGGCCACTTCCGGGTCGCGCAGGGCATGCCGGGAGGTGTGGCGGCCTCACTCAGGGCGGGTCGCGCAAGGCAGGCCGGGAACTGCCTCGCCCTCCAAGGGAAAGACACGCAGAGCACGCCGGGAGGTGTGGCGGGGTAAGCGGTACGCGCGAGGCACGTCGGGAGCTGCAGTGCTGGTTGAGGGCGGGACGCGCGGGGCACGCCGGGAGGTGTGGCGTGGCCCGGCCCGCTGAGGGCGGGAGCGCTCGGTGCTGTCGCGGTGTCGCCGGTCGCGATGCTCCGTCGGAAGCCGACGCGGCTGGAGCTGAAACTGGACGATATCGAGGAGTTCGAGAGCGTCCGGAAGGAGCTGGAGGTGCGCGAGGGGCCGGGCGTGGGGGGCTCGGCCCGCCCCCGGCCCTGACCGGCTCGTTCGCCCGCAGAGCCGCAGGAAGCAGCGGGACGAGGCGGAGGTGGCGGCGGGCGGCGAGGAGGCGGCGGCGATCGGAGCGCTGGGCACGGAGCACAAGAGCCGCGAGCAGCTCATCAATGACCGCATCGGGTACAAGCCGCAGCCCAAGGCCGGCGGCCGCACCGCGCACTTCGGCACCTTCGAGTTCTGACGGGGCTGTGCCGGGACCCCCGCCAGCCCCAGCCCCGCTCGGCCGGGGGAGCCGCGCTGGACGGGCCGAGCAGACCCCCCTCTGAGCTGTTACATTTTTGTTTTTTAAGTTTGGTTAACATGCCCGTGGATGCCCCTTGGCCGAGTGTTTTGTTTTAAATAAACATGTATTTTTTTAAAGAAAATAATAATAATTCCACGAGCTGCTGTGAAGAGCTGCAATGACCGGGTGGGGATGGAAACACCTGGACCACCCGTTCCCTGCTCCTGTGTGCAGGGGGATAAAACACTGCGGGAGGATCCTCTGGGAAAGCGATTTGGTGACCATCTGAACCTCCAGCCCTACCTGCTGGTGGCTCCACTGAGGAGAAGGTCCTGGAAGTGCCTGATGAGTATTTTGGGATAAAGGTGCTGCAGTTCTGAGTGCCAGGCACTGCTCTGTCCTTTCCCGAGGCAGGGGAAGAATCCTCTGTGTTAAATCACCCAGTCCCAAATACATCCCAGAGCTGCTTCCCAGTCTGTGTCACAGCTGGGATGTGCTTTGTGCCCAGAGCAGGGAATGGCTGCTGGAATGGCCCTGGATGATGGGCTGGGCACATGGATGTGGAGTGATATCCTGTATTTCCTGAGCAGCTTTTCCTTTACACTTCCCTGTTCCACCTCCATCCAGCCCTGCCCAGTGTCACTCCAGCTGCCCTGGTTTGTCACCCTTGGGATGGAGCTCAGGGCTGTTCACTGCTTGGATCAAAGGCCACCAAACAGTTCCTTATGGATGGTGTCACGTGAAAAGGCCAAGGGCACGTTGGCCTTCAGCAGGATTTACCTTCACGTGCCTGGGCAGGGTGAGGTGAGATTTGGGGCAGGGCCCACTCAGGAGTCTGGCACACAGGCTGAGCTGAAGGAAGGAACTTAAAAATCTGAGCAGCTTCTTGGTGCTCAGGAAACTGCTCCTTGCAGCCTGGGTAAAGAGCAGGGCAGGCTGCCACAGCCCTGGGCCTGCACCAGGACACCTGCAGGGAATTCAGGAGCTGGAGGCTCTCCCTGCCTCTGGCCAGAGCTGTTTCCTACCATCTTCAGCACAATGACCAGGTCTGGGTTTTCAGCAATCCTCCAAAGTGGACTTCAGTTAAATTCAGGCTTCCTGTGTTGTAGGTGCATCAAATTTCAGCTCAGGCTGGGGAAATACACAGAACTTCAAACTTTTCCAATAGGAAAGAGCCCCAGACTGGCCTGGGAAAGAGCAGCTTTTCCTGTCTAACACATAAAATGATCAAGGGTTGTTGCTCTGCTGGGCTGGCATTCCCAGCAGGCCCCAGCTCTGAGAGGACAACACCTCAGGAGGTTGTTACAGCTCCCTGGAACTCCTTGACTCTTCCCTCTCCAGGGCAGGGAGATCTGGGAGGCTCCAATGCCTCTTTCCATCCCTCTCCACACCTGCAAAGTGTGACTGAGCTGGAATAAACAGACTCCTCAGTGAATCCCCACATTCCCATTCCAGCAGCTTCAGGGGGTGTTGCTGGGAGCTGGGGAGACCCAGAGGATGCTGCTCCTCACTCTCACTGCACAGCACCTGAACAGGAACACTGAGGCATGCACTGAGGATTGTTCCCAAAACACACCCCCAGCACAGTAAAATGCAATCTATTTTATTGGTTAATTATGTACAGGAGATTCTTGATATTCACAGTAACATCAGACAAAGTTACCGCCACAAAGAGCAAGAGTAAAAACAAAACATGACAGTCCACTGTAAACAAAACTAGAAATCCTGCTGGATTTGGGTGGGACTGGCTCCAGACAAACTCAAAAGGCACTCAAAGAAAAGCAACAAAAGCCCACTGAGGGACACGGCCTGGATGCTCTGAGATCCCTCCTCGATGGTGATCCGGAGGCACAGCGTGAGCAGAGCAAACATCAGGGCACAGAGACAGGCACAGGATGGCACCCCCAGCCAGGGGTTTAATGTACCCAGCCTGGCCATCCTTCGAACCCTCCCCTCCCCGTGTTACCAGGATAATTTTAAACTCAGCAGAGGGGCTGAGGCTGCCCCAGAGCTGCCATCCAGAGGGAGCTCAGGCTTTGCTCAGGCTCTGTCACAGCACGCAGCAACCCGGGCTGAGAACGCACCGTGCTGGCACCTGGCAGCAAGGGGGAGGCCAGGACACGGAGAGGTTGATGGCTTCTCTGGATTGTCACACTGAGCTGAGGAAAGCACAGCCATGGCAGGAGGGAGCAGCCCTTCCCCAGCTGTGCTTCAGGGAGCTCAGGAGCAGAGGGGACACAGCCTCGCCCTGCTCTCCTCAGCCACTTCCCTTCTCACCTTCCCTGGGCAGCCCAGGGTGCCCAAACCACCCCTGGTGCAGGCTGTGGGAGCAGCTGGGGCACCTGAGACTCCTGCCCAGGTGAACCCTGCCAGGCCAGTGTCCCCTCCCTGTGCATGCTGGAGAAAGCTGTGTGCCCTCTCTGGGGACAGCAGGGGCTGGAGATGAGCCTTGGAAGCTCATCCTGGAGGGGAAACAATTCCAGGGGCACAGGTGGTACAAGCAGAACGAGGCAGAAAAGCTTAACAAGAACCAGATTGACACTGCATGAGCCACAGCCTGATTTCCAAGTCATCCCTCAGAGAATTCAAGTCTGGTCACTTGGATACACAGGAAAGTGGCTAAAAGGTGACAGTAACATCAGGCCAAGCAGCTCCTGTTTCAAAGAAAGACACTGCAAGAGGTATATGAGGTGACCAGTGTCACCACACAGCCACTCCTCACCCCACCCTGTGATGGCAACAATTCCAGCCCCTTCCAGAAAAACCAATGGCAGCAGTGGCAATGTCACCCTGAGCTCCTTCAGGGGTCAAGCCCTGCAGTGCAAACCTCCCACAACATCAACAACCATCTCCAGCTTTTCACAGCTCCAGTTTTCTCTGACAAACACTCAGATTTCCTCTCAGTTCCAGCAGCACTGGGAAAGGATTGTCCATTTTCTCTGTCCAGCACTAACATTCCTCCCAGCTCTCCAAGGATGGGGAGGGTCGGGTTTCCCCTCCCATGATTGCCTGGAGGGCACAGTAGAGTTTTACCTTTGTGGCAGGTGCAGAGAGGGCACCAATAGGTTCTGTCAGACAGAACTCCCTTCAAAGATCAGACTGGGGAAGGAAGCACCTTTCCTGTCTCTCAGCAGGAGGTGGCTAGAACTTTTCCATGAAAATAACTTTGCCTCTTTCACCCAGATGTGAATTTCCTACAGAAAGCAGCTATTTAGGAACCTAAGCCTGCTTTTAACTCGGCTCCTTTTATTCTCTAGTTGCACTGTCCAGAGAAAACAAGATGTCTAAATAAACAGTTGGCATCAGCCCAGGAGGGCTGACTTTAGGAGGTGCAATTCAAGCCCTGGTAGCAGCAGTACTGGATTTCCTCAAAGAGGGTGGGAG
>VWYP01013806.1:0-14343 GCA_013400435.1 Pycnonotus jocosus | reverse complement strand
CAGCAGCACCAGCACCGTGGAGCACCCAGGTACACAGGGATGGCCTCACCCTCTAAGGCTCAGGGGCTAAAAAATCTCATTCCAAAGATCAGCTTTTCTCACACAGCTGCTGCCAGCAGTCGCCAGCAGCATCTTCAGGGGTAAAAAAACCTTCCTGTGTGTGCCCACAGGCTTTATCCCAGCAGGATTCCCTGTTCTCATGGCATGTCCCAGACACCAGTCTCAGTCTGAAAGTGTTGTCTGTTCTCAATTTCCCACTGTCTTCTCTTCCTGCCAGTTACAGGCAAAAACTGGGCAAGCTGGGTAGAGGGAAGACTCCAGCTTTGTACCACTCTGCACAATGTTTTTAACATCCAGGTGCTAAACCAGAGCTGCTCCCCAAGCCTGGCCTGGCACCAGGCAGGCAGGAGGGTGGTTCTGCCCCCTCACAGCCTGTCCTGCCTGGGCACTGGGCAGAGCCCACAGCATTGACTGAGTTCACTGCACCACTGCTCCTGTCCCCCAATGCACCTCCAGCATGGGCACACTGTGATTATCAACACAAAGAGGAGTCATCTGGGTCAGGAATACTTTTTGATCAGCCCACACTGCTCCAAATTTCACCTGAGGAGACACTGAAGGCTGCTGTAGTCCTGTATTTTCCTTCTCCTCTTCCCCAAATCTCTCCTTTACAGGAACGTGGTTGTTTTCCCCCTTCACCTCCATCCAGGAATACCCTCCAGTCATTTTAACTTTAGTGTCATTAAATCATTATTTAGCTCTTGCCTCATTTATAGTTCTAGTAACCCAAAGCTTAGCTCTAGTTCCATCCAGGTGTAGTTCCACATGAAGTACCTGTGGGTTTGATGGTTTATTTGGAATCTTTTTGCCCTGTAAATACAGAACTATTATCCTGCACTTGTTCCATAATTGGGAAGAGAAAGCAGCCTAACTCAAGTGTTCTCCCTGGAGGCTGAGTAAAGCTGCTGGATACACCAGATTAACAACACTCATCATGCTCTAGTGGGCTTGAAGGGCGGATTCATCCTACCCCTGAAGCACACAGGTCACATCCTTGGGTCAGAGTCCTCCCTTGCCAGGACACACCTGAGCGTGTCTGATGTGCAGCACCAAACCTTTCTCAGAGCCTGAGTCCTACAGCAGAAGGTGTCATTGGCCCCAAAAGCCACAATGCCAAGGCAATCTCCTCCCCTGGCATTATGTACACATTGAAAAAAATCAAAATTAAAACAGCCATTCACACATTATTGGCAACTTTGATCTTTTCCTACTGTTCATTAGACCCTCACTGATGAGCATTTACAATTTAAAAATAAAATGGTTTTCTTTTTAAAATAGTAATTTCTACAGTTCTGTCAGCCAACTAATTTCAATCACAGCATAATCTAAGAATAAAGCAAATCCTGGCCAAGAATGGCTGCCATGGACTCTCAAGAGTCAAGGGGAGCAGCATATCCCAGCTCCTCACATCCCTGTATCCCTCCAGGAACCTGTGGTGAACTCCAGTTGATTTTTTTTTTATCATGATTCTCTTGGCAGCTTAGGAATGCTCCAGTCCTCATGTGGCTGCGCTTGCAGGGAGCAGTGGTGTGGAGAGGCGTGTGGGCACACCCTGTGTTAGTGGCAGTGCTCTGTGATATCCACCACCACGGCCTTTTTCCAGCTGAAGAAGAAATACCCGGTGCCCGCTCCCGCGGCCACGGCGATGCACAGGTACCCGTTGTAGGTCATGAAGATCAGCATGAGGAAGTAGCTGACCACCACCTGGATGATGTGCAGCACAGTCTGCAGCAGATGGGGCAAGCTCAGCATCTGCTGGCTGGGAACACAAACAAGTCAGCAAACGGAACAGGTGGGAGATGCACATCCCCAAAGAGAAAGCTGCCAGGACAGCAAGGTGGGCATGGGATGGCAGAGAAGGTGACACCAGCCTGGGCAGGGACTCTGCACACAGCTGGAGCTGTGGCTTTGCTCACAGAGCAAAACAAGCATGGAGCTTGCTGGGAGGACACAACTTTTAGCTGAGAAACAGACTTTGCCAAGCTTCTTTTACCCGCCCCCATTCAAAATCTGAATGGCTCCTGTTCTGCACAGAGGCCTTGACTACCTGACAACAAAAGGATCCTGAGTGTTTTCTGCTGGGGTCACAGGGTGTAAACTCTGTTCCTGGGAACTCCCCCAAACATGTTCATTACAAAAATCCCAAGCTCATCTGGCTCCTTGCTGCTTTCCTCCTTTTGTCCCCATCCTCAAGGGTGCCCAGGTGTTCCCCATCCTCCAGTGCCACACAGTGTCCCAATCTGGAGCTAGGACACTCTCCAGAGATCAAAACTGGCTGCACAAAGTTTCTTCTGTGCCAGTTTCACTTGCAGAGCTTTGCTTTAGAATGAAGTACAATCCTTACCCCACGGTTTTGTGTGTCTCCATCAGGATGGTGCCATTGGGGCCGGGCACTGGCATGGAGTTATAGCGGATGCTGACTTGGGATTTACGGAGCAGACACTCCCGGGCAATCTTGAGGCCTTCATAAAACATGGCCAGGAAGAAGACAGCCACAAAAGCACCAGCCATTTCTGACAAGAGAGGAAACATTATTGTCTCTGGGCAAGAGAACGTGTCAGCAGAGTCACTGATTGAACAACCCCACTGTGCTGCACAGGCCCTGGCCAGGCTCCATCTGCAGGCACAGATAGGTGGGAAATGGGAATTTCATCCAGACATTCACTGGAATTTCACCCATAAAGCAAAAGCAGCAATCACTTTTGCTAATAAAACTAAATTCTTTAACTCTACAAGTATCTCCCTTTTTCGTTCACCCCACAGATGCCATTTAAACCAGACTCAACACAGCATGTCCACAGATTTTTAGCACAAGTAACAAGGTGAATCCTGAAACATGAATCCTGAAACATCAACTGCAAACCTTTTGTTTGGATTGCATAAGACAGTGTTACTAACCTCCAGGAGAATTGATTGTAAGTCCAGAGAACAGCAATGGCACATTCTGACAGCTGAAGTGGAAAGTCATGGCCTGCCCAAAATACAAAGAACACCAAGATGAGCCTGAGGAGCTCATCCCAAGGAGCTCACAGCAAGGTGTAGCAATGGGGTTTGTACCAGAACAAGAACTCAGATGAGTTTATTTGGTCACCACATAAACACCAAAAAACTCTGCAGTAGATCTGGTGTAACACATACAAGTGAGACAGGGCTGAGATGCTCCAGGCTCCAGTTCCCAGCTCCTTCAGGCAGCCCTGGGCAGGAGGCCCTGTCCTTCACAGGACTCCAGGGAAGTGCCTTCTCCTTGCTTTTGGAGCTCCTTTTCTCCTCAGCATCAGCACTAGTCAGGGATTGGGGATGTCTCCATGGAGCTCCTCAGAACTGGGGCACAGGGCACTGCCCTTTTNGGGGATGTCTCCATGGAGCTCCTCCTGGCCTCCCCCTGCCCTCAGGCACTGTCCCTTCCCCACTTGGACCTGGTCTGTGACACAGCTAAGGGATGTACAGGGGAGTCCTCTGCTCCCCTCCTGCACTGTGCCAGCAATGCTGTCTCCCTGTGGAATTCCCAGGAATTCCATTTCCTATGGAAAACAGAGGCCTAAACACAGCTACACAAGGAGGTAAAGCTGGTCCACAGCTGTCCCTGGGTGAAATAAGGGCTCCTGAGCCTGCACAGTAAATGCTGTGGGAAGGGGAGACACCAAAGATCCTCAGGTCAGCTGGAGGTGATACAAACTTCCCATCCAGGTGAATACAGCTTGGCATGTCTTGGGCACGCTGCACACAGGGTTTTCACATGGGAAGTCCTGACCAAGCAAGAGGAACTTGTCTTTGAACTTCCCTTGTTGCTTTATTAAGGTTATTTGCTGAAACTCAGAATTATGATTCATTTCAGCATCCATAAAAATCAGCTCATTTTCCCCATAGCAGAAATTACTGTAAAACACCTTTTGGAGAGTACTTTCATGCTTCAATGAACTGAACATATTTACATTTAAAACAAAACCCACATAAATCAAAGAACTGCAGCTGAACCTGAGCTTGTTACTTAGTGCCAATGAGGAATGGGAAAACACACATTAAATGTGCTCAGTCTGTTATCTAAGATGCTGTACCTATTACAGATTCCCTGACAGATTTATTTGCAATATAAATTCAAAATCTTGTGCAATTACTCACAGCTTTCAGCTGCAGGGCAAGGCAGGGTCCTGTAACTATCTAGTGAACACCTGACATTTGTAAAGAAATTACATTTACATGGAAAGTAATGGCCCAGGGATGCCAATACTGAGCTGAGATGATGGGAAGAGCTTCATAAGGAGAGCAGTGGCAGTGCTGGACTGAGAGTTCCACATGGGCCATGCCCACCAAGGTTGTTCTGGTGCTCTCCTCTCCTGCTGTGACACTGGTTGCAAAAGAAACAGAAGCAGAGATTCTTGGTTCTTTCACCAGGCACAGAGATGGAAAACAAACTCCAGCTGAAGGTTTGCAAAATCCACTCCTGAGAACACTCTCATTTAAAATGGAAATGTGCCCTCTCTCTCCTCCTTTTGAAATGTAACCATTAACAGACAGGTTTTAATAATCTGAAACTCACTCCAAAAGTATTTAGGAAAAGGAGAAAAAACTAAAGAAGTTCCTAGAACTGGCTACACACAAACACTGATCCTCCAGCCATCTCCATGGAAACTCTGGCCAGGATCTCCTCAAAGCCTCAGTGATGCCAGAATGCACAAGTCTGAACCTGCTGGAATCAAAGTCAGCTGCAGGAATCAGGACCAATACAGCCTTAGTGCCAACACGGCAAAGAGCCCTGGGAGCCTATGGGGAGCAGTGCTGTGCTCCCCAAACCCAGTGTGCTCTGAGAGCTCAGGAGGGAAGGGCACAGAGGGAGCTCAGCACAGCCCCTCACACTGCTGGGCAATCCTCTCAGGGCTGCCAGCCATGAGAACTCCATCCATCCATTCCCTGCAGGAAAACTCTTGCTTTGCATTTCTGCCCCTAGCTGCCTGCAGAGCAGACACCAGGCTGGAAAGGTTTTTGCAAGAAAAGAATTTTGCCAAAGGATCTCCAGCTGTGAAATCCATTTCCTGCTCTGTATACCTCATGCTGCTCCTTCACTCCAGAAGATCCACAATGGGTCTAACCTGGGTGCACTCCTGCCCCCCAAAGCTCAGGTTCATTTCCAGTTCTCAAGGGCATAGTCTTTAGGACAACACATTACTCTGAAGCACAGACAAGTCAAAACTCTCTGGTTAATTGTGATTTCTCCACTTACCATCATCATCATGTCAGAATCATGACCATGTCCCGAGGCTGTGGTGGAGTGGTGATGCTCAGGAGGATGCGAGGTTGGCAGCGTGGAGTGGTTCATGTGGTGAGACATCTTGAGGACAGAGAGATTCAGAAAGGCACATAGAAAAGTGGGACCCTGAAAAAGAAACAAAAAAATTAAGCTCTTTCCTAAACAGAATGTGGTTCCTCTACTGCTGCTGCACAAGAAAATATTCCAAGCCACTGAGAACTGCTGCCTCTGGAGAACTCCTGGAGCTTCCTCATGGTCCTGCTCTGGCTACAGAGAGCACACAGCAGAACACTTTAAAGGAGGTGTGTCCCTCTGCAGCCTAATTTGATTGAGATAGCACCGGGGGCAAGTGCTCAGCACAAAGGAACATTTCTTATCTACAAGAGGAAAAAAACAGAGCCCCTTCCAAAGTGCAGTCTTGTAAGAGGCAAAAATATCACAAGCACCACTTTAAATTGCATAGACTTAAGGATCAGATTACAGGATTGCTCTTAATTGACAGTTATGCATTTTATTGGGAACATAACACAGAAATTGTGTTAGTTGGTACAAGACCTACGGCCAGGCAAAGGTCTGCAACAGCTACAGGCAATCCAATTTCATTGCCATGAGCTTTCATTGCCACATCTCCTCTCTAATCACATTATCCACAGTGAGAGAAACACTCAAGAGGCTGCCAGTCCCAACCCTTAATGTGGTTACCACAAATCAGGGATGTCTGGACACACACACACACAAAAAACAACAACAAAAAAATTAAAAAAAAAAATTCCCTCCATGGTTACCTGCTGGCAGGGCTTTTGCACTCTGCCCCAGCACTGCCTGGGCTGGCAATTGCTGGTGGGAAAGGAAAATCGTCAGGTAGAAACAGCAACAAGAGAGAAAATAACCTGGGAATACCAGTCACTCCTGAAAGCACAGCATCTGTCCTGCTGGACCCTGCCTGGAATCCTCTGTACCCTCCCATTCCAGTCCTGCACTGAAGTAAAACCAAGTGAAATAAAAAGCAAAGTTCAGGCACTTGATCAAATTAAAGTTTAAAAAGAAATGAGAGACAGACTTCTTTCCACATAAATCACCACGAGAGTTTCCAAGTGTGTTTTTTCAGTTTTTTAAGCCAAAAGGCAGCATGGTGTTTGAACAGGTAGGCATGGCTATATTTAGATTGAAGAGAGGAAATGAGACTCTAGAAGAAACTGGAAGTAGCAAATAAAACCCTGAAAGGCAGCTGGTGGTGGAGCTGGCTCAGCATGTGACAGTGACCCCGTGCAGTGCCAGCGCAGCCCTGTGGAGCATCCATGACAGAGGATATCCAAGGGCTTTGGGGTTAAATGGAAGTGAGCAGTGAGAGAAATTAAAGATTTAGGGAAGGTAAGGAAACAAAGTCAGCAGTGCTGGGGAGGAACTCAAGACAAAAACAGAAGTAATACCCTGCAAACACTGAAATTAAATAATGCAGGGAAGCACCAGGAAGCAACACCAGGAACCCACAGCTCAGGTATGTTCTGCATCTCTGCAGATGAAGTTTGTAGCCCATCTCTAATTTCAGGCAACCTCACAACAATCCCCTGGAAAGTAACTTGTCATGGAATCCAATGGCACAGGCTAAACCAGAATGGATTCCCTGTCTATATTTCTGCTAATATCTTTTAGTTCACTTTGTCCCTGATTTGTGCTTATATATTGAGACCAGAAAAATGTTTACTGAGAGATAAAAAGGAGAGAGAACAATGCAAGAAGTAGCTCAGCTGACACAGGAAAACTTCACCAAGGGATAGCTGCAGAATGCCCGGTGTGATTTCCATATAGCACAGCTTGGAAGATTATCCTGTTCCACAGCTGAAATGTTCAGGCTCTAGAACTGCAGTCCCAAAAGAAAAACACTTGGGAAAAGAATCATCTGCCAAGACACACAAACTTCAAATTGTCTTTTGCATCAGGGAAGGAAGAAGAATAGCCCAAGTACTTTACCCACAGGATCAAAGGTAAATGTGCTGTGAGAGGAAAGACGTAACACAAGAACTTCCCCTCTCCCACAGCCAAAATCTCCTGGAATCACAAACCCATGGAATATCCTCAGCTGGGAGGGCCCCACCAGGATCATCCAGCCCAGCCCCTGTCCCTGCCCAGACCCCCCAACAATCCCAGCCTGGGCATCCCTGGCAGCGCTGTCCAAAGGCTCCTGGAGCTCTGGCAGCCTCGGGGCCGTGCCCATTCCCTGGGGAGCCTGGGCAGTGCCAGCACCCTCTGGGGGAAGAACCTTTCCCTGCTCTGCAGCCTGAGCCTGCCCTGGCCCAGCTCCAGCCCTTCCTTGGCTCCTGCCCCTGTCACAGAGCAGAGATTGGAGCTGTCCCTCTCTTCTCCCTCTTCTCCCCGTTGACTGATCCGTTGCTTTCCCTTTGAATACAACATCCTCACCAGTGACTACTGTCCAATCATTATGTATTCCTTTTAGGATTTCACATTCCTGCCAAGCTCAGCAGGTTCCAAAACGCTCCACAGAAGCCCTGGCTGGCTACCAGATGAAAAACTGCCTTCGTGGCTGGGCTGTGTCCACCTTTTCATTCGTTTCCTTCTCACTAATCATCATTTGTCTGCAGAAAGGGGGAAATGGTGGATGTGTTCTCAGGATATTTACTCTGTAGGAACAAAGAACATGCTCAGGTGTTCAGGAGTGGCTGCCTGTGGCTGGGAAGGCCTTGGTAAGGTTACAAAGGGCAAGCTTGACCCTCCCCTGGGTAAGCTGCTTCCCACCCTGCTATCCCAGTGCTCCAACACCAAATCCAACCCCTTGCTGCCGTCACCCAACACTGAAGGACATTATATGAGATCCTGAAAGGATGGAATATTAAGTAGCTTAAGAGGAAATAACCTCATCTAAGCTACTTCAGCTGTGTTTTTTATCACTGAAGGTAACTAACAGTGGATAAATTTCTGTTTAAAAAGAAACAGTTTAAAATAAACATTGTTCCAGTGGACAATCGGAATTTGATTTACAACTTAGGAGATCTCTACCTTAGCCTTGAGGTAAAAAAACAATACATAGGGCAGCAACAGGTTAATGGCTGTGTAATATTCCAAGCTGTAAATCCCTGGTTGGTTTGTACATCTCCCATAAAACAAGCTGACAGATGTGGAGCTCTGTGTGTCACAAGAAGGTGGTGCTTTAACAAGGTCGACTCCATACCAGAAGGAAAAAATCTGCTCCCCACAAGTTTCTATTATTGCAAATTCTTTAAATAGGTTTAGCCTTGTACAAAGCCAGCCTTTCAGCAGGTATTTCTGCCTGAATGGGTGATTTGATCTCTGGCTGCTGCTGTCCCATATGTTTGCACTGAGAGGGAGAGGCATTGGAGGGGATTCCTGAGCACGGAGCCCTGGAGAGGGATCTGCCACAGCCCATGGCTGCATCAGGCTCAGGTCTGAACACCCACAGGGGACAGACCCCAGGGTGTACCTCTCACAAGGGACACACACACACTGATCTTTTGTGCTCTGCAGTAACCTACTGCCTAAGAAAACAAACAGGGTGGAAAGGGAGAGAGGAATGAGGAAATTCTCCTCCAGGGCTTCTTTCTTTCCCTCTCAGTGCTGTTACCCCAGGTGAGACAAGCCACAGCCTCCATTTCACAACCCCTCAGATTTTTAAGGAAAACTGCAAGACTTAGAGCTACACACAGGACTTCTCTTTCTTTAAGCAGGACCTCAGGGAGGCCCTGCTCATACTGAGGTTTCTGTCCAGCCCTGCAATGCCACCGTGGCAGCTCTGTAAAGCAGGCTGGATCAGGACAGGTGCAGCCAGGAGCAGGATCTGAGAGCAGCAAAGTGTCAGCACCAGGACTCACCCTCACCCTCTGCCAACACCAAACCAGTGCTGCCCCACCTCACACACACCAGGAGGCCACGTTTGCAACACCAGGACACACAGAAGGGGAGGACAGGCAGGAGGTGGCAGGGCACACACGAATGCAGGTAAACAAGCTGGACATGATGAGATGCCAAAGGCAGAGCAGTCTTTTCAAGCAGGTCTCAGCCAAAGATCACTGCCATCACACATAACTCCCTCCACAGCTTCCCAATCTATTGCTTCTGCTGTGTTCATCCAGAGTCCTGCAGCTTCATAGCAAATCAGAGTTTTTTCCTGTGGCAAACACTGAAGGAAAATACACCTTTCAATGCAGAAACACAGGACATGCAGAAACAGGACACACTATGGGAAGGATCTACCAAGGTCCCGGAAAGCACTTTACAATCAGCTCAGTGTCAAACAGATCCTCATTAAAGCCCCAAAGAGGATGAAGCCCCTTTCCAAATCAGAAGTCCAACAGGACTAACACTGGAACCCTAAATCAATGCCCATTACAACATCAACTCTTCCCTTCTAAACAGTGCCTCATCCTTCCCAAACCAGTTCAGAAAACCCAAGAAAGAAAATTCCACTGGCTCTGCCCAAAAGGACCAGAGCCTTAAAAATCCCCTCTCCAGTCTCCTTTAGAGCAGTTATTTGTCCCACAGAGAGGGTGCTGCTGCAGTGGCCAGCACAGGACTGGCTCCTGCTCGGAACCCTCCTGACTCAGCACAGCTGGAGTGATTCGTACCCAACATCTCTCCACCAACACTTCTGACAGAAACAACAGGGTCAGAAGGTCCCTCTCTTCTCCTGAACAAGTGAGAAAGACTTGGTAATATTTACTAAGAATTAAAATCAAAGTTTCTGAGAGAAAATCACAGAAAAATTATTAAAAAGAGCAAGCTGGAAAAGCAAGGACCTCTTGCTTACATATCACATATGGCTCAGTACTGCGTGACACAAAGGAATGCTACAGAAAAAAACACAGGAGGAATGGAAAAGGCACCCAGGAGCTCCCAGTGCTCTACTTACAGCAGTGCCGCTGGCAGACCGAGCTCCACTGGCTCCCAGCTCGTGGTCCCAAGCCCAATCCCTTTTTTGTTTAGAGTGCTGTAAATGGAGTGGGAGGGAAGCAGCAGCCTGCAGACACAGCAGCTCTGTTCACTGGCTCTAGCTGTGGGCTCCACTGAGCTCGTCATCAGGAGACCTAAGCACTGCTTTTAGTTTATTCAATTTCCTGGCAAACTTTTCTACTTTAACTGCTTCCTTTCCAAATGGGTGGACTTGTGATTCTTCCAAGATCCCAGGCAGAGCTCCAGAGCTGCTTAAAGGCACAGCTGAGGGCCAGACCAATTCCACCTGCTCATGGTGCACAAGCACCCAGCAATGGCAGCCAGGGCCCCTGGGCCAAGTAAAGACACACTTTAAAGACACAGGGAACAAGCACAACATCCTTCAGTAATGCAGGAGAACACGTGTTAGATACATACTGTTGTTTCCCAGTGTGAAAATTCCCCATGGAACTCTCCCAAGCAGCTTCAGCAACCCCAGGCTGGCATTGAGACACAGGGAGGGACTGTGCTGTGCCCAGCACACCTAATTGCACGCCTCTGTTTTTCCCTTGCACAATTCCTGAAGAAGGAACTCTTAGAGCTATATTAAGAACTCAAGGAATGTTTGTGACCTCACAGCAGAACTGTGACTTGCCCTGGTACTGTCTCACCACCTTAGAGTCTCATCCTAAAGCTCTTCCCAGAAGTTTAAGGCTTCAAACAAAAGCTCAACACACCAGAAGGGGTTTGGATGAAGGGAAAGAGAGGGGCACAGCCTCAGGAGCTCCAATACACACTGAGGGTGAGGCTGTACACATTTGGATTTCCTGGGGCTCATCCCTGACCGTGGAAGCCTGCTGGATTCAAACTGATCAGCAGAGTCAAGCAGGAGCTCACAGTGTGACACAGGGCACATTCTCCCTGTCTACCTGCGAGCAGGATGAGCTATTCACACCCACGGGTTTCAGAACTCCTGAAGGATGACAGGCACTCTGGAGGATGTCCAGCCAGAGATGCCAGAGGCTGCAGTGCAGGGAGCAGAGAATAATGGGCAAAAAAAGAGCTGAGCAGGGCTGCAGACAATATCTTGTGTTCAGATTTAAAAGGAGACAATGCCTGGGCAGCCTGTGGCATGCCAGGATGGCAGCAGGGACAGGCAGCCAAGCTGCGAGCACCCAGAGCCCAGCTCTCCCAACTGGAATCCACAGCACAGGAAAAGAATGGGCTTTTGAAATGACATGCAGGGATTTCATGTTTTGTGAGGGGAGAAATCCACACAGACCTGATCCTCTGCCATCACATCCACTGAGCGTCCCAGCTGGAACCATTACAGCACAGTTGTGGGTGCTGAAGGTAATGACAAAGTTTTGGCACATCAAAACCACTCTGCTATCCATGAGCCATGCCCACAACTGATGAGATCTGCCCAGGCTGAGACAGATCCTTATTAAGGTGATCCTGACAAACCCCACAGGCAGGATATGGGAGGAGAATGAAGCAAAACCACATCATGCACACAGGGAGCTTTGAGGGTGACACTTCAAGCCAGGGTTGAGCTCAGGTTCTCTGCAGCACAGGCAGATCACAGGGCTGTGGCCAACAATCACACCCTGCAGTACGTGCTCCTCCAAACACCCACCCTTGAGGCCTCCTGGCTGCCATCATTTGTTTATTTTATTCTTACTAGATCCTTGTGTTTCTTGTACCAATGTTTGTGCCTCTCTTTACCAGGTTGTTCTGTCCCCAAGGCTCAGGCTGCCCTCTCCACATGGAGCCATCACACAGCACCCACAGACATGGCAAAACCCCCAAACAGTGCTCCAGTTCCAGACTATGGATCCCAGTTGGGATGCTGGCTCACACAAGCTTCCTGAAGCTGTACCACATCATTTGGCAGCTTAATGCAGTTATATGCATTAATTAATGTTCAATTAAAATGAAGATTAAAACAAGATGATGAAATATCAGCATATGTTCAATCCTTAAGGTCCTGTCCTCTGCTCTGAATCAAAGCATGCCTCAGCTGTACAACCAAAGCAAAGCTGGTCACAGCCACTCAGCACAATCCCCATTACTTGAGGAGGGGCCAGAGCTCTTCCTCTCAGCATGGCTACAATCATGGCCCTTTGATGGAGTTTATTTTCATAGCAAACTTGTCTGGTCACCCTCTGTTAGAGGCTTCCCTAAAAGGGGATGGTCATTCCTAATCTCTCAGCTTCTGCAGACGCCTCAGGAAATCTGTAATCTTTGAACAAGAAGAAAAAAAAAACCCAGGACAGATTGTTCTTTATGGGACAATGCACTGAACTTCATTAAGTGAAGCACACACCATGTCATTACCCACAGGCCCAATGGAGTGAAAGGCAGCTGAAAATAACCCTGCAGAGCACAAAGCCTCAGACACTAATCCTGGTAACATCAGAGGAAAGGCTGAGAAATCCTGGCAAGAACTGTGTACAGGTGGCAAAAAAATGGGGAGTCAGGCTGAGCCTCCCCTGTGGTCAAGCATTTTCCTCAGCCATGCTGAAACTCCAGGAGATGGCAAAGCAGTCAAAGCAGGATCCTCGTGAGAAGCATGGCACAACTGAGGAATCCTTGCCAACCCTGTCCTGGCTGTGGACTCATTGCTGCAGAGAAGTCTGACCCAGCCCAGGTGCAAACACCTGGAACACACACAGAGCTCTGCAGGGAGGATCCAAGAGTGATCCTCTACTGTCTCCATCGAGCTGAGACCAGGCAGTTAGATCAGGTGATTCTTGAAGGTCCCTTCAACCTAACATTCCTATCCTATTCCTATTCCTCTTCTATCCTACTCTACCCTACAACATCCCTCTACTTGTGCTGGCCACCTCTCAACCCTTGCCCTGGCAGCACAGGTAAGATCACCTCTGCAATGACCACAGCAACCTTTAACAAGAGGTGACAGAACCAACACTGTCACACCTCAGTTTGTCTCTGTACCTCACAAAACCAAGGCCAGCAATGCAGGTGTAGAAATTCCCCACATCTACAAAGGAATTCCACACACATTCCCACACATCCCAGTGAACATGACGTTTTCCTCTGAAAGGAGCACTGCAATCTCAAAGATCCCTGCCTCCAGCTGTTTGGCCAAATCTAGGAGTTCCCACATGCACATGCTCCTCAAGGCACCCCACTCTCAGCAGGGCATGGGACAGTGCCATCTCTGCAGCACAGCAGCACAGCCCCTTGTCCTCTGCTGTGGTGACAATGGTTTGGGAGGTGCACACCAGGATTTGGGGCTCACAGTACAGCTGTGGGTACATGGGACTGGATCATTCTCATGCCTCTGCAAATGCAACATACTCCTTGTCCTGCCCAGTGCAAAACAGTAGGAAGGGCACGACACCAGGAATTCCACTGGGATTGGGTCTGGCAGCTGCTGGGAACACAGTGCCACAGGGTGCAGGCCTGCAAAACAGTCTGTTTGGCAGATGTTGTTCACAGCACATCTGTCACAGAAGCCTGGCCTAAGGGAGAGAATTTTGGGTGACAGACAGATGCTGGAGGCTGTCACAAGGCTGAGGACACATCACCACAAGGGACAACCAGGCAGGACACAGCAAACTCGTTTTGGAGAAACTGATGTCAAGAATGACAGGAACTGAAGTTTTCAGCAACAACCTGCTCCCATTCGGATAAAACACAAATACTTTTAACCTGCACAAGCCCAAATCAACCTGAAGTCACCAGTGGGACACTTTCCAAGGATCAGAGCACATTCCAGCCTTGGCTGTCTTGAACAACCCTAGCCAGGGACTATAATAAGCCAAGCAAATCCAAAGTGGAGCTCAGGGAAGAAAACAGAGCTCACTTGGCCTGGAGTTTCCCACATGCTGACCAGGAGCAGAGAGCCAGGAACAGACATGACAACCACAAGTTGCTTTTATTGCCAATAAATGCCAGTGAGGATTGTATATTCATAAAGGGGAGCAGCTACATCAACAGGCACTGAAGAGGAATAGTGACAAGGTGGCACCAATTAAAAGGTGATTGGTATTTCTTCCATACTTCAGTTTCCCTGTTCATCTGCCACAAAACTTTCCCCTTTTCCATGTTACTGCTCTAGAGAACAGCCCCCAGCTCCAGCCAGCTCTGCCCTCTGAGCAAAACCA
>VWYP01013804.1:27092-53683 GCA_013400435.1 Pycnonotus jocosus | reverse complement strand
CTCTCACATATTCTTACTCTGCTGTTGCCTGGCTGCAGTTGCAACAGCTCACTATTATTTTTTTTCTTCTTCTTAAATCTTTTATCTCACAGGTCTTACGACCATTTCTAATTGCCCCAGCATTGGCCAGCGGCTTATCCATCCTGGAGCTGGCTGGCATTGGCTCTGCTGGACATTGAGAAAGCCACTCCTATAGCTCTCCTCCCACCAAAACCAGGCCATGCAAACCCAATAAATCTATGTCTGTGTAGGTGTAGAAAAATATACATCCACTTGATTTTTATACATGCTGTGCAAAAATGAAAATAATGTGAACAAATTTCAAACTATAAATGCTGTTATTTACATTGAATGGCTTCCTGTGTAAGATAAATTTTCTTTGGAATAACTTTCTCATTTGTAAATATTATTTTAGGGTCCACTATCTTAAGGGTGAATATAAATATCTGTGAGTGTCAGATAAGGATACTGAGGGGGAAAAAGACTAAAAGAGAGAAAAAGCTTTGTATTTAAGACAAATTAAACTATTATTAATGCAAAGCTATTGAAAATTTCTAAAGTATTTAACATAATATTGTGTTTTCATAATTTTCAATATGACTCCAAGCAAAAGCTTCATAATGTTATTAAGGTTTTCTTTCTGTAATCACTCATCGCATGCAATAAAAATTGCTAGATATATTCCAGGAACAGAAAAGGCTAGTCTATAAATTAAACAGTTCTGTAATCTGTTGTCTTTAACTGTAAAACATAAAAGTCTCAAGCATATAATTAAGGACATTTGATTTTCAAATATATTCTTTGAAAAGTAAGGATTTAATGAAGAGTTTAGTTGAATGTATAAGAACAGAACAGAGTTGAGTAGTGAATGCATTTTTTCTTCATAAAACAAAAACTTCTCAGGCCGAAATCTTTGGAATATCTACTTTTATAATAAACTGTTAAATTAATATCAGAAAAATCTTTATGGTTAAAGTTTATGACTGGAACTTAGATGTTCTTGTTTAGTTCCTTGTTTTGCCTCAAATGTCCTATCTTAATTTTCTTACCATTAGTTTTGTCAACAGCGGGAGGGAACATGAAAAGTATGCTGTCAAGCTCCTTCTCTTGCGCACACAAGTACAATGAAATGCACTAAATAAATATAAATTTTTTGGCAGGAATAAAAATAGGAAAAAATTGACTTGTTACAGTGTTGTAGATCTGATCAGTTCATTTGACTTACTCCAATTTTTATTAATAATTAGATGATGCCCTTGATTTGTTGTACATTTTCTGTTTTGTAAGGAAGTTTTAACATTCAACTGTATTTGGTGTGAACACAAATCTTTTCCTCTGTTTGACTTCCTAGGCTGCCATGAAAAACACATGTGAACCTTAAGGAATGAGTGTTCTGAAGCTATTCTCAGTAATGAAGCATATATGAAAGAACACTTGCATTGATCAGGTGAAACAATGACTATGAAATCAGCATTTTGCTTGGTGGTGTGCTTTCTTCAACTTTACATTGTTGATGGGCAGGTAATATGTGAGAGGCAAATGACAACAGAATGGAGAACAGAACCAAAACCTACAGTAATAAAATGGACACCAAGGGAAAATGTCTGTTCAGACTTTTATACTGAATGCTGGAATATGAGTAAAAGCATTGCTGGAGAAATCTCTGAGGAACATAACCTCAGTATCCCTCAGATATGCCCTTTACAGCTTCAGTTAGGTGACAGCCTCTTCATCTCCTCTGAGCCATCCTTTCAGTCCTATGGAATGAATTTGGTAAATGTCTCCAAGGAAGAATTTATTAACTGCCCTAAGGCTGGTATTCTTCAAGAGCAGTTGATTTTTGTTTGCCAGATAAGAGGACTGCACCAAGTGGACCCTAACTGGCTTGGTGTTGGAACTCACTACTTTGCAGAACTACACAAGAGAGGTCCACTGTTGTGCGACATGGGCCTTCGTCTGAACGTGACGGTGAAGCAGCAGCTCTGCCAGCAGTCCCTGGGTGCACCACTATGCTCTGGGCATGGAAAATGTCTAAGCCACGTTTGGGATAAAGCATTTAACTGCCATTGCTTTTCACAGTATTCAGGAACATTCTGCCAGAAGTTTGATATATGCGCCACTAAACCTTGCCACAACAATGCCTCCTGCACTGAGAAATCAGAACTTTCTGGAGATTCTTACGAATGCACCTGTCCTCCAAAATTTTCAGGTATTTCTTTTCTCCTCTAGAGATAAACATCATATAAATCATACACTTTCCCTAACAGATGATAAAACAATAAGAACAACACTAGAAAGGCTTTTGTATAATTTGATTTCCCAGTGCTGCTGCCACACCTGCAGAGTCTCTTTTACATGGAGTCTCTTATGGGAGACCATGCAGGCATTTGAAAACAGTTTATACTTGTTGACATTCATAAATACATTGTAGAGAAAAAAAGGATAACTTCTCATCATGCTTCTTTCCTACTTAAGCAGGAGACATAATAAGTACTTGTTGACTTACAGAAGGAACAGAATTTCTTTTTTTTTTGTTCTGCAGTTCAGGTTCTTGGACCAAATAACATAAAACATTTGGAGTAAGTTCCCCTCAAAATAGATGGTTAACCAAACTGGTGAAAAAGAGTATGTGATTCTGTTGAAATAAGTGTTTCATTCAACCTGACAAAAATCCCCTATTTTCAGTTTAAAGATCTTTCAAATTACATTAGTGAAATTTTTTAAATAGTTCTTGAGTTTAACTGAAAGGTCAAACCTTAAGTTAGAAGGAGAAGCAAAATAAAATACTTAATATTTTCTTCCAGAGTGTTCTGTCCCCTAAAGTTGTTTTCAAAGGCAATTTGTTAAACACACTGTTATTATAAAATCAAATATGTCACAAATGAAAAAAGAAAAATCAAGTAATCCTCCTGGGAAATATTACAGTACTTACCCAAAACTCATCGGAGAAACTGAATCTGGGTTCAGATTACCATGCCAACATAACTGGGTAAATTCTTGTCTAAGCATTACCTTTATTTCATGGAGGGGAATAAATGGATAAAGGAAATTATGGGGATGCTGTTCCTGCATTCAGACCAATAGAGCTTGGGTACGTTTTAGAAAGTACGAAAAATATTAATTCTCATCACAAAAAAAATTGTTGTGGCTCTTTTTGTACTTGTGGAGCAGAATTCTTGAAATGTTCCTCTGTGGGACTGAGCTTCTAGGCTCTCATAATAGTGATGCTATGCTACGAAGCATGGCTGATGGCTCAGGAATGAGTGAGGCTCATGGAACACACTTCATAGAAACGAAGCTTATGTTGCATAAAGATTGCTGTAATTTATTTTTAATTGCTTTTCAAAGTGCATAATAATTTGATTACTAATGCATTTGCTAATAGAAGATTATGCAGGTATGAATAAGTCAATGTTGTGAGAAAAATATTTTTATAATTAAGAACAGTGCAATAAGTGGAAAACATTGATGGTATGCAGTATGTTTTATATTTCATTTATCCCTACTGGAGGCTGTGTAAAACGCTTTGAAAATAGTAATACCAAAAGCTTCTGGTACTAATTGAACTCAATGAAAAAATTTGCAAGCAATTCTGTTAAAAGCAATCATCATGCCTAATGCTATCAACAAGCAATGCTTAAAACATTCTGTTCGCCTACATAGGAAAGTTTTAGGTAATGCCATCATTTTGTACTGACAATACTGGTCTCATAAATAAACTGGATGTAAACAAGGAGAATTAGGAGACTAAACCACCATATATTCTGGGCAGGCTACACAAGAGTAAGGGAGGAAAAAGTGTTTCCCATAACATGAAGTCATTAGAAATTTGAAAACTTTCTGAAGTGTGAATAATGTCATGGTAATAATTCAAGAGGCAAGCATAATTATATGGTATTTAGACCTGTAAGTTGTAATAGCATAAACAACTTATAACTGAAATTGTAATCCCCAGAAAGCTGCATATTAAAAAATTCTCATTTTCCCACTCAACATAAGAACATCTTTTGTTCTCAATGCTGAAAGAAACTGTAAACTAGATTCATGTTAAAAAGAAGTAAATACTACAGTTCTAGTAGTACTTCTGCATTTTAATCTATATGTGAATTTGTAACTATATGTCAGATAAAGTTCAGCACAGTAGCTGAGCACAAAAGCAGGTTAATATCTTTCTGACTTGCCTTAGAAGTTCAGTAAGTTTGGTATCAACTAATGAACAATGTTAGCACAAACATCTTTCTATCCATTTGCCTATCTATATTGCAGCTATAAATTTGACATTTGTAAAAAGCTCACCAAACTCCCTAAATATTTACTGAAGTCCAATGTTCCTGTTATTCCTTTGACACAGGTAAAAATTGTACAGAAATAGTTGGACAGTGTCAGCCATCTACATGTTTCAATGGTAACTGCATCAATGTTACTCCAAACACTTTTCTTTGTGAGTGTGACAAGGGCTTTACAGGTAGGAAATTCCTTTTCTTCATTGTTTTATGACAATAATTGTATCTGTTATAATAATGGTATGAGCTTTTGCTTTATTAAAACAGTTATTTTTGATGATTATTGCACAGATTTCCATATCCTTAGATTTTAAAAATAGGTTTTGCAAAATATAGAGATCAGACTCCCAAATTACTCAGGTACTGAAGTAAAAACATATAAATGATAGAAGCTTTTCATAATCAGATCCCATCCACAAGTACCTTTCTTCTATTGGCACCATAACAGAGGAAAACTCTCAATCACTGACTCACTGGTTCTCAAATACAGTTAGAAAGAATCAGAACTCCTCCTGGATGGGTGATTTTCAATGGTCATGACATTTGTATTCATAGTTTCAATATCCTGTTATAGATATACTAGAAATATAAGATGGAAATAATCTAATGAGTCAATAACACCACGTTTTAGGGGTGCAACTTGATTAAAAAAAGGAAGATAATTGGTTCATTTATGAAAATAAGACGTTTTCATGAGAAAAGCTGTAATGAAAAAATGTATCTAAAACCATCCTATTGTAAATACTTTTTTGGGGGTATAGAATAGCAGTCAAAAACTATTTATTCTTGTGCTTCACAGCAGAAGTTTGCAGTAGGGATGTGAGAAAAGTATTAGTACTCAGAAGAACATCCTTTAAGAGGGAGCTAAGTATAAAGCTAGCCCTTCAATATCCAAAGACAATAAAATTTTCAAAATATCTCTTTCTCGGAAGCATCATTTGTCATTGTCATTTATAGGATATAAAGAAATTGAAATAAAGGCTTAAAAGAAAAAAAAAAAAACATAATGGAGTTAGAGGGATCAAAGAGCCAATCTTTATTTTCATAGGGATCCTTGTTGATTTTTTAATTAAGTCTGTGTAGACATATATTTTAAAAATGGGATAGACATGCTGAATTCTAAATTCCTAGTTAATATGTTTGATATTCTTCTTTTCTTCCCTTTCCTTCACTATAGAAGTATCATGGTCAGCATCATTCTGAGAAAACTGAAAAAAACCTCTCTTTTTTCAAATGAAAACATCCATTAGTAAAGTTTTCTAGAGCTGATTTTCCACCCAGTCATGGTCCATACCTTTTTAGAACACTTGCCTTTGTCCTTTCACACAAATTGTATAGGCACACCACTTTTGAAATTTTCTCTACAAAAGTCTTTTTTATCCTTGCAATTCTGACATAGTGAGGGAGAGGAGAAATGAGATAGGAGGAACACCCTTCCAGATGCAATAAATTGAAACCCATAATGACATGAAAATAGTTTAATACTCTGAACTGCTGGAGGGCAAGATATACTGCAACCTATTCTCCAAGTAGCTGGTAAGGATTGAGAAGGAGAAAAGGAGACTATGAGTGTAGCTAGCTGTCTTTTTATTCTCCGTTTATCTAAAAGAAAATGGGGGATCCTTTCTTGTTTCTAAGCATAAGTATCTTAGAAGGAGAAAGATTTTAATGATTTTTTTGTCTGTTTCTGTAGTATAACAGGACTGATTGACTAACATACAGTATAATTTTACAACTTTTTGTTAACCAAAAGTGATGGTTTAAGTCTACATGTCTTCCTATGGCCCTGTGTAAAGGTGTTTGCTAGCACAAAGGCAATTTTTAGAATAGCTATCTAAAAGAGTACTACTATGTGAAAACAGACATTTTTTCTAGGAAAGCAGACATTTTCCTATTGTTATTCCATTGCAGCTGTATTGTGTTCTCAGCCAAGGTGAGTTGTGTAAGTATGAGTCTTGTAAGTTTGATGCTGTTTTAATTGTGTGAACTTGGCAGAAAATTCAAAACATTCTTCTGTCTTGATATTGAACTTGAATGCAGAAAACAAAATATAAAAACTAGTTTGTGAACATTTTGTTTAAGATTTTGTAAACTTTGTTCTGCCTTTTTTCTAAAATGAGACAAGACACTGACGGTAACCAGTTCATATGATTTGAATAAAAATATTAAATATACTTTTTTATTCTATATTGATGGGATGTAAGTAAAATGATAATAAAATAAAAATGCTTTGAAAGCATGAATTCAAAATGAGTAAAGGTTCCTATATAGAAGTTATGTTCACAAGGATAGAATGGATCCATTAGATAAGCAATGTAAATTCTCATCTCAATTCTGTATTTTTGTTTTTTTATTAATTGTTTAGTTTATTCACTGAGGTCTCAAAAATGTCTTTACTCTTTTCTGAAGGAAGATTTTTAATGTAACAGGAAATAGCTAGCATTAGGTTTGCCAGTATTCTTATGGTTGAAGACTCAGATTCATACCAGAATTTGCACCCTTAGATTTATTAAAAAGCTTTTAGAGGAAGGGAATACAGGTAAAACAAAGGTGGAGTGGGTATAGAGAGAAAGAAGGGAAAAATAGGCTGCTCACTGAGACCAGCACTGAATCACTGTAGTCTATCCATTCTTTTTATTAAATCTTTTCTTAACTCTCTTTCCACATAATCTCACTCTCTCCCCATCTACGTGTTCTAAGGTCCCAATGACAAAATTGGAGAGAAAAAAGTGCCTGAATTTGGAGTCTGTAATTTGAATTAGACCACTGGCCATAGTGGTCCTAATAACTTTGGTGCAAGTATTTGGAGTAAATAAGGGTCTCAGCATCAGCAAGCTGAAGAGAGACCACAGGCTGTAGGAGTGTGTGTCTGAAGAGAGTCAATTTTGTGCCAGCAAAGGGCATCAGACTCTGAGCAATGGTGGCTCACATACCTCGTGCCAATTGGAACTAGGTGAGAGTCCCAGCACCAGCAAATGAAGAGGGGAGCAAGAGTGCCAGAGCCTGTGTGCATTGTCAGGAGTCACAATGAAGATGAAATGTTTGAATTTTCCTCTAAGCTGATCTCTGCATGTGTGTGCAGATGTGCATGTGCACGTGTGTGTGTGTGCAGTTCATTACCAGCCTTCCAGCTGTACTGTCTGTCGAGCAGGAGGCACAGGATCTGGGCACCAGTGCTAGCTGAGCTGAGGTCCCACACTGCTGTTGAAAGGGTTTGCAGAAGTGCTGGTCTTTGTGAAACAGAGGATAAGAGGCTGTGTATTGAAGGGGTTCACAAATGCATAAGTACTTCTCAAATAAAGGGTAAGGGACTGTGTATCTTTACTAGCAAGCTTCAAACCTTATCAGTCAGAGAAGAGGACTAGGGTTTGGCTGTTTGTACATATGTTTTATGTGAGTTTTGGGTGTGTGCTGATAAAGGCAATGCCTTATCTGTTGCTAGTCGATGTAGCTGGTTGCATTAGTGTCCTCTGCATGTGTGCACCTCTGGCATACATTTTTATCTTGGCTGCTGGCTGAGCCTGCAAACAGGAAAGAAGCAGCTGCATTCATTGGATGGATGGGACTCCCAGGTCTTTGGGTTCACTGGGCTGGGCTTCAGCAGCTGGGAAGGAGGTTCTCCAGGCCCCAGAGTCCACCAAAGCAAGTGTCTTTAATACATCTTTTAACAAAGAGGACGTCTCAGAAATTTTGATGAATGCTATTGTCCTGTTCTGAAGTTGCATGCAAAATGAATGTGACTAATTCATAACCTACAGAAAATAACAATATTTTAGCTACCTCTGTCATAGTACTGCTCATTATGCTTACCCTAGATAACACTTAGTGGATTAAGAGAAGTAGTTTTCCATTTGAATGCATTTGGTTGAATCTGTGTGGCGTTTTGATCCTTAGGTGGGAAGATGGGACTGATTAAAAAACAACCCTTTGTAGAGCACTTGAGAATATTTGAAGTTTTTTTCGCACATTCCTGTAAAGGGGACTTGAATTTCCTGGCTTCCCCAATGGTCTAATTGACCCCCTTGCAGACTATAATGATTTCCCTCCTCAGCTGAGGGACAGGAAATACTATGAGAATGAAGTGGTTTTGCTTAGATCCACTATGATAGAGCTTCCATCATCCAGGCGCTTTAGTTTAAAATTGTGTTTGCTTAATTGGTGAACTACACTGAGACTCTTTTGAAAAAAGGTCATAAATGTAATGATACTTTTATACATATATAAAAGAAGAATTTATTGTTTGCACAATTGGTGTTTTAACAGCCTAATAGTTCCATTTGTCTAATTCTAACATTCATTGCCCAAATTAATACCCAAAGGGTTCCTAATAGTACCCCAAAAAATGTTATCCAAAAAGCCTTTTTACTATCTATCTTTTACTTTGGTGTGATGCTCAGCTTTCCAGTGCGCCTCTTGGTCAAACACATCCATCTCCCTCAAGAAGAGGGCGCAATTGCAGCAAGTGATCAGTATTTTGTGGTATTCGTTGAGAGCAATGTTACATTCACACTGGGAGCTTCTCACCTGTGATGGTACTGTCTTCTTTTTCTCTGCCAAGGTGGGGGTTAATACACAGAAGTCACAGTTTCGTGTTTGGACTTGGATGTTGATTATTTCTTATTTATATTACGGTCTCACGGGCTGTGAGCTCTAACTAGCAAGTTAGAACATGAAGGTAAAATAGAGTGCCTCTAGCTCTTTCCAAGGTTATTTAAGTGCTAATTGCCCAATAATGAGGTGACACCTAAATTATTTATATTTTTGACCCAATAATGACCACCCAAGGCCTGCAATGCAGACATTTTTCACCTAATTACAGAAAATCACTCAAACCCATGAAGAAGAAGGAAGAAGACAATGAAGAAGAAGGACTTAGCACCCCAAATCCTCCATGTTGCTTCACATATACTACTATATACTAAAACCCCAGATTCTCAGTTTCTAGAATTCCAACACTCACCAATCAATCAAGGGATTATTTTAGTCTACTTGTACATGTTTTCATATAATTGTCTACTTCTTTTACCCAGGCTACCAGTGGGAGCCTGGCAGTGGTGTCCAGTCACCTGCCACAAAGGGCTGTGATTTGTCAGATAGTAACTGAGGTGGGGATGGCTGACCCCTCCAAGATGGGCCATCCACAAAGATGAAGCTGAAACAGGGAAGATAGCCATCACTGGGCCCAAGCACAGGGTTTAATAAAAACTAGAAATGTTCTGAGATCTTGCACTCAGATCAGTACAGAGGTCATTCTGAAGAGATGTACCTGTTACAGATTTTGTTTTTTTAGTGTTTCCCTAAGGGACAGTGAAGATAGCTGCAAGGATGTGAGAATGAGGACTGAGTGTGTTTTAATAAAACCATTTGTCAAGTACGACAGTTTCCTCAGAGAAAGCTGTAGCATTATGATTCTTAGTTTAAAAAATATTCTGTTTAAAATATTCTGGAAATATTCCTTTATTACTTATACTTATGGCTAGAATGAAGAAAGTATAGTCAAGACTTTTGCCTATTTATGTGAATGATGCTGAAATGGCCATAATTCTTTTAGTGTTAAGAAAAGATATTTTTTATCTGTGGTTTTAATGATATTGTGGTAATATTTTTGTTTACATAATTTCCTGTATGTTTCATACACATTTCATAGACTCATAGAACCATTAGGATTGGAAAACACCAACATCATCAAGTAAAATGTTTGAATAAACACTTCCTTCTCAACTAGACCATGGCACTAAGTGCCACATCCAGTCATTTCTTGAACGTCCTCAAGTTAGTTGATGAGAATATGAGACAGGTCTTTTCAGACAACATTTGATGCTAAAGGAGTTTAGACAATTGTAACTTCAGTGCTAGATAATTCTACTACTAGTATTTACTCTTCCAGACGTGATGCAGATCAATTCATCCTAGCTAGTGACAAAGATATACATGAAAGGATCTTGTCAAAACTACACCAATGACATGAATTAGGTTGTCTGACTTAAGTAAATTTCAGTTTTCTCAAATGTGCTCTCCTGGCATGATTTCATTACACACTTCAGTAGTCTACATTTCAAAACTTCCTATTAGGTTTGATAACCTTCCCATATTTCACTATCTTTTTTCCTCTTTTATTATTAGGTTTAATTGAATTATAAGTAATTGTCATATTTATTGAGTATATCAACTCAACAGTGTAATGAGTGAATATCTCATAGCACTTTAAAACTGATGAGTATAATTACTCTCGGAAAACACCAGGTATGTATGATTCTTGTAGTTTGCTTTTCTGCATATGAATAACTTTCTGAAATATTCTTTTTCAGGGAAGGAATTTTTTAACAACAAGATTATTAATATCATACTTTGCAATGAAGTTACAACTGAATAACTTTTTGGGATTATTTCTATTACATTAAATCTATTTTTTTCGTAAGTTATTGTGCTATTTTAGTATGGAGAAACAAATTAATTCCTGCCAAACCTTAACTACATTAAATCATTACCATAATCACACTGTATATGTTAAATGAATAAATTTGTTGTGAAATTACAGCACCTCCATTACATTAATACAGTTCTTATATTCTAACCCATGATGGATATAAGAATATAGCATTATATTACCAGGCTGCAAATCAGATGGTTAATCTTTCCCATCTCCTTACAGACAGAAAGTCTCTTCAGTTTTTTGATATCTGTCCTTCCCTAGAGATGTTCATTTGTTGTTCTTAAATTTCTATTACATTAATTTTATTTTTTATAGTTCTTCAAGAAAAACAAAGTAATGCCTATGCATGATCTTACAAAAGGCAGTCAGAAATGATGTATTATATTTCCAGATGCTAGCAGCTAATAAATGCTGATAACACTGAGCACAGAATTAGAAATAATCTCTTGAAGATATTAAAGTGACTGAAACTCTGGGGTATGAATGTCTATGGTAGTGAAATACCCAAATAATTCTATCCCCCTGAGTTTCCCGTTTTTCTTCAAATTCCTTCTGCTAGCTGAAAAAACACAAACATTTTTCCAATTGATTAGTTATCTGCTAGTATTATGCTTATTTGAAACACAGAATACAGCAAGTGTAGCCTGTTGCAAGAAAGAAAAAAAACAAGACTGTAGTGGTGCTTTTTCAACCTAGGTTCTAATTTTGTAATCCAGTTCTTTGTTATTTTACAGTTTTATGTACCCCAGTTCTCCCTTTGGTTCATTCCTATTTCCCCCCATGTATTTTCCCTCCTTTGAGTTGGTTTCCCCCATCAATCAAGGCTGTTCTTCCCTCAAACCCCCTTGTCAATCCTCTTAACCCCTGCCCCTAGGGCCTGCCTGTCATCCTAGAGACTATCCCTAACTTCTGGAAAGTTCTGGGAGAGGCTCTAGGTGATTGGGTAAAGCCCTAGAGAATCCCCTCCTTCCCTTTATGATTTGTGTACCCCCCTGTCTGTCATATCTGAGAGCCACACCCTGTTGTACCTAATTGGCCCCTTTCCAAATCCACCCCTCACCTCCTCCCCCCAATAAAAGCTATGGTAATCTGAGAGCACATGCTTTCAGAGGCAGACACTCGGAGGTGGAAGACCTCACAATAAACCTCTACAGTTGTTCCCCCTGAGAGACCCCTCTTTATTCTTCACCATTCACTGTGCTGTCATCCGGACAGGGCCAAGAACCCACAAGAGCAAGTAAGATCCTTCCGAGGATCGAGCTCGCTCCCACGTGCTGCCTGTGTGCCAAGGCTAGCCTGGGCAGGCAAAAAGAAGCACGCAGCGATGCAAGTCTTTGCTGTTGTTTTTGGGTATCTAGCTAATAATCAGACTGGTACTAAATGAGATGAATCTCCAGAGCCTTGCAAGTTCAAACACAGTATTTCTGAAAACTTTTTACATGGAAGACCACAACATGGGTTAACAGGCAGTAAACTGGTTTTTCTTGCATATTTCTGATGGTTTATGATTGAAACAGATGTTTCATCCTCTAATGAAATAATGATATCTAATGACATTTGCGAGAAGACACTTGGGACAAAATACTAAACACCTCAAGGCTCTAAAGCAAAGTCCTGATGTTCCCCTGTTCACAGGACACCAAATGCCTTAGTCTACTTAAACAGGCATTGCATGACTTTATCCTGTGAGAGCACATGGTGTCCTTAGGCCCTAAATGAGCAAAAGTCAGCCTCTTCAAAGATACTATACCATCATCATTAACACATTTAGCAGAATGGCTAAGCCTGTAAACCCATGTTGTGGTCTCCCATGCAAAAAGTTGTCAGAAATACCGATTTTGAACTTGCAAGGCTCTGGAGATTCTTCTCGTTTAGCACTAGTTTGATTCTCAGCTAGATCCCAAAAAGTTAAATGTGACATTGATGTGATAAAAGACACCAGCATAGAACTTGTTTTATAGACTGTAGATCTGTGAAGGGAAGGGAAGAGAAGAGAAGGGAACGGAGATGGGTAGGGAGGGAGAAATGAAGAAACTGAGAAAGGTTGGAAAGATAAGGTGATGTCTCTGAGGCCTCACTACGGCATCAAAGCTGATTGCAAGCTAATGGTACCCATCTGTTCATCAGATCATTATATTGTTCATTTTGTCATCTTGTAACAAGACTTGTACAAGATTTGTATAATGAGGTACCTTCTGAAATCCTTGACATTGCTGGAAGAAGTCCTGTTCCTAAAATCCCCACAGTTCCAGTCAGACAAGTGGCTGAAGAATCTCAGCACAAATATCAACTGGTGATGACTACAGTATCATATTTTCATTAATTATGACTTTGCAGAGTTATACATCTGATCTGTTAATTTCCCATCTTTAGATTTCATTTGCAAATTACTCCATAGCAAGTGCATTCAAGCATGCAAAAGGTCTATTTTTTAAATGAAAGATATAAAATAGATTTAATATAGCTAATAAGGTCTGGTCCATTTACTGTTTTGTACTTTAAATACTCCAAAAATCTCATGTTGTTTTTCTTGTGTCTTCTTTTACATTCTGATAATTGAGGCATCGTTTTCTTTTCCAACTCAGAAAATAAATCAGCTGTACTGAAAAAAATATTTCATTTTACATTGATGATTTTCTTTGGACTAAAGTACATATTTAAATTATATTTTTCCATAAATTATTTTAAATAGTTTTATTCATGTGAATTAAAAGACATGCTTGTTGATAAAGGCCTTACTATACAAAATATTACTGTGAATTCTCAAAAGCATGAAGTGGAAGAACGTGGTTAATATCTTAATACTCCTTATACAACTAACAGTTATACAAATGGTCTTCTGGAAAACAGACCTTCCTAAAAAAACCTTTCATTATGCTTATGTACTAAATTTAGACTTTGGAAAATAACAGGACCTGTGAAGTGCAAAAATACATACCAGTATGTAAAAAGAGCAGAAAACTGCTGAATATTTCAGATGTAGGCATAATTCATTAATATTTTTTTATTTCTGTTCCTAATCTGATCAGAATCAGATTCCATGTATGACAGAAAACAGGAAATCAACATTTGTAAACCTTTTAAAGCAAGAAGAGTGCAAACAACTGTGCTGCAGGTGATGAACTACAGCTTTTAATATAGACAAATACAAAACCATAAAGCTGTCCAAAGGAGGGACGTGGGGGTGGTAAAGAGCCTTGAGGGAGACCCATCTGAGGAGGACTTGAGGTCACTTGGTCTGTTCAGCCTGGAGGAGAGGAGACTGAGGGGAGACCTCACTGCAGTCTCCAATTTCCCCATGAGGAGAAGAGGAGGGGCAGGTATTTCAGCTCTCTTGTGACCAGTGACAGGTCACGAGGAAGCAGCCTGAACCTGAGTCGGGGGAGGTTTAGGTTGGATATCAAGAAAAAGTCCCTCACCCAGAGGCTGGGCACTGAGCAAGCTTCCCAGACATGTGGTCAGACCAGCAAGCCTGACAGAGTTCAAGAAATGTTTGTACTTCATTCTCAGATACATGGTGTGATTCTTGGGCTGTCCTTCACAGGGCCAGGAATCCAACTCTGTGATCCCGATGGGTCAGACGCAGAACATTCTATGATTATATGATTCTAAGAATTTCATTTAACTAGGAGAAAAGAAAACACCATCTTTACAAAGAGTTTTCATATGTGTAAAAGAAGAGGCTACTCCTTGATACCATTATTATTTAAGAGATTGTAAAATTAAAAAAAAANTCAGCTTCAAATAGGAGACAAAATTTTAAAAAAAAATAAAAAAAAAAAAAAAAAAAAAAAAAAAAAAAAAAAAAAAAGAGAGAGAGAAGAGGATAAGGTATCCAAAAGTAATCTAGACTCCATCCCCTTTTTTCAGGAGGCTTAGCCATATTTATCATCATAGAGAGTGCGTCGTTCAAGCTGCAGTTCCAGCCAGCTCCAACCCACCCACTACAGGTCATGGCTAAGCCCACAGCAGAGCTAGAATCACCTTGGGTGAAATGGGCTTGAGAAAGGGCAAAATGCTGCTGACTTACAGAGGAAAAAAGAAAAAAAAAATAAAAGCGGCTCAATAAATGTCAAGACCAGTAAAGGAAGAGGGAGGAGGTAGGCACCAGAACAGATATTCCCTTGCAGCTGGTGGTGAAGACAGTTGTGGAGCTGATATTTCCCTGCAGGGTGTGTAGCAGTCTGGAGTGGAGTGAAGTGAGGCCTAAGAAAGTGAGGAGGAAAGGTGTACTCAGAATGGCACTGAGTGTAGGTGTGTATATTTTTGGTGTACCAAGAAAAGACAATGACAGATGAAAAACCCCTAGATGCTTATATTTCTTTTGAAGAAGGTAAAATTAGTTTCATGATTTTGAGTCTACCTATCTCAAATATTATATCTGGTTTAAACAGACAGGCATTAAAAACGGGCTGTGAGATCAATGAGTCAGAAAAGCTTCAGATCAAATACTAAATAAAATTTTCTTTAGTGACAATAGAAGAAGAGGTATGTAGTAATATGTTGTAGGATACCAGACTGATCAGCCTGCACATGCAGTTCTCAAGCACAACAACCGTAGAATCTCTTCTTTTTTCATGTAGTCTTGTATGCACTGTAAAGATGCTTCCAGACATGCTGGAAGTTTTGGACAGCTTCATGAGTTTGTTACACAATTTTATATCAATTGGCCAATTAATGGGCATCACACTGCAGTATGATATGTTTCTGTATTTGAACTGTCCAGAACCCCTCCCAAAGTCTTCTGAATATTCACTTTTACATACCTGTCTAGTCTGCAATAGCTGCAGTGCAATGAAAAGCACTGGTGTTTAAAAGCTTATCACTGTATATGTATCATTTTCTCAGCTGATTATAATTAGCATCTGAGTCACTATTGGAATTTTTTGTATGTTTTCAATAGTAGTTTATTTCAGATTTTAGCAAAATCATAATGTGAAGTCAGTGGAGACATTAATTTTGATCTTGCTTGGTTTGCCCTAGAATTGTCTGTCTCTTCACTGACAACAAAGATATCACAGTAAGTAAGATAGTAACTTCTATGTTTCAGCTACCTAAAATATGATGGAGAAATTCTGTGAGTTCCATTTCATTAAAATATAAAAGAAGATTAATCAAATGGTGTAAATAAATTGGTAAATAGGGTATGAAAAAATTCTTGGACATAAATTCTAGCTAATTGTTAATTTTAGTTCATTGTTTCAACATCTGCTAGGTGCTTCATGAAAGCGAATATCATCAATAATATTTATTAATGAAGTAGCCAGTTCCGTAAAAGATATTTTGGGAAAGAAAGCTGCTTCTCTTACAACTTTAAACACATCAGTGAAATAATTTTATTTAATTATATATATATGTATATATATATGTAATATGACATATGACAAGCAGTAGGGAACAGCAAGAGCATTTCTATATGGCCAGAAGCATACATGTTTTCTTTTCTTTTTTTGGCCTTTACAGATACATTATGCAGACATGTAACTCTAATCAGCAGAAGTCAAAGCATTTAAAGTCAAGATTTAATAATAACTTTTTGTATAATTTAAGAAGATAGGATGAGATGAGACCACAAAAGAGGACATAAAGGAAGAAAGGCAAATAAAGAAAAAACAGGAAAAGGAGATTTGTTTATATAAAACTGAGTTGAATGTTTGTGATACTTCACAGAATGTAGGGTCAGAAGGTGGTATCTGCTTATAAACTGGATAGAAATGAGAATTTAGAGAAAGATATTTTAAATTTCATAATTACTATTCAAAGAGAAGAAAAAAACTCCTGATAAAAAAAGGAAGAGAAAAAATAATGAAAAATAAGTCAAATGGAAGTCGTTGAAATAAACCCAGAACACTCTTTGCAAAAAGGCAAAAGTGATTGTTCTCAATAGTGCTTATGGTTGGGAATCTGGAGTAGTCAATGAGGCTGATGAATGAAAGGTTGCTGAAATATGGCATTCTTTGTTAACCATAAACCACAGCAAATACCAAGAACAAAAGAGCTTTACTTCAGCACAATGCTGGGCCTGAAATGGGAGATATGCCAAAGGCTCCATTAAGTCCATAAAATATATCACTATTCATTTTTATGGAAGTGATTGGATAGTGGAGTGATGGATGAATAGACAGATAGGTAGATAATACAACAGAGATTGCTCATGGTTTGACTGTCATTATTCATATTTAGCAATCACAGTTGTATTGGTGAAGACAAAGCATACATTGCAATATATTGGGTTAATATTGATGAAAAAATGGAGATGTAATATTTCTTTCTGGTTCTGCCTGTGCTGCCATTTCACTTACAGAGTTATAAATTACACTTACTAAGAGGAAAAAAATAAAACCCACAAGGTGATATGAAAGCTTAGAGAGCATACTGAAGTCTCACAAACTCTGACAAACCAACTATTAAAAATAATAGATATTCTAGAAAGAAGACAAATTCTGCAGGAAATAATGAAAGTGACATAGCCAATAAAGTTACTGCTCCTTTGAACAGAAGACTGTTTAAAATTCTCAGCATTAAGCAAGTAACAAATTTCCAAAAGGAAAAAAGTTTGAAATCAAATCCCTATTTTATGAGCAAAAATAAAAGGTTACTGTTACTATTTCACAGTGGGTTGACAATAATGGCTTATGAAATTCATATCGAGAAGGAAGAAAACAGAGTAAGACAGAATACTGTGAAATTGAAAAAAATAGAAGATATCACCTTTGCATTAATTCTAGCTGCAGCTTCAGTCATTGTTGTACTAAGGACCCTGCAAGCAAAAATATATCTTCTCTAAAGATTTTATGACTGAAATAATGTCAACTGGATTCCAGGAAACCAAATCTGAACCTCCTAAGTAATTTATCAGGATACTGTACGAGACAAGAATACAGCTCAGGTGTTTTGACATGAATTCCTGCTTATTCACTGGACAACGGTAGCCTCACTGGAATTTTGTGTGCATGATAGATATCACATTGATGTAGCCTATTATAATATGTAGGACATAGCAACAGAAAATAATCAAACTCAGATTTCACGAAAAGGGAATTGTAGTAACAAACAGACAGGACTCAGCTTCTTCATGCAGAAAAAGCCAATTCTTTATTCACATAACTTATTTTTATAGAGTTTTCACAGACCTCGTGTTCAACTCCAGTTGGCTAGTAGTTTTCTTGCCACTAAATTCATTGGTTAGTAAATGGCATTTTACCTGTCCATCAAGTCTCTCTATTCCTGGATTGTTTATATCTTTTATTCACTGATTCTCATAGGATAGATTTGTTGGGGTTTTGGGTGTAAATTTATTTTTCTCACAAGAATAAATAGTTGTGTTAACTGACTTTCATTCTCAAGATTCTTACACATGGGAACTTAGCTAGCTGCTGAGCTGTACTTAGAAAAGTACCAGGCCTAAGCCCTGATTTTATAAATCTTTTCTTTTATAAGATTCCTCCAACAGGGAAGTTTATTGATAGGACCTACAATAGCAAAAATGTTACACAAAACAATAGAAATCCTAGTATCTGACTGCTCATTTTTCTATAAAAGTGTGCATTACAATGTTAAGCTCTTCTATATCCACAGATTTTACTGCTGTTTCTCATAGGAAAATGTTTAAACTTTACCTTGCCTAATATAACAAACTTCTGATGAAAACGCTATTGAAATTAAATAACATATTAATATATAAATGCCTAAAATATTGTGATTTATAGATCTGTAGCAGACACCCACATAGAATGATGATTACATTTGGAAATTTACACCTAGTGGTGAAGACTGGTTGTTAGAAAAGTGAGGTTTGCAGTTATGAATGAGAGATGATCAATAGTGACAACAACCATTGTTGCAACTTGAGTAAAGAAGTTAAAGCTGTAATAATGGAATTTGCTAAATATACCATTTAGGATGTTCCTTCAATAAAAAGGAGAATTACAAAAGTTTTACAGGAATATTTGGGTGACCTATTACTAAAGAAATAAATGTGCTATACACCTAAGGAGTTAAAAAAAAAAAACCCAACACACACACACAAAACCCCCCAAACAAACAAACAAAAACAAAAAACCAAACAAACAAAACCCCTAAACAAAACAACAACAGCAACAACAACAACAACGACCCACAAAAAAACCAAAAACAAACAAACAAACAAAACAACAAAAAAAACCCTCTTCAAACCATAAACTGTTTGGAAGACTGCCTGCCTTCAACCTTCAAATTCCCAGTTAGCCAATCCTTGTTTGTGAGTATGAAGTCAACCAGAACATCTGTCCTCATTGCCTCTCTATGATTTGGGTCAGGATCTTTTGTTAATGCTCCTTAAGGACCTCTTGGTTTGCTTATGCCCTGTTATGGTGTTCCTTGAGCAGATATCCATGTACTTGATGTCCTCTCTCAGGTCAAAGTCCTGTGAACCTAAGACTGCTTCTCTCTGTCCAGAGAAGGCACCACCCACTTGTTTTTCCTGGTCAGCCAGTTTATAGCAGCCACACACTCGTCACCTATACCACTCTGCTCTTTAATCCTCACACATAAGCTCTTAGTTAGCTTATCGTCCATATCTATGTGGAACTCCACATGTTTCTGCTTTTTACTCACATAAAGAGCAACTTCTCATCCTTGTCTGCCCTGCTGATACTAAAGAGCCTTTATTCCTCCATTGAAGCATCCATTAAACAACAATCTAACCAAGTCTCTGTCATACCAAGAAGATTATAGTCCTACAACAGCACAAAGATCTCCAGTTTCTCATGTTATTCTTCACATGTAGAGGTACCAGAAATAAAACACCTTGGTGTGCTGATTTTCAAAGACAATCTCTTTTTTCCCCATAATGGTGTTTTGTAGGAACTTCTTTGCTTTCATACAAATGGTGGAGGTGGTCTTGCTTAAGCCATGTTCAGTGCTTTCGTGTTCCCTTTCATTCACATCACTTCAGACTCTAGTCAACTCTGTCTTTCACTCCCTTACAGGCTGCTGGTGACTTTCTCTTCTCTTGATTTCTAGTTTAAAGTCCAAATCAGTCATCATTCTGGAAATAATACCTTTGTCCTGCCTGTTCAAAGGGATCCCATGTCTTCCAAAATGTAGATTGTGTATTGTAACAAACACGAATCCACAATGTAGTACTTTGCAATCCAAATAGTCTTTTAGTTCATGTATTCCCATGAAGCAAATTTAGCTGCATAAGTAGGAACTAAACAACCAGAAAAGAACTACTCATTCTTGCCTGATTTATTTACTTTAGGATTGCAAATGCAAATTTTTGCCACCAAGTAGCATTACCTTTTCAGGACCATAGAATCATAGACTATTCTGAGTTGAAAGTTGAACATCAAGATCATCAAGTCCAACTCTTGCCCCTGCAGAGGACACCCTAAGAGTCACACCATGTGTCTGAGAGCACTGTCCAAATGCTTCTTGAACTCTGTCAGGTTGGTGCTGTGACCACTGCCCTGGGGAGCCTGTTCCAGTGCCCAACCACCCTCTGGGTGAAAAACTTTTTCTTAATGTCCAACCTACACCTCCCCTGACACAACTTCATGTCATTTCATCAAGTCCTGTCACTGGTCACAAGAATGAAGAGATCAGTGCCTGCCCCTCCACTTGCCCACATGAAGATCACAATGAGGTCTCTCTTCAGTCTCCTCCAGGTTGAACTATATACTGTACATAGTATAATGTGCTCCTGCTAATACCATATAATATTTTCAATTCAGCTCACTCAATAGCAGTCTCATATGAATCCTCAAGGCATACTAATTGGAAAAAAGAAATATGAAGCAGCAGTTTTAATGGCAGTTAAAATGATTGGAGAGAAAAAAATATGGAAAAAGAAGACTAAATTATACAACTAAAGAATACTGTAATAGAGTGCTGTAGAGGAAACCAAGAATTTTCTAAGAACTTGTTGATGGTCTAGAATAAATTAAAAATAATTTAAGATCTTAATAATCTCTAATAAAGAAGCAAAAAATAAATCAATATCCTTAGTTAAAACATAAAATAAAGAAATGAATAATAACAGAAGGTTAACATGGTAATATACTTGCTAAGGAAATTGTAAGAAGTAAAAGGCAATGGTGTCACTGCTGACTTGTCCACAGCAGTAAAATCAATAAATTAGCATTTCCTGGCAGAAGAGACTCTGTATCATATTCATAAGTTGCAATGAAGTAAGTTATAATTTTAAAGGCCTTTACATGAAACTACTTATCATCTGTGTGAGAGAAAACAGCTAAGCAGAAGACCATGACAAGGTAGATATTTTCCTGACGTAAGCGTGTGTTATTACACTTGGCTTCATCCCCACAAATTAATATTGTGCTAGTTGTCTTCACATAAGAGGTCAGACCTAACTTTAAATTGCATCATCAACATCCAGGTGGAAATAGTAATTATATTTTCTTAGCTGAATTGATTCCAGCCCTTATGTTACTAGACTTTTCCATAAGAATATATATATATATATATATGTACAAAATAAAAACAGGACTAGTCCACAAATAAAGCAGTTCGAAGGTGCCTCTGGGCTAGCCTTTTCTCTGAACCTATTTTACTAATCCTGGTTTGTGAGTCCGAGCTCGGCAGAAAGCATGGAGGTGGCAGAGAAAAGAAAGGCAGACTTCTGAGAGGTGAAGAGATCTTTATTTCACCCAGGTGGTCCAGGCAGAAGTGCCTTTCCCAGGGGTTTACCTTGCCTTATAAGGTGGGGCAGGCAAAGAAGGGGTACAGATTATTGGGACCAATTGGGAACATCGAGGGGAGTTTCTCCAAGGGTAAGGGAATACCTGGAATATAATCTAATGAACAAAAGGAGGAGGGAAATCTAGAATTCTATAGTTGATAGCTTTCCTGGAATATCTTGATCGCTAAGGTGGAGTCTACAAGTAACACAAGGAAACTGGCCTGGGTCGTTAAGGATGCTTTTGGGGAATGGGGGAAAAAAAACAATGGGGTAACTATGACAACACAATATAGAACCACCCATCACCCATTAACAAGGACAGGAACCATCAGCTAACTAAAGGCTCAGGCTAAATGCCTATATGAAACTAAAAAATGCACTGCTACACACAAACATTTTGTTTCACAAAAATTGGACAGTTTCATCTACACATCATACCATATCTCCTGTAAATTTGTCTTATTCTTTCTCAGTGTCCCTTCACTCCAAAGCTCTGCAGTGCCAGATTTCCATCAGAATAGCCTAGATCTCAAACTGTTTCCTGTGTTTCCAGATACGTTTTTACAGAGCCATTACTTATTCAATATGGGAAAATTCAGTTTTATGGCTTCTTCATGAAAATTTAGTCTAATTTTTGAAGGCATCATAATTTTTAGCCACTGCAAATTATCACGCTATTTTGTAGCCAATTAATAAGATAAATGCCATAAAAATATTTTGGACTTTTTCACTGCACTCTCTTTTTTTCAATCAATTTTTGCTTGAAGGCCTTAGCAATACCAACGTAGATTCTCTGACACAACATATTACTCTTAGCCTTTAGCTTTATACATTGTGGTGGTACTGTTGCCACCACTTCAGATTTATCTTGAGCATGTCCGTGTAATGTTTCATCACCATTCATTTCAGCCATGTATGTATATATTATCTGGTCAGTGAAAATAGGTTGCAGCAGTCTATTACCTGACATAGGACAAGTGTATTTTTTTTTCTTAAAAAAAAAATTCAGCTGTGTTGTTTTTCTGAGTAGTCAAAATTATATTCTGTCACTTTATGTCAGCAACATAACTCATACAGACTCATACAGAAAGCACTGAGATGTTTATTCTGATGACTGCAAGTTTCTTAACTTCTGCACATTACATAAAACTGGTTTTGAAAAAATGAATAGAACATACCTGCATTCAAAATAATGAATGATGAGTTTTTAATGTTCCAAAACAGAACTAGAATTCATCTCTTTGTTATCCATGTATATTTTATCAGTTATATTGTCAGCCTAGCTAAATTCTCACACAGATTTTTAAGTTATTCAGTAGCAATGCACAGATCTAACTGATTTTTCAGCATCTTCTAGCTCTTCAGTACTGTGAAGATGGATGAGGACATTAATTTCCTTGATGTTGATGTGAAGGCTTAATTGTTTGTTGTTTTGATCAAAAGAGTTGATGATACATGGCATACATCCTAATATGTACATAATGATTGGCAAAGCACAGTCTATAGCCCAGCAATTATATAAATTTTGATTTAGCACAAAGTCTGTCTCTTACATGTGCTGACAAATACAGATTCCTTCCTGCCAACTAAATACAATGTACAGGTTGTACTATCAAATAAGTTATTACATTGTAACTTTTTATCACTGAAAGACCCAAAGTCTACTTTAAACAAGGATGTGTCTCACCCATTATGAATTTTAAAAATATATTTGAAAATTTGCCCGTATAATGATTTTTTTCCTGAAGCCTCCAGGGAATCTGATAACTGATAGTACTGAGTGCTTTGTATTGCTGCATATTATTTTTAAATTTCCTTTGTTGTACGAATCATACCAGCTTTGATCAGGGTCATGGTTTAACCCCAGCAGACAGGAAAGCCCTTCCCAGCCTTGCTCACTCCCCATCAGTGAGATGGGGGAGAGAATCAAAAGGATAAAGGTGAGAAAACTCATGGGTTGAGAGAAAAACATTTTAATAGGTAAAGATACACCTGTCCACACATGAACAGCAAATTAAGGAATTAATTCAGCACTTCCTGTGGGCAGGTGTCTGTTCAGCCATTACCAGGAAGGCAGGGCTCCATCTCATGTGTTTGATACTTGGGTAGACAAACACCATCAGTCCATATATCCTCCTTTTCTTCCTTATTTTCCTAGATTTTTATTGCTGAGGATGACACCATATGGTGTGGAATATCACTTTGGTCTGTTGTGGTCAGCTATCCTGGCCATGTTCCTTCCCACCTCCTTTTGCACCCCCAGCCTGCACATTGGTGGAGTAGGGTGAGGAGCAGAAAAGGTCTTGATTCTGTGTGTAAGCACAGGTCAGCAATAACTTAAAGATGCCTGATTTTTCAGAACAGTTTTCATCATAACATAGCACCATACTAACTACTTTATTGATTTATATACGAATAAAATTCACTTGATCCCAGGAAAAAACAGTAAAATCAGAAAGAGAACAGATTAGCTAGAAATTTATTAGGATCAGCTCTGTCAAGCATATTTTTCCTAATAATATTTTTATCACTGGAAGAATTACTATGGTCATTATCATGCCTGAGAAGTCATTTTTCTATTTGAAGAGATGAACATTATCTTTCAAGTGAAAAAATGTTCTTTATATGAACTTTGTCAAAAGCATAGTCTTTCTGAGTCAGTAATGTCTCCTATATTTCTGTATGTTGGTGGGAATACTGCAAGTTTCTGTTGAATGACTCTATTGCAGCTGTTAAGTAGTTTTAAGCATATCACAAAGGTGGTACTGCTGCTATCTGCTTCTTGATGGGTAGCTTAAGTTCCATTTAGCATTTTGTCAGAAATGATAGATGAATGATTTAATGCTACTGAATTGTTCGCCTTGCACCAGGAGTCAGGATTTCTTTTCCACCACTTGACAGAATTTGATCATCTCCATTGAATTGCTGTGTAACAGCACCATCATAGGGGCACACATAATTTGAAGCCACTGCAAAGATGTTTGATGTGATACCATTTTGCATTTTGTTGACATTTATATTTTCCTTCATTCGCATTTTAAAACATTTTAGCATTTATGGTGAGCAGCTTGTTTATTTCTAGTTTTTACATTTTACTCTAGCTTTGTTCAACATTTATACTTGAAGAGTGTTCTGATGAAGTTATTTTTAAAAGAACTCAAGCACATCTCACATTTTCCTTTTACAAGGCAAAGAACCTCCTCTGAGGCAGTGTATGCTGCCTGACTTCCATGTGAGCTGAAATGTAAAGAAATGTTTTATAAAATTAATACCAGTATCATCTACTTCATCCATTTCCTCCACTGCTGGATACCTATAATGTTCCCTATAAGAAAAAAATATTTTCTTTTATTGGGCTGCAACAAGATAACCAGTACATGATGTCTAGTCATTGTCCTTCACTTTATTTTGTAGCACTTCCTAGCTTGAAAGTGTTTACCAGTAGGTGCTAGTCTGTTAGGACCTCAAGAAGAAAGGCACTCAGGCTCTGTAAAGCCTTATGCTAAATGATAATTTAAAATTATACCTATAATGGCTGGAAAAATAATAATAATAGTAAAAAAAAAGATAAAATAGTATACATAATTTTTATCTGTATAGATTCTGGTAATTTCAAACTGTGTAGTATTGAACAGTCCTCAACACACCATGCTGACCTCCACGCTGACTCGGTCTATGAAATGAGTTTCTCTGTTTTGATGATTCATGCTATCACAGGATTTTCTTGGAGGGAAAGTCTTGAATTTTTTCCTTTATTTAGAAGCTGCCATCACATTATTTCAAGACCATGTGGTTTTTTTCCTTAAATTGAACACAAATTTATTTCAAATTGTCTTTGTGAAACCTTCTCTTCTAAATTTTGATGCTTCTTCTTCTTTTAGAGCAGGAGTTTCTATAATGATTCCCTTTCTGTTTTATATTATTTTTTCAACTGAACAGGTAATCTGAGATACAGGTAGAATATTTTTTCTTCAACTATTTATGAAAAACATTGTCAAATGCTAGATTACAATAAATGTGATATAAATGTCATTAACATACTTGTTATTTTCCATAAACATAGACTGGTTTGACAATATCTGTAGCTTACAACTTGTGTTGTCTATTTTTGCTTTTTTATAGTATCTTTATTTTCTTCCAGGTATTTGTAAATAGCTTGATTACTTGACATTTTCCATTTGATCTTTTAAAAAGCTAAATATTAAGAATGAATTCCATTTCTTCTTTCTTCTCTGCTCTTCTGATTAATTGGACCTGAACCATTTAATGGGTTACAGTTGGTATTTAAATTGTAATTGTCAGGCATCCTGTGACATGTAGCAACCTATAGGTTGATATCTGCACTCAAACTTCATATTACATAGGTAATTCTGACATCTGCAGCTTCTAAGCTACCTCCGTGATCTAACTAAAAAAACTGCTATGCCTAGACTGTGTATGAAGATATACTTTTTCCTTCTCAGCTGATTAAAGTACTACAGTAACGATGACCAGTGTTCTGAAACTCAGTAGTACACTATTTTTATTTTCTATCCTAGAGCTATGCTTATCTAGGTCCTTTCTTTAAATGAGAACTCAAAGGTTTGCGATTTCATGACATCAACTTTGCAAGACTATAGTTTTCTTATCTCTTTTGTTCTTCCTTGTAGTAATTACCTTTAATAGAGGTAGGATAACCACCAGCCTGTCTGTGACACCAGTAGCTGGCCTACCAATTCCTTAGGTACAAAATGAATTTGTCAGTAAACCCATATTGTTTGTTTTCTTCCTCCAGTTTGACAACCCAAAGCTTTCCCGTTAAGGTGGCCAAGCACTTCTAAACTCCACCTACAGCACCGGCATGTCACTTTTTCTACTTTTCTGCACTGTTTGACTTAATATAGTCATGAATAAAAAGGAAAAGTGTAGAAAATATATGGAAATTATATGATCATAGTAAGAACAAATTGCATATTCCCCTTTCAGTTTTTCTGTCTGTGGTTTCTACTGTGGTGTTAGGTGATAGAAATATTCAAGGCCAGGTTGGGCCTGGGCTCTAAGCAACCTGATCTCGTTGAAGGTTTCCCAGCTCTTTCCAGGGGTGGTTTGATTAGAGGACCTTTAAAAGTTGCTTCCAACCCAAGCCAATCTATGATTAGACAGCCTCAAATTAGAATCTATGCCTAAAGGAAAAAAAAGGAAAAAAAAAAAA
>VWYP01013804.1:0-22972 GCA_013400435.1 Pycnonotus jocosus | reverse complement strand
AAAAAAAAAAAAAAAAAAAAAAAGAGTGCTAGGTAATAGTGGCATCCATCCATTAGGGCACTTAAAAAATGTGGGTAACACAAATAATTGTTCTTCTTTTTCAATCTCAACTAATGTGCCCTTTGGAAAAAAAAAAACAAAAAACAAACGAAACCAAAACCAAACCAAAACAAACAAACAAAAAAAAAACAAACCCCAAAACACCCCACAAACCCACAAAAGATTGTTTCCTCCAGAGTCAAAAACTGAGCAGACATGGAGTAGAAGCCTCAACACGGTTGCAGCAAAGAGGAGAAAAAGGCACTGTACAGCAGCTTGTGAAAAAGACTACTGGAGAGGAGTAAGTATCTGACAGACATGAGTCAGTGGTGTTGGAAAGAACTTCCTAGTAGCTAGGATAACTGAACAGTTAGCCAAGAAATCAAGCCCAGAAACAGAGCATCCAAGTGGAAAGAAAGGAAAGAATTGGAAGGGTAAAAGTGAAAAATCTCATGGGATGAGATAAAGACGGTTCAGTAGGAAAAGAAAAAAGCCGTGCATGCAGGAAAAACCAAACAAGGAATTAATTCACTAGTTGAGTAAAAAGCAAGGACATGAAGACAGAGCAGAAGACAAAATTTGAAAATATATCAAAATGAAGGAAAAGTATTAACCCCCCCAGCTTTTTGGCTTATTGGATTGTGTGGGCTTTGACGATTGATGAAACTTTACAAGAGTCTTTATCTTGTAAATCAGTGTTCTGCATAAAATGACAACTGAACATCCATAGCAGAATGAATAAAATCAAGAAGATACAGTTTTGGGTAGAAAGGCAATAGGTTGATGCATAATCTGAAGTGCTTTCTAAAGAGGGCACCATAAACTCTTCAGTATATACACCAGATTGCCTTTTTGTCTTGCCAGTTAGAGGGTAAATACACTACTGATTAGCTGGCTGGCAGTTTCTTGCACCTGTGAGAGACTGTAGAGCTTCTGCAGTGCAGTGAATATGTGATTTTTACCATTAACAGTAGAAGGCTTCAGGCTGTGTACTGACCTAGCAGTGCAGGGTCTCATACTCACCTTGGTCTGAGCTGGATTTCCTGACTGCTGCCTCCCCTGCTCCAGCTTCATCTCTGGAGATGGCCCCTGAGCAGAAGGGCACACTTCCATCCTTCAGTCTTTGCCAGGCAAACAATAGCTCTTTGTGCCTGAGGGTTAAGGCTTCAGCTGGAAGCCCAGGAAATGGAAGTGTTCTGTGATTAGAAAAATAAAATAAAAAAATAATAATAGAAAATAAAAATAAACCAAACTACACAAACAGCAGCAACAACAACAACAACAACAAAATACAAACACAAATAAACTCTCGACTTGAGACACAGGAGGAAGAAATGTGTTCTATAAACATCAGAGTTATAATCCTGAAGTCTATGCCATACTGGGCTCCGAGTTCCTTATGCCATTTTGTTACTTCCTTTAGTTCTGGACTTTATAACCCTATCACTTTTTTCATTAGATATCCCAGTTCATCTTCAGCCCTAACACCAGCAAAAAGATAACACTAGTTGTTAAATAGCAAGCGAGACAAAAAGAAGTATTTAGAAACTTTTTTACTTTTTGGTTCCATCTTCAACAGCAGCATCTTTAGAGACATAGCTCTAGTCATGTGGCATGAGATCCAGTGGTACTATCATGTAGCACTTAAATAGCTCAAAATTCATTTAGCTAATTTTTACAGTTCTCAGTTAATTTTTGAAAATTCATTAAATGAAAAATAAAGCAACACATTGAACAGAGCTGGCCTGACTGATAACACTGCATGTTGATTAAGGGTGAATTCACAAATTCAGATTGCATTTGTTTTTTTTAAGTCTGAGTCATAGAATCATAGAATGGTTTGTGTTGGAAGAGACTTTAAAGATCATGTGCAGGGACACAGTTCACTAGATCAGGTTGCTCAAGGCCCCATCCAACCCAGCTTAGGACATTTCCAGGGATGGAGCATCACAACTACGCTGGACAACCCATACCAGTGCCTCACCATTCTCACAGTAACGAATTTCATCCTGATAGCTAATCTCAATTACTACTCTGAAATATAAGTAATTTTAAAATCAGATAGGCAGCTGTAATCAAAATACTTCGGAAGAAATGCTCATTCCCTGGTGCTACCAGAATTTTGATTTTGTTTTCTATATTCTCAGATATTTAATTCTGCTGTTTTTTAAAGGTTTTTGTGACCCCTCAAGTCAAGAATAGGGTACCTAGTGCATTTTGTTAGCAGACCAGCCAAAACCCCTTTGTTCTAGCTAAGTTGTGCTGAGTGTATTTGCATTTGAATAATATTCTATACTAGTACTTAGTATATGTTTTCATTATGAAGTGGGAAAAATAATGTTAGCAACAGTGACACAAAATACCAGAGCTTTGAATTGGACCTGCCTACACTTTCACTCTAATATAGAAGGACTTTGAATTGCCAAAGCCATGTTTTATAAAGCAATAATGAGAACAATGAACTTTTAAAGAGACACACTACGACAAAGAAAAAATAAAATAAAAAGCCTTTGTTGTGTCTTTTTCCTCCAATATCGCTATCAGTTCCTCAGTTCTTTTGTTAATCCATTTCCCTGGTTTGAAACAATTTCTGCACTTTTACTTTGTGGGACTATAGGAAAAACGCCCTTCTGGCCTTTGCCATGGTGTTTTAGCTCCTTGTTTTCTTTGTTTCTCACAAATCCTTTGCTTTATGCACACGATTCTCGTCCTGTCGCTCAAAGTTTTGCCTGGATTCCTGCAACCTTGGCTGTACTCAGGAGTGGTTTTACCCCTTTCCTCCAGCTGCTTTCTTCTAATTCATATTGCAGCAGGCAATAAAATTAAGAGAGCTGTCATTCCTTTATGCTGCTCACTCACATGTAGGAATACAGCTTGGAAGCAGGACTCAAAGTACTGCTGAACTCATTGCAGAAGTAAATGTGCTACAGGGCTACAAGCCCTGGCAAGTCGAGGCAAGACCCTGAAGAAGGAAGAGATCAGGGTGCATGTATGTGTGTTTGTGTGCAAGACAGCACAGGCCTGTACAAGTCTGTACTAGCCCATAGTTAAGCAATGTTGCTAAGAGCTGTGGATATGGTTGTTATGCTTGGAAGATATACAAACCAGCAGTGTGTTAAAATTGGCTTCATGATGCAAACCATGAACACCCTGTCTCTTCAATACCCTGACATTCGCATACATTTAAAAATAATTTAACATATACCCGCTTATATTGACATTTTATATCTAGTAACAACATGATCTAATGAGTACTTAACCTTTTCACTTGGAACTCTCTTCACCTGTGATACAAACTTCCTTTAAGAATTAAGGTGAAGTTCCTTGCATAATGACATGCCACCAGAAGTTTGTGCTTTGGGAAATATTTCCAGACACAATGTCACAGGACTGATAACACTACTATGGAGTCTACTAATCTTTCTCTCCAAGACAGTGATTAATTACCATTGGTGGAAAAAGGACATTAGAATTCATTGCATAAATTTCTTTACTCTTCAGGATTGGCATAGAAAGATGAACATGTTTAAAATCTCAAAATAAAAGATTTAGTACAAGATATTAAGTAATATAAATAAAAACCAAATTAACCTATTCAATATTATCCTTGCAGTTCCACATCACATCTGAATTTATCATTACCATTTACAAATTACAAATTCAAGCCCTCAGGACTTCTTGCAGTTTTATATTTGAAATATAACAGTTCAGAGTCCTGGCTCAAAATCTTATCCTATGGCAGGGCCCATTAGCACCTATGTCTGCATAAAAGGTAGATGTACTTATTTTGTCTGGGGTGCTCATTTTCTTCATAGTGGCTGTATTTTGGATTTGTGCTGGAAACAGTGCTGATAACACAGAGGAGTTTTTGCTTCTGCTGAGCAGTGCTTGGTCTTTTCTGCTTCTTACACCACCCTATCAGCAAGGGGGCTGGGAGCACCCAAGGGAGTTAGGAAGGAAACTGGGGGATATCCCATACTGGAACATATTTCCCAGAGAGGTTACAGTCTCCATCCTGTGTGGTTTAGAGGACTAGGATAGATAACGCCATGACTAATCTGGCCTGACTTCTTGGTTCATCTTGCTTCAAGAAGGAGGTCAGACTAAAGACTTCCTAGTGCCCCTGTCCTTACACTAGATGATAACTGTGGTGAAATTATCTTAAACTTAGTGTGAATAACAATATTATAGACCATTTTTAGTTTCTAGATAGAAATAAATCCAAAAGTAAAAAACATGGCAAATGTGTGTCATTAAGAACAATATACAGTTACACAACGTGAGTTTTTTACAATGATTTGTTGCAATGTCTTCATCTTCCATGAGAACTATTAGTACAGAGGAAAAGAGACATGTTTTGCTCTGGACAAAAGGACGAGGTCCTCATTCAGGTGGGCTTTACTGGCAAGTTGCCAATGGAAACACATACAGGCTTTGACAAGCAGCTACAGGGTTCAATGAAAGCTTTTCTTTTGGCACTGAGCCAATGACTATCTGAATCTTACAGAAGTTTCTAGGTAAACTTCCTTATAAGAAATAGAAGGGGTAGACCCAAACTTTTCCCTATATGGAAACTTGCTGTGTATGCAGTGTAAAAACTGCATTCCTACATAGGGGACTTTTTTCCCAAACAATAATCAATCACTTCAAAATATATTTTTCCACTTTGGCAGTAAAAGTAACATACTCAAAAACCTATTTTTATCATATAGACTTCAGAGATTGCTAGAATGGGAATGCTTCTAAAGACGAATCTTATAAAAATCTATTATCTGATTAGCTCAAATCCATTTGTTTAGCAAATTTTGAGATATCCTTCATTGACTGACTTCATGTCATGAAACTTCAAATGTCTAGAGTTTGGTATCTAACTTGAAATGCTTGTTTAGTTCGCCACATTTAGTTAGAAGAAAAGCAAGCATCCCATGACCAATCAGTCCTAGATATGTTTTTTGGATGGAACGAACCATCTTCTAAAGGTGTCCAGTTAAAACTGTTGGTTTTAAGAGAAGTTAGAATGAACATCTAGTTTTTTAATTGCTATGTTAGGTCATATGAGCTTGCTTTTCATATATTACTGAGCACAAATCTCAAAAATGGTGAGAGAGAACAGTTTTCTGTAGAATTTTCAATTAATACTAAAGGGGTCTTCTCATTAACCCACCAAGTGTTTTCTATTTTTTTTTTTTGCTTTCCATGTATTTAATCAGATTTGAGTTTGTCATATTGCTGCCCTTATTTTGTTACACATCATTAAGTATCATTATGTATTGACATTTAAAGGCAGGATTCTGGAGAAAATGCTGTAAATATAAGGCAAAAAATTATGGTATAATTGAAATCTTAAGATTCATCTGTGCAGAAAACATTTTGATAAGAACATTTGTAAACTTTTTATATATACACATTTTTTAATTTCCAACTCTATTCCAGATGCTATGCTCACCCTTACCCTGGTCCTTTTACTGTCATTGGCAGCAGCGTGTGTTATGGTGTTTTATGGAGCATCTGTAGTCCTTCACCAGGAGGAATATGACATTTGTGCTGGTGCTTTTACCTTTCTTGCTTCAGGATCTACTCAGGATCATATTTACATATTTGCTAACACCCTTATATACCTTTCTTTTTCTTCACTGGGCTGTAGTTCCAAATTACTGCTGAATTTACAATCTATGGTGGGGTTTATGGGTGTTAGATAGTGTTCTTTTTGTTGACCCTAAGAGCAGTTTTGTCTACCTCCAGGTCTGCATTTCTTTGACTGTTCACTGGTGAGTTGTTGACACCTGTGGGGTCTCCAGGGCCTTGAGTGTGCCTTGCCCCCAAATACCCTATACCTGTGCTGCCATTTACTGCATGCTGTGTCTGCAATTTTCAAGGCCTTTTTTGCCATACCATGCCTCCCTTCCTTTAAATTACATCACAATCTTAGAGCCACAAACTCATGTGGATAGCACCAGCTTTTGAGACTGACTAATATTTTTATGAGAGGCTCTCAGACTCTACTCTTCTTTCAACATTAGTGCTTTGGCATTTATTCCAGCTCTGAGTACCTTGTACCTCTACAGTTCTTCCAGAATTGGCAGGTGCTTGCAGTACTCAGCTCAATATGCAAGGATTTGAACACAGCCAGTTTGTCTCATTAAATAATGCTGATGGATGTCAGGAAATGGAAATATACCCAAATGGAAATGTATCCAAGGTCATTGGAGACTAAAAGTTACAGTTATGCAAAAGTTTAAATGTTCGAGGGTTGATTTTCTTGCAAACCAACCTCTGCTGGTTCTCAGAGTCTAATAATGTTACAAATTGAATGATAAACAGACTTTTTTGTTTTGTCACAGTTCTGATAGAATTGTGCAAAAATTAGTTAATTCTAATTAATATTTATAATGTTTTTCTGATTTTCTTCCATAAGTACTCCTAGGGATTTTTTTTCTCAAGAATAATTATTTACAAAATTAATGCATAATCTAGAATATAAATCTGGATTATGAGATGATGTGATGTGGTCACTTGACAGCATATCACACATTTTATCCATTTGACGGGCCTGCATTTTGGACATTAACCCAGCTGAACCCTCTGGAGAGCTTTTGACAATCGATTTGCTTAACATTTTGCAGCTAGGATAAAAAGACAGCAATATCAAGATACTCAAGATAAATCACCAACAACCAATTCTCCTCACCAACAACATACAGGTTATAAACCATTTTTATTTAAACAGCTATCCTCAGCATTTTTTTTTCTCTCCATCCTAGGATACAGAAGGTATCAAAACAGGTCTATTGATAACTGCTCAGCCAATCCTACTGCTTCTGTGTTACTGTGATTTGCTTCTCTAATCCTGAGATTCAAGCCTTCTTTTGCTCTCACTTTTTATATCACCTGGTGTGTCCTGCTTCTCTTCAATATACTCATTCCCTGTGCTCTCTCAGACTTCCCCTTATTTAGCACACATCCCTGGACTCTGCGGTTGCCCAAGGGCACACCAACCCAGAATATATTCCTATCATTTACATTCCTTTTCAACCTTTACCTTGCTTATTGAATTTCAAGTGGCTATATCTCCTGAAGATCCATTTCCCAAGTTTTTAGTAGTTGTCTCAAGCCTAGAGTCATGTTTCTGAATATTGTTAAGCAATTTAGTAGGAATTCATCTCAGCCAAAATCTTTTTTCACTGTAACAGAAGTATCTTGTCATTTAGACTTGCAATTTCTGAGGACGGAACAAAAGTAAATGTATATATCTTGAACAGACTCCTTTGTCAAAGACTTGAAAAATCAATTATCTTTTGATAAGACTATTCTCTATGTCAATTTCTTTTTTCTTGAGTAATTGTATACCTGCTTCCACACTACTACAGATTAGGAGAAAGAAGGTATATAATCTTTAACAATACTTAGCTGTAAAATTATGGAGACAAATGCATCACAGGCTTCATTTATTCACATCCATCAAACCAATTTTGAAAAGAATTTTGTTAAGAAAATAAGAATTCATACGAGTTTGTAATGGAACCTATGATTCCGAAGGTTCAAGCTGTTCAAGGAAATGAAGGCATTTAAACAACTGAATATTCCCGTTTGAAAATTTGAAAGTAGTGAAAGTTTTTCAATGTTTTAAGTTCAATAATTGCAGCTGTGTATAATATGCTATTGCTGTGAGCTACACTTTGCCCATAGCTGTATATTGTTTATTTAGAGGTGATGTACAAAGTTGTGAGTGGCTTGGCACATGTTTATACAAGTTTTTTTTGTCTTCTCACACAGTTTTGACGGCAAATAAACAGACAGACCAAGACCTACATTATATAATTTGTTATGGAGGAAAGTGTTTGAGTATTCTCATGAAAACCCTTGATTTTTCAGCCCATACATATCTTTCCCCATCACCCAGCTGGCTGTGGTAACACTGAGGAGAGAGGGGAAAATTAATCACCTGTCACCTGAAAAGTATATTAGCAGAGAAATAAGAGAATACCAACTTTCTGGTGGCTGATTTATATAAAACTCTCCTTCCTGGATTCACACAACTAACTGAACTGCCCACTGTCAATATATAAATTATTGCATCTTTATTCTAGTTTCAGAGGAATTCTTGAAAATATTACTGCCAAAATGATGGATAATAGCAATTATCATCATCATCAACATCAACAATAACAATAAACCTCTGAATATTTTTAGAATTCCTAAAGTTTTAAATTTATTATAACATATTCATAATTGCTGAATATTGAGGTGTATAATACAGGCATGTTATGGTCAGTTTTTAAAAGCTTTTTACGGAACTTTCAATTGCAGGTCAGTTTCTTTATTTGTCTCTCAATAAGTATTAGCCTAAAGATTTTGGTGTCCAAATATCTAAACTCTACTCCTCATCTGCTGACTTCCACTCCTGAAGAAACACATATCTATCTAATGTATATATTGATGCCTTGTATCTTGATCTGTTCAATGTGTTTTATAGGATTTTTCTGATTTACACTAGATTATGTGAGGTTCTATTGAGATAAATCATGAATAAACACAGCTGACTGCCCAAAAAAATGGAGGGTGTGTAATTTTGCATAACTGAATTAAGAATAATGCAACAAATATAACCTATACCACTTTTCCAAAGAAAAGTGTGTAATGAAGGCACTCAAAATAAATTACTATGCAAAGTAAACCTGTTAGCACAGATTTTAAAATATTCTTTAAAAAAATATATGGTTGACATTCTACTTTGTAAAATTTTTATTTATCAACCTATTTTAGTTTGGAATCACATAAACTTCTTCACTATAATGAAGAAAATGTCAATCCTGCTTATTATATTGACTTGATAGGTTTTCATTTAGTATTTTAATCAGAATCAGAATGCGAATCAGAAGTGTGTTTTGCATTCATACCTTTAGAAACCATGTTGAGAAACCTCATGCGTAATGCAAGTCCATGAACCTCAGGTGAGACCTCATGTCTTAGAGGTTCAATTCCTCAGAATTCAAAAGTTTTGAGCTTCTCACGGAAGTATATGAGCCATCAGGAACATGCTTTAAATTAGAGTATAGACCAGGTCTTATCACTTGATGAGCAGTTGAGGAATTGAATTAATACTGTCTGAAGAAACTTGCCTTAGAGAAGACACTGTCTAATCATTGCATTTTTGAAACCCCATTTCCAAAAAATGTTTGAAAAGAAATCACATCATATTTACTGTAGTAAAAGCCATGAAGTATAAGTGAATTCCTTGCTAATGGACACATTCAGACTCTTTCATATGGTGAACATGCTCAGCTGGTTGCAAAGAGAGAGATCATTTTAAATCTAGGCATTTAATGATTGGGCAGCATTGGTGTTCTTGACAAAAGTCACACCTGTCAATCTGAACATTATAGCTATTATCCTGATAATAGCTATAGCAGAATTTTGAGCACCCCTTACTGCAACAGGCTGAGGGACTAGGAAGTGATTTTAGGTTAGGAATAGTATATGATGTCTTACACCTTGGGTGATGCCCTGCTCTTGCCCCAGAATCAGAAAACACAGCAGGGCCACCATGTCCTAAAGATGCCCTGCTCTTGCCCCAGCCCTCCAGACGCAAAGACAGCCTATGCACACTGCCTCAGCAGCAGCCAGGGTGGCATCAGCTCAGGATCAGACCAGTTCTGTTAGTTATACTATTTTTTGAACAGTGAGGTTAGCCAAGATAAGAGATAAATCTAAAATTTTATAAGGACTCCTGATTGTGTTTTCCAGCAGTACTGCAATTTTTTCTCTAATAGACTTGTCTTTGATGGAAGCTGATTTTGTTCTCATTCATTTACTCCTAAAATGTCTATTTCAAGTATGCTGAGTGGAAAATTTCCATAAAGCACATCAAGGAGCTTTGATGCTGCCTATTTGGTCTGAAATTAGGATTATAGCCCTTATAATCTTTCACAGAGATTTTTTACTCCATGAAAGACTTAGATTTACAGTACCTGAAGTAGATTTCATTTTGATTCATACTTTACTGAATCTTCATATATGTGAAAAACAAGGTATCATTCACCAGCTTTGATTAGAAATGAATGATGCAAATACCATATTTAAAGAATTTTTAAAATTAATGATTTTAGTACAGTATTAGAAATGTTGATATATTTCAGGGTCCAGATATATAAGATAAGACCTTGTGATTCAGTGATGTGTTTAAACAGAAAAAAAATAAAGTCATTCTACAGAGACAACTTTTAAAAACACTTTTCAGTTTTACAATTAAAAGGAAGGACATCTGACAAAGGTCATATAGGTAAAATCAAGAGGTGGACTGGACTAAGCTAATTCTAATAAATTGTTAAAAGAGCTAAAAAGATAGGGATTGTTTAATTGTAGAATTTTTTTCACAACTGGATCAACTGAAATCTGATGGTCATCAGATTAAGAGTTGTTTATTAATTAGTTGTTCTGTTGCATAGTATATATTAATGGCATGTGTAAGAAGGACGTTGTGTGTGTTTCTATAATTCTAGACAGAAACTGAACATATTAAAATATTAACAGTAGTTTAAACAAGTGTTCATTCTTGTCTTCATACTCAGTCTTTATTCAGTTTACTGCCTATTGTGTATCTTGGTCCTTGACTGCATCAAGTGGCAGTCACTTGCTTTGTTTATGCTGAAAATAAATATCTCTCTCAAATAAATCTCTCTCCCACTAAATACTTCATTTTTTATTCTAATCCTGAAATATTATTGCTCTATTCTGAGACAAGTACAAATAATTGACTATAACATATGCTGTTTCCTGAACCAGTCTACTCTGCCTTATGCATAACTGCTCTAGAAAATATTGACTTTTCATTAGAGGAACAACAAAATGAGAGTACTTACATCATATTAAAGTGTAGTATGCTGATATGAGTCTTAACATTTTGCTGCTTGGGAAGAGGAATGTTTGCCTAAATGTAAGTCCAGAAATACTGCAATTAAAAAGAAGCTACTTATTTTAATCAGTTACCTCAGATATTTATTTAAGTGTCACTATATGATATCTTAAAAATTTGAGTGCTGTTTATCAATGGCACCAGGAATGTCTTTTGTCTTTAAATGGGTTATCATTATAACATGGCAGTTAAACCATTGAAAGGAAGACCAAGTGGGATACAGTTAAATTGAACAGGAAGGGCTGGGGTTCTTCTGTTATTAGCTTTGGTTTGGTTTTAAAAATATTTTATTTTATTAAGGTTTTATTTTGACTTTAAAAAGATTTTATTCTTTTTACGTGTAAAAATAACAAAGGATGCTGTAAATGAGGTTCAGTTCCTTAAACTAAAATTCATTAGCTTTCATACTGGTCTATCACAAAATCTTTACTTATTTGTTCCTGCTTTTTAATCTTCCATAATTTTCATTTTAATTGAAGTAAAGCAAGCAAGAATTCATTACATTGAAAGACAAAGGTAAACTGGTCCTTCTGATGATACTTTTACTTTCTTGGAATTTCCTCTTTAATCAGGGTATTCAATTAAGTTAATAACTATATTTTTTTCACAAAAAAGTTTCCAGAATCAACCATCTTCCATTAGAACATGATTTCTGCATTTATCTTTCTGAGAATTTGAATAAGCTTTGAGTAGCTGATCATTCATCAGTGAGTACTAATGGGACTTCAGTATTTTCAGCAAAGGTCTCTTTTTGCATCTGGCTGAGGAAAAAACTACTTCTGTGGAAATTGGCAACAGAAATACACAGCACCTAGGGCATATATCATGCCTATACTAGGTTTTTATTGATATCAAAGTAAAATAGAAGGTTATGTATCAAGTTTATGCAGTTAAGACAATATGCCTTGCCTTTTTTTTTTTTTTTTTTTAATTCTTTTAGTTTAAGTCTCAGGTCTTCAGAAGATGTACAAAAAATTTCAAATATGCATCTCCAAGTTGGGCTGATGTGCTGATCCCAGGTGCACTGTTCATTGCTTAAATATTGTCTTCTTTCTGTGGCTTGCGTTTGATATCAGATTATAAAGATCTATTTTTGTCCTATATCCTCTTTAACTTGCTTCTAACCACAACATTCAAGTGGGCAGTAAATACTAATATGGGTATGGATTTAAGTATTTGTTTAAACATATGGCAACAAGAGCCACTGACGTACATTTCGGAAAAAAAAAAGAATTTAGAAACAAATCCTGATTTGGAAAACTTTTAAAAGTGTTTGTATAAATCTGGAGTCAAAGTAAATAAAAATATTTGTAAGTTTAGAGAACCAGTCATTCACGTCTTCAGACCAAAGCCTGTCATGTTTCATATGTCCTCTTCTATATATTTAAGTTTTCATATATATACTAAAGAAGTATTTTTCAAAACGCATTGGTGTGAAGACATCAGTAACTCTGGATCTCAGTTCTTTCATGGCAGTCAGGTAAAGAGATCTCTGGTGAAAATGTGTTTTTCTCACATTACATCATTCTATGTCTCTCTTCAGTCATTTGTTTTTCTTACACTCTTCTCTCTGAATTAGTTATCCCTTTAGCTCTTAATATTTTCCCCATCCAAGAGCTGTAATCAAGTCACCTTTTAATCTTATTTAGCAAAAAGAATGAGCGTGACATCGGATCGGGAATGATAGAATAAAAAACTCAAACCACTAATTCTCTAGAATTCCATTTATTGACTTGATTTGTCAAACTCATCAGGCATGGATGTTCAGGTGAAAGAATGTTGCTCTTGCTTTTCACATAAGATGCTGAATATAGAGAATTATAAAGTAGAAGCTTGTCAAAGACACAATGATCAAGCAAAAATTCCAGCCCAAGACTGAATTCTTCCTAAAAGACATTGGTAGATGTCACTTGTATTTTAGACCATGAGTCAATATCTTCATTAAAATTTAAAACCCTTTTAAATAATTAGGTAATTGGCTACCAATTTCTGCAAAATGCACTGTTTTTTCGCAAATGGACGATTTTTTTTTTTGCTCCCGTTGCAAGGAAATGGCAAGGAGAAAAGAGTAATAAGTTAAATACTTTTTTTTTTTTAACAATCCTTGAAACTTGCATTTTTCATTGATATATTTCTCATGCTGTGATTGACAATATTTCTTTATCTACTCTCAGGCTTTACTTTATTCCTCTACTAACTACTTTAGTCTTCTGTTAAAAAAGTGTTGCACTATGATTTTTTTTTTGGCAGAACAATATCGCTTTCCTAGTTTTGCTACAAATGAGCATAACCATACCAAAGGCATCTTTCATCTGGTTTTCACCACTGGCCTTCATTGTTCTGTCCTATTTTGTTCATTTAGTCTTTCCTTGTTCTAATAATCCCATTCAGAGTCATTTTTAAACAAAAGGCTAAGAAATGCATGACAATGGTGGCACAAAAAACCGTGGAGGAGTGAATGGATTTAGGGGTAGAAACAATGGCAGGAAAAACTCTATTTCATTCAGACAGAGAGACTTCACTTTCTGGCTTTCCTTTGGGTAGAGCAAATGGGGTCACTATTTTGCTCATTTTCCATCTTCTGATTATTAATGTGGATGGGACAGGAGTACCCATTCTTGTCAAATGTGACTAATAATGGAGAAAAAATTGGGTGAGCCTTGATATATACCCTCATCTGTGAGTTCTGCTGCAGTACAATATTGCACTGAAGTATAACAGGACAGTTAGATAGTAAATTGAATAATAAGAATTACTAATCCACTTCACTCCATGTTGCAAATGTTCTCTTATATATGCACTAATACCAATTAATGGCCTTTTTTCTGAGGAATGGCCTCCTTAGCTTTTCCTATTAGCATCTAAGCCCTAACATCTGGAATTTGCAATGTACTGTAATTTGGTTACTATGGTGATGAGGGATTGGTGATGATGAGCAAAAATTTTTTGAAGGATTCTTTGAATGTCCTCTGATGTTAAAGAAAAATGAATAACCTGTCATAAAAGATAGATCCAATTCATTTTAGCTAATTGGAATAAGTATTGCTACAGAACTGAATAAAAAAAAGGAAAATGTTTTGACCCTGTAACATCAGCTGTTCTGGTATATAATAGAGACAGAGTGTGATATTTCAATCTTCTGATAAATGTTGTTCCACATACTTTCAGTTGCTTTAGATAGCTAGTCTATTCATAACTAAATTATTGGAGTTTCAAATACTTATCTATTAAGTGGTCTATAATTAATTATTTATATTTATCATGCAGTTTACAATTTAAGTTAAAAGTATTTTGTTTCTCATTTCAAAATGATACATCTTATGGTAAAGTATAAATTATTATTTTATGAATGCCTATTTTTAAGTCAGTGGATTCAAATTACTAATAAAATGTTGAATCAATACCGATTATTACTTCAGAAGGGAATTATTACAGGTATTATTGCTACAGCAAATTGCTAAAAAATTCTTCTGATGTAATTTGTAAGTATGTGTTAGAGAGGTGGTTTGAATCAGACATCAGAGCACCAAAGTATGTAAAAAGCATATTTGATTTTTTGATAATTTTCCAGAAGTAAATGGAAATAAATTCTTAGGTGCTATAATTCTTCTTTATCTTTGATGTCACAGGATTAAAAAGAGATAACACTTATGAACTAAGTATTTTTGACAATTAAGGTGTGCAGACAGATCAGTTAAGTCCCGCCAAGGCTTACAAGAATTTAGGAGAACATAGAAACCTCTAAGTTCAGCAAGTACCAGCACAAGTGGCTGACAAATGTTGCACAGACCACCATGAGCAAGGGCTGAATTTCTCAGAGAGTAAAGGGAGAATTTTGTGAGAGACGTGGAAATTTCAAATAACTAAAGAGATTATTTTCTCGCAAGGTCAACAGAGCCTGAGTAACAGTCTCTTTTTTTTAAAATTTTTCTGTGTTAACACCTCTCCTAGTGGGGAGTGATAGATCTTTAAACTACACTAGCCAGAAATCAGTATGACATCCAGATCTGGAATGACTCAAGCTCTGAGACACCAAATCAGCAAGAGGTTCAGGATCTGCATATGGAAATCAGATAGACTTTAAATCTATGCTGAATCTTGAGGGATCCACTAATGACAGTTTATATTTAAAAAATTAAGAAGTGTGTACTTTCATTGCTGAACTTCAATACTAGCTAGCCAGAGATGAGGGAATAGTTTGAGCCATCATTGCTGATTATGCTCATGTGACTGCTGTTTGTGTTTATTTAAGGGAAAAGACACTGTTCTTCATGTTGATTCACATGGGCCGCAGGTTTGCAGTTTGGGTGTGTGTGTGATTGTGTGTTTGCTTACTGAAAGCACATTCAGGTTCAGTAGTGGCAAGATCTATAAACAGGAATGAGAAGAATCCTCCTGGTGTGGGAATGCACTGGATTCAGCTACCATTAATAATAACTGTTGTGAGATGTTCAGTGACTGTTCAGCATCTCACAGGACCATGGCTCCAGTCACATCCTCCCTTTGCTACAGATCAGGTTAGTTGCTCCCAGAGATTCCTACCATGTTAATGCACCAAAATGAACAAAGTATAGGGGAATATGTTAAGTTCTTTGCTTTTTAAATCATGATAGCTCACAGATGTCCCAGGAAGTAATTGAAGCTTCACAGTGTAAAAAAATTTAGAGAAACATAATTAATAAAAGCCTCTCAATCTCTCAACAAAATAGAAAAAAAAAAAAAAAAAAAAAAAAGGAAGAAGAAACACAACATAGTAAAAAAGCAATGTCAGAGAACATGTCAAGCATAACTTCAACACTGTGTTTTTGTTTGTTTCTTTTAGGTCCGTTTTGTGAGGAACGTGGTGATCCTTGTGCCTCTCAGCCATGCCTGAATGGAGGTGTATGCCAGCATAACCAGTCTGGATACGTTTGCAATTGCCCTTCTGGTTTTCTTGGTCACAACTGTGAAATTGACATCAATGAATGTTCTTCAAGGCCATGTCAGAACAGAGGTACATGTATCGATTTGCCAAATGTAAGTATAAATGTTAGAGATCCCTATTTGAACAGAGAATCATAGAATTACAGCATCACATCATAGAATGATTTGGATTGGAAGTAACATTTAAATATAATCTATTTCCAACTTCTCTGCACTGGGCAGAGACCTTTTATGCTAGATCAGGTTGCTGAAATTTCCATCCAACCTGACCTTGCACACTTCAAAGGATGGAACATTTACCACTTTCCCCCTGTCTCACCAATTCAGCAGAAATGATGATGTGGGGGGGCATGTCAGAGGTCCCACAGAAGTCAAGGTGAATGTTATCAGTTGCTCTTCCCTTACCCATCAATGCAGTTACTACATCATTGAAAGACACCATTAGTCAGACATAATTTAACCTTTGTGAGGCCATATTGTCTGTTTCTAATCACCTTTCTGTCATCCATATGCTCTAACATACCTTACTTACATGAAGATGAAAGTGTCAAAAAAATTCAATCGAATGTAAATTTTAAAATTAGCTTTGCATGTTTCATGAAGAAACATAGTATTTTCTCAATGTGTCCTGTTTATAATATTTTTTATTATAAAAACCTCCAAACTCTCCATTTACCATCAGTTGCTTGGTGATCATTAGGGAACTACCCATGTTATTTTATTCCTTTTTTCCTCTCCCTAATAAAATCATCTAACAGAAACATGAGGTATAATGTAATGTTTATTAATTAGTGATTGCCTTGTTCTTTCATTTCCTGCAGTATAAGTTTCTTAATTCTCTTTTTTCCTTTCTTTTTTCTTTCTGTAAAGTAGAATAAATCATGCAGAACTCACAAAGTTTTGATAATAAAGTCATACCTGGTAATATGTCAAAATAAATTGTTGATGTTCTTTCATTAGCATGACTATTGCAAATAGCAGGGATTATACAGAATCAAAACAGTGAAAGAAGTGTTCAAAAGCTTTGTTATCACGTAGCAGTGATACATACTTATACACAGAGAGAAAGAGAGACAACTAAATTGCTGAATAAATTGATAGATTTCTAAACTATGCGATCTGGCTGAATATTTTTTCTACTAGATATACTAGCACAAACTATTTTGTGCAATACACAGACAGTTGCAGTAGTTTGTGTCACACATAAAAATGTCTCAGTGGAAGTTGGAGTTTCCTGATTATACCTTTAAGACCAATTCTAAAGAAACACCTAAGCACTTCCAATTTCATTAGGGGAACAAACCCCTTTACTTTTTCATTTACTTCCTGACTGCAAAAGAAAAGCATAGAAAGCATAGAAAAATAAGGGTGGGACTGTCAGTCCTAAGAAATATTTTGTTTTGTAAAATAACTTACTTTTCTTACTGTTCAAATTAGAGATTGCAATAACTGACAGATGTCTTTCACTATTAAAGAGAAGCATAGACTCTGTGCTTTATATTAAAGGAAAAAATGGATACCCATGATCTTTCTTCCTCTAGCTACTAACACTGTTTGGTTACTGATGTACCTTATGTACTGTTACTATTTAAGAGATGCAAACATTACATTGGAATATAATCAGAAATAAGTAAAATACCCTAAATTAATGATAAAACTTCTTGATTTGGTTATGAGATCACAAAACCACATTTTTAAAGCTGGTACATATCCATCTAGCAAACTCAAGTATGGTATAATCTGTGCTGGAAGGCCTGTTCTACTTGTCCTAAATTAAGTTTGTGACCTGAGACTAGAACTGTTCTGTCTTTGTAGACTGCTTTATATGATGAAAAGTTGTCCTAGTTAGGACCTCTCTAGTAATGGATGTAAACATTATAAATAATATATTTTGTATTGTCTTGGGTAAAACAAATAATTATTTCTAATTTCCCTCTTTTCTATAGGATGTGGCATGTATCTGTATGCCAATATTTACTGGCAAATTCTGTGAGAGAATACTGAATCCATGTGAATTATTGCCTTGCTTAAATAATGCAACTTGCATAGCTCAACAGCAAAACTATAACTGCCGGTAAGACAGGAAATTAATTTATTTCAGCACTTTGTTGGTTCACTTGATGATATCACACAGATTGCAGAAAGAAAAGACATCATCATTCACAGAGAACACAGAAAACTATAAAGTTTTGTTTTAAAAAAATTTAAAAATATTTATCTTTTGTGCTTTACTCTGTTAGGCTTCTTGTAAACTCTGGGAGCAATACAAAAAGACTTAAAGAATTTAAAGGGCTATAAATTGTTTCATTATTATTATAAAATATATAAATTTTAAATCTTTAATGACAATTGAGACAGTTATACTACATGTGCCACTGCCTTTCAGGGTGTATGAAGTTTATGTTGTTTCTGAAAAGATAAGGCAACCTATTTAATTTTTAGTTCACTGATATGCATATAGTAGACTTTAAATTGATCCTTCAAACAGCATATGAAAAAGGGTTTTATTCAGAAAGACCACATTAAAAATTATCCATTTGAAAATACCAGAAGTTACCCAATGTACATCTTAATTTCATTTAGATTTTTTTTAATTTAATGCCAGTAAGGAGTACAATTTATCCTGTTTCCCCTTGCTTGGCTTTTATCTTGCTGCCTGAGCAAATTTTGAAAAGCATTACTTAAGTAAACATTTTTCAAATTCTAGAAAATTAATAAAAGCAGAGAATTGAAAGCTGTGATACAAAAAAGCCCGACAACATATTATGAATGAACTTAAAAACTGCAAAAAAATATAATAGAAGTATAGAACACAGGGTTACAGTGCATCAGCAGAGATTCAATTGAGAAGACTTGAAATTAAATATAAGTAGAATTATGTTTACAGTTTTCCCAAAGAAGAAAATCCTCAAAATTTAATTCATATTCATTCCTAAATACAGATATACATACCGACACACATATGCAAGCTCATATACACTTAGATCTTTCCTTATAGATGTGTAAAGCACAGAACAAATGTTATCATTCATTTTCCAATTCTTTAAACTGAGATATAAGCTAAGAGTTTATTATATAGCCAGTCTTTCCCACTATATGCATATATTAGCATGAAATGTGTTGAAGTTTACATTTAAAAATGTATATAACATGAACAATTAATATCCAGTTATAGACTGCCTTTATTAACAGAAACAAAAAAGAAATCCTAAAAAGTTATCCTGGCCAATAATTGCATAAAGTATTTGTAGAAATGGTCTGTACCAGGAACCTCATTATACCACAGAAATTGTTTACTAAAAATGTCTGTGGGAAAACACTGGTTGAACTATCTTTCCTTTGATAACATTATGTGAGAATAAGCATGGAAGTAATTATTCAGATCAATATAACAGAATGCAAAAATGGGCAATTAAGAACTTATTTTACATTGGGGTGGGTTATAAGCTCATTAACACTAAGAATCCTCTAAAAGGGAACTAACAACCTAGAGAGAGCACTCTGAATAGTGTTCAGCCCACATAGTTTACCCCAGGAACCCATTTGCCCACCAGACGTTCTTAATGGAGGAGGAGAACTCCAGAAAGTGACTCATATCTTCCACAGAGAAATATCCAGAACAGGTGACATGACACATCTTACACAATGTGTTTGCAGTTTTCTTTGTACAGAGGTAGAGGGTTACAGTACAATCACAGAACATCAGAACACAATAAATATACAATACCATCAGAGACTCCTAGAACAGCCCAAGTTGAAAGGCACCTTGAAGTATCTTCTGGTCCAACCTTTCATGGGAAAGAAAATTTAGATGAGATTATTTAGTACTCTGTCCAATTGCTTATTGAAATCTTCAGTTTTCAGCCTTATTCAGTCCCCAAAGGCTTTGATTATTGATTGCAATGACTTTTTATTATATTTTAATAAATAAAAAATATTGCCCTCATTTTTTTTGCGGCATTAAAATCAGTTTTCCGCCACTTAATCTGAAATAGTTAATAAATAGAAATATTTATGCCTTTGTACTTGAAAGGAGACATTTAGATGAGAGAAAGCATTTTGAGGTGGCATGAACTACATATTTTTCACAAGGAGATCACATTCAGTGATTTTGTTTGTGAGAGCTGCAACCTTGCCAGAGTGCTGAAATGCAGAGGAGGTGTTGACAGATAGAGAGGTCCAACAGTCAGCAGACTTGACTGTTTCAAGAATTCAAAATTTTATTTTTAAATTCATGTTCTTCATTAGCTACTTGACTAACAGAGGGTTTCAGAAGACCTGTAGGAACAGTGGTTAGACAGTTTCAGTTTTCTAAAATCACAGACTTGGATGCTTTCTGCCTGTGATTCATGTTTTAATTCACTTTACCCAAAGGAAATCTACCACTAGTTATTTTCCTTTAATTTGGGAGATTTGTAGCTGCTCATCAACATTTTAAGTGAAGATTTGATTCATTCTTGATAATCATCATCAAATACTGTATGTTAAGTCTCTGTTTAGTCACTCCATAATAAACTGCATCTGTTTCATACTACATTTGGTGTAATACTACATGTAATACTAGGACATGATCCACTTTTATAACATTTTAACATAATAAATAAATACAATAGTGTTTAGGTCAGATGCATGTACAAGTTCAAATAATAGTTGAATTGAACTTTTTACTTCATTACTTTTTTTACTTTGCTTCCCCCTATGCTATGTTGTTCTCCTTACGCCCAAATTTATATCCTACACTATTCCAGCTTCTTCTCAACACATCCTTCCTTCTTTGGAAAATCAGTTGTTTTCTATTCTAAACATGAAACCAAACAGAATCAATTTAATTTTCCCCACTTCAGTTATGATGTATGACTATCTTGTATCCTAATTCCATCCTTTCAGTCTTGATATCACACATAACTTTGTGCTAAGAATCTAATAGTTGCATTTTTTCTTAAATGTCAAAATTTAAGGCGAATTCAAATAGGCAGTGAACAAGCATATCCATCACAATAAGCTATGATTGCTTGGTTTCTATCTTCTTCTATTATCCACATAATTTAGGATAATAAAAATTCACAAAAAATGTGAAAGTGTGTTCTGAGAAAATATGTTCTGTTGGTGCCATCTTTGGAACTTTACTGCCAACATTTTTTCTCTTAGCTTACATTTCCCTTTCCTGACATTGGTATGTTTATTGAAAAACAACAAAAAAGAACCAAAACCAGAAAAAAAGAGCAAATATAAAAATTAGAAGAAGACACTTAAAATTGGCTTACTAGAGTATCTAATTAATTAAATAATCATAGATTGAAGTGAAAAATCTAGGAACTCTTTCACTTCAGATCAAAAACAAATCAGTAAAACAAGCATTGTTATTGAGTTGCTCTGACTTGGTTTTAGATGTTATTTGAAAATTATAAGAAAATATATAATTTTATTATTTTGCATTCCTTTCATGTGTAAATTTTATTACAAAAAACTCCTTTTAGCTACAATACATGAACTAGAACTTTGTTAAGAATAGACTTTGTAAGAACTTTGAAGCCATGTACTTGAAATGGTAGAAATATAATTGCTTGCAGCATTTTTTTCAAGAGGAAGATGAGGATTATGTGGTGCATTGCTATTTGCATAGAGTATTTTCATGTGGTTGTGTTAATTCCAGCCTCAAAGCATATAACCATTTACAGAAGGTTTTTCCATGTCCATTTATCTCTGTCCGAATGGTCCTGGGCCTGAATTGTGGTTAGTTTGCCAGGATTTGTGATTAAATCCAACTGGTTTAATACTTAAATAAGGTTAATAAAGTGACTTAATCTTCTGGACATGCTAGATGTGTCTGTGCCTTCCTCGGACTCAGAGCCATACCCACAGATAGCCATTTTAAACTGATTTAGAAAGTTTGGTTAACTCAGATACTTTTTGTTGAAGGTTGTATTGCCTAAGTAGTTGCTCTGGAAAATATACCCCTTACTTTAGCATGCTGCCTAACTGTGAGAAGCTTCGTGCATTTTGAAACCAGGAATTGGATAGGTTTTTTCTAAATGAGAAAACGTAACCAACACATCTTGATCTCCTATCCATTAGGAGCAGGAACATAGGAAGCAATTCTGTATAATCTTCTAATTTCCAGCTTCTGCACTGAATAATTTGAATAAAATCACCTCTTAGGAACATCTAAAGAAATTCCCATCTATTACTTTTAGTTTCTTTCACAAACACAAATTTTAAGATAATTGGCCATATTCTTTCTCTTCTCAAATCTTTGCTTTCCATGATACCAGAAACAGCCTTTAGACAGGCGAACATAATACGTCTGTGAGAATACAGTGAGAGTTTGACAAGGATTATCTATCTATCAATATATAAGTATTCAAATATTTTTCTACATTATTCCATTATTGCTTTTGAATAAGACTTCTTTACCATCCATTTGAATCTCATTCTTTTTTATTTGTGTATATGAGATTTCTTCTTTTTTTTAACACGAGAGAGCAACATCAAGAAAGGATTTTCTCCTACTAATAAAAAGTGCTTACATGAAGGAGGAGGAATTTCTGCAATTCCTTTTACATACATTATCCAGCACTCCATTTGTATCACATGGAACTAGCCAACAGTCACAAAAAATGAATGCTAATTTTTTTTCTTTATAGAAAATACTGAATCACAATTAAGCAAACACATAGACAACTCTGCATTGTTGCCTCTATATTGCTCCTTACATAATTAAGCATGTCATTATTTACTCTTTATACTAGTCTTTATTCATTAGCAGTGATTGTTGTTTATTTCTCACTCATCACATTTTTATTTTTATATTAAAGTATCTCTCTGATGTTTAAATTAACCTATCCTTTATAACAGATTTCCAAAACATTGTTACCTTATCTATAACTGTTTATTAAATATTACCTCATGCTACATTTTTTTTCCTGGAAGATTATATGAAATATTGGTGTGAAAATACTTTAAACAATGAAAAAAATTATTTAGGAAAAGGCAAAATTATCCAGCATCATGCAAGGGATTTTTAATTTCTTGGAAGCATATTCTGTTTATTTTAAATAACATAAGATATCTGTTTTGTTACTTCAAGAACATTATTTA
>VWYP01013802.1:0-25456 GCA_013400435.1 Pycnonotus jocosus | reverse complement strand
TCAGAAGTTAACACTTACTACTGTAATTAAAACAATTACAAGTAAATTTAAGAGACAGATTTCTTTTTTCTAGTGCTGTTTTCTAGTTGAAAGAAGATTTATAAATTCTCTATTTCCTTAATTCTTGCTTATTGCTTTTCATGTAAGAAAGGTCTTTGCTTANCCCCTGTTCACCCCCCTGGACAGGGTTGTAAACACCCTGTGCTGGGGTCAATCCTTCTTGTTCAGTTCCCAGACTGTCTGGTCAGGGTCTCCTGAGCTTCCAGGGCAGCCAAAGAGATGCCCTGGGTTCCGACACTAAATGACTATTTTATTAATCTGAATACTACTGTAAGGTTAATTTCTATTCTTCTAAATGATTATTTTAATGCTCTGAATACTACTGTAGGGTTAATTTCTATTTCTTTCTTTGCTTTTCTATTTTTGGTTTGCTACAACTTTTATCATTGAAATGTGAATAATATTTTTTTTTGTCTAAATATATGCATTTAAAAGATATATATTTTTCATCCTCATAACTTGAAGTTCATTTAATAAATGAATTTCAGTTCAATGCTGATGCTTCTAGGTCTATATGCATGCAGAATAATAGTAATAAAGCATCTTGTATAACATTTGCCTCCTGTTTTCTTATCTTTGCATTCTTCATCATTTTTAGAAGCCATGGGCATCTAAGGGGTTGCTGATATTTCTGAAGTGTAGGCACTGACAATGCCTTTTTTATTTTGCAGAATTATCTCTGCTAAATTTCCACATGCACTTCTAAAATAACTGCTAAGGGATTTTTCAGTGTTTGTGTTGGCTAAAATTTCTTCCTGCTGTCTCTCCAGGCTTTGAAAACATTTAAAAAATGTTATTCATCAAAGGTTACAAACAAACCCTTTTTGTCCATTTTTGTCTTGATTTGTCAAAACAGAAGAAAAATACATTTTCTTTAAATACTTCCAAAACATAAAACCAAAAATTATGCAATGCTTTGAATGCTATATGTTCTATATAATATTAACATATTCTCACACCCATCCACTTACATCTTCCACTTAAACCAAAGACTATCTTTAATGTTTCAGATGCCACCTTTTAGGTAGCAGACATTTAGGACAGGTGTTACCAGATATCTCCTTTCCAGACATGGAATAGTTTGTAACAAGGGAACTGCAGCTCCATCCTAGGTGATTGTTCACACCTGAAGATACTCTATTAAATAAAATAAAATAAAATTAGTATCATCTCATATATGAGAATATCTCTTCCCGGACACCCAATTAATGAAGAAAGAGCATGATTTCAAATTGTGGGGGGAAATAGACTACTGTCTTGAAGAATCACTCATCTGCTTTTGGAAGAATACATCTATATTTATAATTTTGGCAGTTTTCAGAGTCATTTTTGTTAGAGAGACTTTCTGACATTCTACTATACATTTTAAAGAGCTTAATTCTCTTATTTTTCTTTTATACATACATGCACAAATAGATTTGCATACACACAAGGAGTTTTGAGTGCCTACGCTAGAGCAATAAGTACCAGTAACTGTGATGTTCCTCAAGGGTTTTTTTATTCCTTTTTGGAAATTGGCTTAATCCATATGAGTGTAATATGCTCAACAAATTCACACAGAGGACTCAAGATGGCTTTATGCCAAACTGCACTTAATTTCAAGATGCAATAATTCTGATTAGCTACCCTCACCTGCACTGCTGTCAGGACAGAACTGTTCTCCTCTCTGGAGTGCCAAGCTCAGAATAAGTTTGCTTTCATCTCTCAGTTTGTGTAAGCTAGTTATTGTGCACAGCCCTCAGTCTTAATTTTTAATAAGGTGCTTTTTCATTTTCTGGTGCACAAAGTTGTCATTTAATTTTTTTGATTTATTTACTTCTTATTACCAAATTCCTTGTGTATCAGACATTTTATCCTGGAAAATAAATGTTTAAAATAGAAGCTAGAACAAGTGAAACTGATGGACCAAAGATTATAAAAAGTCTAGGGATATCAAATCAGACCATTTATCACTGTCAAACATTTTCCAGAAGCTACTCCAAAACATTCATCTAGTCTCCTAGGAATTCTTCATCACTTTTTGTGGTGCAAAACAATCTATTCATACCATTTTGAATTCATCTGAAACCAAGGGTGCTGGAGAAATGAGATCTGCAATGCTTAGGAGGTCCATATGATCTATGGAATTGTTTTGAATTTTTAAAGTATTACATCTAAATTTTATATTTTCTTTTGACTATATTGAAATAATAATGCCCTTAGCAAGACACGAAACATCTGAGAATACATAGTCTCTCTTCTGCTTCCTATTGTATTCAAGCTTTCTCTTTCCATTTCATAGATTTTTAAGTAAGGTATGTAATAAGTTTCAAATTCCTTAATAACAACGTTCTTTGGCAAAACAGAGCCATCATGAAAATGTGTTTTTCAAAAGATTCAAATCTTTGAAGCGTAGAATTGCCTGACATGCAAGATAACAGAGTAGCATTCTAATATATATTTATTACAGTATACCCCAACTGGCAAATAAGTACTGTGGAACCACTTGCTCACTCTCCATGCCTCCCATCCCTGATTAGATGGGAAGAAGAATCAGAAAAATGTAAAGTCCATGTTATGAGTTGACAATTAAATATCTGAAACAAATGTTGTTAATAATTAACTGAGAACAATAAAAATAATAATAATGAAATAGAAATGAAAATAGAAATAATAATGATGTAGAAATAATAATGGAAACAGAATGGGAGATAAAAAAAAGAGAGAGTAATAAAGCCCAAGAAAAAACAAACAATGCTCAATAAAATTGTTCACCAGTCACTGGCAAGTGCCCAGCCTGTCCCTGAGCAGTGATCTGCCCCTTACAGACAATTCTGCCCATTCTAAGCATTCTCTGGTATGGAATATCCATTCAGCCAGTTTGGGACAGCAGTCCTGAATATTTTCAGTATCACATATCCACTTGATTCGTCAAATTGAGGTGGTCAAAAACATGAACTTGACTTTTAACAAATTGTTCTTGTAAAATTATTCATTATACATTAAGAGCACGCCATGCATCACTGAGTAAAAGTACAGTGATCACTGCATCCACTAACATTTCTTATACCTTGTAACATGCTGTAGCTTATTTCCTTTATTGTTCTCCCACTTTTTGTAAGGATCACTAACAAATGCATGTTTCTATGTGCACTGACTATGCACTGACTTTTCCCTTCAATATTGGTTTATTTCACTTTAAATGGAGGTTGTGTGGTTCAGGGGTTCACAAGTGTACATGTTGCTTTCCATGGGGTATATTACCCCTATAGTCACAATGGTATGGTTCTGATTTTAATTTGTGCAACCTTAGAAATTTACAGCAAAATGGGCCCAATTTCCATAACTTCTAGGCATGCAACATTGACTTTGCAAATGATCTCTGAACTAGAATTCCCATACTGACAAGCAACATCCCCAACAGCCTTTTTAATGTTCCAGTCTAAAAATTGCACCTCATTTCTAGCACTTATTTCTTTTCCCATTTGCTACTTTTTGTGCAAAAGAAACCAAACTTGCAATGTACTTGACAGCAGATAAGAGCCTAAGTACTGATCTGGTAAACAATCTGGATTTAATGTTGGTTCACATAACCACAATCTGTTTCCCAGTGGGCATAACTTTAATTTTCTTTAATAATTAATAAAGAAGCTGACTTAAGAAAAATAAAATAAAAACTACAAGGATCATTCAGCTGCGTCAATTCCTAGGTCTACATGCCAAGAATTATTTTCTATTTCTAATATGTACATTTCTTTTTTGCATAAACAGCAGCTAATAGTACCTTCTATTTTCCAGTTTAAAACAGAAGATAATTTACAATGTATCTTAATTTTAATCTCAATTTTATTCTTTTTTGACAGGTAGACATTAAGTGCATACTGTCTAATATTTGCAGTAAACAAGAGAGAGGAATGGCAGATTTTTCTATCGTTTCCTATAATGTATTGTTTCACTACAATGTATCTTCAGGCATTATTTCATATACACACTAAAAAACCAGAAATTTTATGGAATGACAGTTTGAAAATAAGTAATTTAAGTGGCTGTTGGAGTTCTAGAAACTTAGAATTTGGGGTTTTAGTTTATAGTAATACATATGAGTCAAGATGGAGGATTCTGGGCGGTTTTTTTGTCCTTTTTCACCTTCTTCTTCCTTCTTCATCGGTTTAGGTGGTTTTCTGTCGCTGGGTGAAAAAGGTTCGCATTGCGGGCCTTGGGTGGCCATTATTGGATTGAGAACATGAGTAATATAGGTCTCACCTTGGTACTGGGTAATTATCACTTAAAAGACCTTGGAAAGAGTTAGAAGCACTCCATTTTACCTCATTTCCCTAGTTTGCTAGATAAGCTCACAGCTCGTGAGCCTGTAAATACTGTAAATAGATAGGATATAATAAACATTCCAAGTCCAAACTCAAGCTTGGCAGTTCCTGGGTTTTACTCATCCTGACGTTGGCAAAGAGAAAAAGAAGCCTAAACTGCCACAAGTGGCATCATTCAGGTATGAGGGACAACTTAAGATTATCCAGGCTAACTCAAGTCTCGATTTCATTTTTAACCACATTTTCTCATTTTGTGTTTGATTTTTTGGCATTAACTCTTCATTTCGTAGCTTTCCTTTGTGCAACATCTTAAGTACAGATGCTTTAGGGAGTGTAGGGCAAATCACTTCTGACCCTGTGAGTAATGAGGACTTGACAAGGCTGGGTAAAAACAACCTGATGTTCCTCAGCATGGTATGAGATAACAGAGGTCAGTTCTCACCCTTGGTGTGTGCCAACGGGAATGGCTTAAATAATTTTTCAAGATAGCATGGTCAGGCGTGTCCTGAAAAAGCAAAAAGGTTTTAATAAAAGACGAAAATAATACAAAAACAAAGAACAAAGCCAAACACAGTGTAGGGACAGGTCCCACACACCTCTACAACACGTCAAGAATGCACTGAGCAGCCTCATGCTCTCCCTTAAGTATTGGAGGATTTAGGTGGGTTTTTTGGTAAGCAGCCCAACAGAGAATAGCTACTTATCTGAGGAACAGGTAAAGAGACCTATCAGTGTTTTTGTCTTGGCACTGAGTCAATTACTGTCAGGAGAGCAAAGAAAGTTCTAGTGTTCCTCCCTTAAAAGGTTTTGAGGTGAGTCTTAAACCTTTCCCTATATGGAAACCCCTGCTCAGGCGTGGGGTGCTTTACTACAATGTAGTGCTTAATTAGAGAGCAGATTTGCTTAAGTCTTTCAAAGTCTGCAGGGAATATTTACAAAATAATATTTTAAAAGTCCTAAAACCCAACTGAGTTGGGACAAACTTCAATGCCAATTAAGGCATTTCATTAACTTGACTGTTCTACTCCCTCTTTGACATTTTTCAAAGCCCTTTTTTCACTGTGGGAGGTTGGGAGGTTATCAAGAGACTTAGGGACCTGAAAACTTTTGATTTTTTTCATGTTGGCAAGAAAATATTTTTCTCTAACCTTCCTGAAACAGTGAAACACTAAAATTATTTTCACAGATATTTTTAAAACTATTCAGTTTGAAACAGATTTGTAGCCAGAAAAAGTATAAATATTTAAAACCTAACAGAGTATTAAGCAAATTGAAAATAGGATCTTATAATTGGAATGTCAGCTAGTTTTCTACATTTTCTCATTAACTGATGTCCTTCCTATACATTTTTCATTAGAATATTGCCTTCTGAGTTGCCCTAAAAAATGGCTTATATTTAAATACATAAATGTGCGTCCTGCTAGGGAAGTCCTATGGTTACTGCCCTAGAGAAGAAAATATTTCTGGCATTGCTTCAATAATAGTACTTCATATTTCTTTAGGACTCCACAGAGAAAGCCTCCAAGAGTTATACAGTTTTAATAACTACAATCTAGGAACAGATCTGCACGCTTGCAAAGAGAAAAGCCATATTATACATAGCAGCAGCTCATAGCCTGGGGTATTGCCATTGCCAGTAATCCCACTATCCTGCAGTCAGACTACTGACCTCAATAATGTACCCTACATATTTATCTAAATTATGGCATAGTCTCTCTAATTTTGTCTTAGAACATTGAATACACATACTGATCAACAGCATAGAGAACATAATCTTTCCTAAGTTTTTTCTCCTACTTCACAACCTATTTCAAGATTCAGGGCAGGCTTTTCAAAGTTTAGAAGCAACTGTTCCTGTTAATGTCAAATCATCCTTAGCCTCACAACATGTCTCCAAATTGTTAAATGCTTTGTTAAAGGATGGAAAAATAAGAATATCAAATATAGAGGAAGCCTCCGTTTAGTGATAGATCCTGCGTTCTGTGAACCTGTAAGATAAACAAAGCATAATCAAATATACTCAAACTGTGTGGCATGTTATGTCTTCATAAAGGCAGCCTGCCTTTTCTCCTAGATGAATTAGGAGGAAGAAAAGCTGGAAGAAAATTCAATTTGTACTACAGTGAACAGACTAAGCTTGAAGTGTCTACGCTGTTTTTTGATGTTTTGGAAGGAAAATAATTCAGATATGAATAAAAGATCTCCATAATACATGGATGCACAACATAAAATAATGCACTGTTAAAAGCAATTGAGTCCTCTAAGATTATCAACCGGGAAAAGAAGAGAGGAATAGAAACAAAAGCAAAGACATAAAAACCAAGTGAAAATAATCACAATAATAACCAATTCTAGAGTTTGCCCACTGAAAAAGACCTTCTTTCAAAGCTGACCATAGAGACAACCAGGGTCATTGAGTAGAATATAAATGTAAATATAAATTATAAATATAACCATAAATATAACTATAACTGTAAATATATATATAATATATATAAAATATGTAAATATAAATGAGTAAATGACTTGACCAATTTTGTTTGTATTTCCTAAACTATAAAGCAACTTAGCACTCAAAAACTACCCTAGAAACATATTTAATTAATATACATATGCATTTATATGTAACATGTAATTTGTATGACAAGAACGCAGAAATAGAGATAGAAACCTTAATTCTCTCTCAACATTCATGTATTTTACTTAGTAAGTCTGCTTTGATCGCAATTCTAGAACTTCTGCTTCCAAGTATTTTCCTGCCAGCTTTCACATATTTGATAACTGCTGTTCTCACAGGTGCTTGCTCTTTTCTTTCCTTTCTCACCATCTTTCACAAACCTTCCAGCTCCTGAGGTGGTGCTCTCCCATTATTCTGCCCATGTGTGTACAGGAGCTATGCCCCAGCTCTTGGTAAATGAGGTGCGACACATTGACTGCTGCTGGCAGCCACCGCTCCTGATGAAGGTCAGGCACCCAGGAGAGGTGTCCTTATGATCCAATCCACCATATGCTGAGCTCTGAAGAGAAGTGCTCTTCACACAACTCAATACCAGATCCTCCTGAAGGTGGAGTGGATGTCAAGTAGTGGTGGCCTACCTTGGTCAATTCAGGAAAGGAATAAATTCAGGCCAGGATAAAGTGCAAAGAGACATTGGGAGAAAAGTGCAGAATAGCTGCTACACTAATGAGCTGTACTTTGGATAAATGTGGATGAGGGCAATTGTCAGTTTAGTCACATTTAGTCTAGAAGTTACTAGGTAGGCTAGAAAAGTTAGTTTTGTCTATATTTTAGCTTGTTGTGGTGTCTTTTTACCCATCTCAGGCAGTGTGTACTAAGCAAACATGGCACTCCAAATTGAACAGAAGCCTTTTTCTGGGTGCTGTCTAAAAGGCAAATGCAGCAAACATGGTCCACAAATTGCATTAGACAGCACACAGGTTCTTATGGAGTACTGTAAATATATTTTATGGAACAACGACCACTTACCTGCTCCAAAACACTGTTATGAACCAAGGTAGATAAAACAGCCTAAAATGTACAAAATATGATTCAGTGTTTTGCACCAGTCTCCTACATAAGTAAATTCTGAAAAGACCTTTTTTTAATAAAATACAGTTTTTTTCATCTCAGTTTTTTTCCTTTGTGTTTCAATGGGTGACAGAGCCAGTGTTAAACAATAAACACTCTCTTATGTCTTCTGATTTCTGCTCATACAAAAACTCACCTGTCATATTCTTGTTCTATACAAATGCAATGTCATTAAAGCAACTATTTTATTTTCATAGAAGTCTGGTCGTGATTTCTGTGTCTATTTTCTTGGGCCAGAATTCAGTATTTGGTTGATGTACCAGAGCTGGGCTCTGACAGCACATGAAAAAGAGACGTATACATGCTAATCCTTCTATCTAAGGTAGACTGCAACTATGTCATCAATGAATGAGGGTCACTATCATAAATGCCATCTTAAAACAGTTGAGGAAACCATTTTCTCTCTATTCTGTTAGGAGCCATGATGAGTAAATCAAGAGCTCCAGGTTCATAGGAATTTTGTAGAGTCCAATTGAGTTCATGTACCTAAAAATTTGCCAAATCAATCCAAGTGTGATTTCTCCTGTTCCCTCATAAATGTTACCTATCTCCCAGCTGGGCTTTCTGTGTATATGTTTCTTAAAGTTATTAGACAAACAAGCCCTGTGTTTTTATAAAAAAATTTCTACGGAGAATGTTTCTTAATAGATGTTGGGTGCCTACTCACTAGCACATGAATATTGAGATCTGTCCCGATCATAAAAATGCTTTAGTGAATCACTGGAGATCCTGCCAGTGGGCTCAGCTGTTACACAGTTGCTCTACTTAGTGGTCTGGTTTAGTTCTGTATGCAAAATGATTTCCACAACAGAGAATCTCAATGAAACAGGAATGTAAAGCCAAGGGGCATCCTCAATTTTATCATCTTAGTAATTAATGAAAACCTTGAGTTGCATTTCAGTCAGGAAAGATGCCTGAAGCATCCTACCTTGTTTACTCATCCATTCACTCTCAATACTACTGAAATTAATATTTAAGAAAAGGAATTTCTGTGCTAATAATACCTGTTGTGCTTGGCATTTTTCTGCCCCACCTTGCAAGAGGGATCTTTTCATTGTTGTGTTTGTGGCACCAGCTGTTGCTTCTGTTGGCACCCATTCATCAGTGCAATTGGAGCAGTTACAACAGATATGCTAGATGTGATTGCTATGTGCCAGGGGCACAATGGACACGGTTGTCATGTGTTGGGCACGATTGCCTCGTGATGGGAACAATTGGTGTCTGCTGGGCGCACAATGAGTGCCTCATGTTCTTGCCACATGATGGAAGTGCAGCTGTCGTGTGCTGGGTGTTTGATGGGTGTGTCAGGCACACAATTCATGAAGCTTGTGCTGTGACCAGCTCTTGCTCTTTAGCTGCCCCTGTTTTTTGCTCTGCTGCTGCATGAGATGACCCAGCAGATTCTCTAACAGTTCCTTGTTATTCCAGCTTCTTCTTAGAGGTTCTGCAGTTCTGTAAAAAGGAGATGCTTGAGTATGTTTAATTTTGTCTCTAAACCATGGGAGAGGTCTGCCTCAGTCTTAACCGCCATAACAGGAGTCTGCACCACAATCTGTGACTGCTTTATAGTTGACAGCAGATTTCCAAGCCAATCTGCTCCTTTCTGTCAGGCTGCAAGTTTTATAACCTCATTTCAGAAACCATTGCTCAAGGACAAAACCATTGCCCCCTTCCTGGCACACTTATTTATTTCCAAATGTATATTGAACCTTTACAGACACTGTCTGAAGAGAACTACTTGGAAGAGAACTCCGGGCAGCATGTTCTACAAAAAGCTGGTTCTACAAAAAGTGGTCTCCGACCTGGGGGAGAGGAGTGGTGCCCTCGTGATCAACTTTAGCAAGAGGCGGCAGGAGTGGACATTCTTGTCACTGAAAGGGTGGCCAGGCACTGGAACAGGCTGTCCAGAGAAGTGGTGGAATCACCATTGCTGAAAGCATTTAAAGGATGAGCAGATGAGGCACTTAGGGACATGTTTTAGAGGTGGACTTGGCAATGCTGGGTTAATGGCTGGATTTGATAATGTTGGAGGGCTTTTCCATCCATAATTATTTTTGAAGCAGAGGACTTACATTCCCATGTCTCTGGTGTGTCCTGCTGTCATGATCCTCTAATACAAGTGACAGTTGTGATGGTTCGTTTGTTGATCTCAGAGTGCAAAAAGGCACAAGAAATAACAGTTTTAATTGAAACCATGTACCTTTATTGAGTGCCCACAACACAGTAATGCAATAGAGGAGAAAGACAGAGAGAAAGGGAGAGAGACAGAAAGAATAGAAAGAGAGAAAGAGAGAATGGGGGAATAGCTACCAACAGATGAGACAAGGTCCTCGTGATCTCTGGCCAATAGATCCGTATTCTTTTGTTGAGGAGATCTTGAGTTTTGGTTAACCTAGAGAGCATCTTGATAATCTTTCCAAAAGTAACAGGCAGTTGGCCAAAAAGGTGGGGACATATGTGCATTGTCCATTGAGGCAAACGAGGTACAGAACAGGACAGGAAAAGGACAGGCCGATTCGACGGCAAGCACAGCCAGTCCACTGTGATCTGCCCATTGCTCCTGCACTGTTCCCATTGGAATGCATTGGTCCAGTGAACACAACCTGCAGGCAACCCTTGGCAGACATCCCACCGCAGCCAGGCCAGACCTCCTGTGTTGGGGTTTTAGGGTCCCAGTCTCTGTCCTTTTAGGACTTCGGTCTCTGTCCTTGGCAACCATCGTGAGGCAGATGAGGGAGCTTTGGACCATCTCTTACGCCTGCTTAACCCACCCCTGGTGTCACACAGTGTCTCTCGGTGACACACTCTGGGTGACAACCACGCAAAAAATGCAAACTCCAACAGCAGGGAGGCTTCAGCAATGGTTTGTGTGCGCATCAGTGGTTTCGGCAATCTGCTTCTGGAATTAGCTACTACCAGCGCTTTGTCTGTTTAGAAATGATCAGTTTAACAAATGGTGGCTATGAAATGAAGACTCTTAAATTGCTGACCTTCAAAAGCCCAAACAGTACATACCTTTAATAACTACCAACACTGAAGACACATTAGAATAGACAAAAATCATACTCACGAATCATATTTGCCATCACAATGATTATTCATTAAGAAGTGAAATAGAAAGCATCTCTTTTTCCTCTTAAAATTCAATGCAGCTTTATTTATGAAAATAAAAAGGGAAATTATTTCATCATTGCTAATATTTCTCTTATGGAAAGTCTATCGAAAGGCTGCAAAGCTGGCAAAAATACCTCTACTGAATTGGAACCAGGTCCCAGACTAAGATTTAAGCTCTCTNGTGTCAGGCACACAATTCATGAAGCTTGTGCTGTGACCAGCTCTTGCTCTTTAGCTGCCCCTGTTTTTTGCTCTGCTGCTGCATGAGATGACCCAGCAGATTCTCTAACAGTTCCTTGTTATTCCAGCTTCTTCTTAGAGGTTCTGCAGTTCTGTAAAAAGGAGATGCTTGAGTATGTTTAATTTTGTCTCTAAACCATGGGAGAGGTCTGCCTCAGTCTTAACCACCATAACAGGAGTCTGCACCACAATCTGTGACTGCTTTATAGTTGACAGCAGATTTCCAAGCCAATCTGCTCCTTTCTGTCAGGCTGCAAGTTTTATAACCTCATTTCAGAAACCATTGCTCAAGGACAAAACCATTGCCCCCTTCCTGGCACACTTATTTATTTCCAAATGTATATTGAACCTTTACAGACTTTGTCTGAAGAGAACTACTTGGAAGAGAACTCCGGGCAGCATGTTCTACAAAAAGCTGGTTCTACAAAAAGTGGTCTCCGACCTGGGGGAGAGGAGTGGTGCCCCCGTGATCAGCTTTAGCAAGAGGCGGCAGGAGTGGACATTCTTGTCACTGAAAGGGTGGCCAGGCACTGGAACAGGCTGTCCAGAGAAGTGGTGGAATCACCATCGCTGAAAGCATTTAAAGGATGAGCAGATGAGGCACTTAGGGACATGTTTTAGAGGTGGACTTGGCAATGCTGGGTTAATGGCTGGATTTGATAATGTTGGAGGTCTTTTCCATCCATAATTATTTTTGAAGCAGAGGACTTACATTCCCATGTCTCTGGTGTGTCCTGCTGTCATGATCCTCTAATACAAGTGACAGTTGTGATGGTTCGTTTGTTGATCTCAGAGTGCAAAAAGGCACAAGAAATAACAGTTTTAATTGAAACCATGTACCTTTATTGAGTGCCCACAACACAGTAATGCAATAGAGGAGAAAGACAGAGAGAAAGGGAGAGAGACAGAAAGAATAGAAAGAGAGAAAGAGAGAATGGGGGAATAGCTACCAACAGATGAGACAAGGTCCTCGTGATCTCTGGCCAATAGATCCGTATTCTTTTGTTGAGGAGATCTTGAGTTTTGGTTAACCTAGAGAGNAGAATAGAAAGAGAGAAAGAGAGAATGGGGGAATAGCTACCAACAGATGAGACAAGGTCCTCGTGATCTCTGGCCAATAGATCCGTATTCTTTTGTTGAGGAGATCTTGAGTTTTGGTTAACCTAGAGAGCATCTTGATAATCTTTCCAAAAGTAACAGGCAGTTGGCCAAAAAGGTGGGGACATATGTGCATTGTCCATTGAGGCAAACGAGGTACAGAACAGGACAGGAAAAGGACAGGCTGATTCGATGGCAAGCACAGCCAGTCCACTGTGATCTGCCCATTGCTCCTGCACTGTTCCCATTGGAATGCATTGGTCCAGTGAACACAACCTGCAGGCAACCCTTGGCAGACATCCCACCGCAGCCAGGCCAGACCTCCTGTGTTGGGGTTTTAGGGTCCCAGTCTCTGTCCTTTTAGGACTTCGGTCTCTGTCCTTGGCAACCATCGTGAGGCAGATGAGGGAGCTTTGGACCATCTCTTACGCCTGCTTAACCCACCCCTGATGTCACACAGTGTCTCTCGGTGACACACTCTGGGTGACAACCACGCAAAAAATGCAAACTCCAACAGCAGCGAGGCTTCAGCAATGGTTTGTGTGCGCATCAGTGGTTTCGGCAATCTGCTTCTGGAATTAGCTACTACCAGCACTTTGTCTGTTTAGAAATGATCAGTTTAACAAATGGTGGCTATGAAATGAAGACTCTTAAATTGCTGACCTTCAAAAGCCCAAACAGTACATAGCTTTAATAACTACCAAGACTGAAGACACATTAGAATAGACAAAAATCATACTCACTAATCATATTTGCCATCACAATGATTATTCATTAAGAAGTGAAATAGAAAGCATCTCTTTTTCCTCTTAAAATTCAATGCAGCTTTATTTATGAAAATAAAAAGGGAAATTATTTCATCATTGCTAATATTTCTCTTATGGAAAGTCTATCGAAAGGCTGCAAAGCTGGCAAAAATACCTCTACTGAATTGGAACCAGGTCCCAGACTAAGATTTAAGCTCTCTGTGAATGTAAAATATACATGAACTTTTGCATTTATCACAGTTCAGGAGAAAACACAACTACATTCATAATTAGAGTAAGTTCCAATTTATTGCTCAATTTACTGTTTTGTGTATCTCCCACATAATTTACCATAGCTGGTATGATTTTATTGAAGCATGACTTTAGCAAGTTGTTGGGGTCCAACTGTTCAGCTCACAAACATAAACTGCTCAGAAGCTGATTTTGCCCATCTTTCTTTATTATGCCCACAAGTGATAAATTATTCCTTAGGTTAGATAAACATGCTGTGGTTCAGTTTGAAGACAATGTTTAACAGTGTCTACTCTGACATGGTCTCCCTAAATTTCCTGAGGGTTTCCAAATGTATGTTATTAGTTATGAAGATGACATAAATGGAAGAGATTATATACAATAAGCTGGCAGCAAAATAAGACCTCAATAAACAGCAGAGTAATTGCACTTTGTAATTCAGATGGAGATGAAAAACTGCATAATAATAAACATCTAAAATGACAGGGAAATGTGAAACTGTGCTATTCAATTTTAAAACAAAATGTTCTGCTTCTTATTAAGGCCCACAACAACCTTTTGGTTTTGCTCTTCAATGAGGAAACATGGCAGGAAGCAATATAAAAAGCAACTATCATTTACTCCAGTCACTCTTCAGTGTACATACCTGGCACCCATGTACCCCCAACTAATTTTCAACTTCCATGACTACAGGTGACCTGAATATTTTGTTTCAAGCTACAGATTAATATAAGTCAATGTCTAATCTCATGTTGTATTTTATCCCCTGTACACACTCCAAACTTTGTACAAAATAAGAATCTAGTGAAGGTGTATCATGTAAAACCTCAAGACTTAACAATTTATCCAGGGATTTACTAAGTACACATCCTGAAGTACATGTTTTACAACAACCCCAAACTCATTAAGGAGGCATTTTTGTGTTTCATTGTGCTCTACTTCTGAATTCCAGATTCACTGCACACAGAAAATTCAGTTGTCACCAGGATCAAACGTGAGAAATTTTTAACATTGCTGTCCCTTCCTGCAAAAGACTTTGCCCTCAAGAAACAGCTACAGTGGTCACATCCTTCTCTTTAGTGAGAGAAAACCTGAGTGGGGAAATTAAAAGATATTGCATGCTAGTGTAGAAATAATGTGCAAAAGCCATAGGACACTCACAGAGGCATGGATCTCTCTAAGTGCCACGTCATATGAACAAGGACAGTCATTCAAAAGGGGAGAACTGGGGACAGATCCAAATAATTTTGACAGAAGCCAGCCTCATACAAAGGATCACTACAATGTAATATGACAATAACTATACATATGACATAAAGAGGAGCCATGGGTGTTTTGGAAGAAATTATTTTTTCTTGAAGACCTAAGTGAGCAGAAAACAAACTTAGCAATTTCCAAAGACTAAATCCAATTTTTCAAAGGCATTGCTGTTCCTATTTTAAAGGTTGGCTCTAACTTCGCAGCAAAATATTGAGTCTTTGAGCATGTAAAAAAGGCAGTGCATCTGAAAGCTAGACAAGAAATTGTTTTGTGTTCTGATGAGCCTAGCAACATCTCAAAAACACTTTCAAGGAGATGACGTGAAACTTCCCAGTCTCTTCCCAGTACATACATAAGCATTCAATCTTTCCCTTTCAAATATCCAGAACTTCTGGACATTGGTTGCTGTGCTTTTTCCTTGGCTTCTGTGGTCAACAAACAGTAGTGAACCACTTTGTTGTTGTGGATGCACTAAAGTCCTCATCTGTGAGACTTTTTCATCTCTTAAGTCCTTATGTAATAAAGAAGATCTTACTCATTTGAAGTTGTTGTGAAGAAAATTGCAGGAAGTACATGGTTACCTGCTTGCGGGTCAGTCAATGCACCCTCTCTGTGGTCCATCCTCAAAGGAATTTTGTCACTCATCTACCATCAAACACACAGATATTACAACTTTTCTAAACAATATTTACAACTTGGTCATTATTGTCATCTGAAAGGAGTGGAGGGAGGCACCTCAAGTCACTCTTCATTAGGCCAAGCTTTTTGTAAAGGAGTAACAAGTCTCTGAATAATTGTTGGAATAAAACTGTTCATGAGGAGCCAGAGTTGGGACCACAGGGGTGTACCCTGAAAAATTGTGAGAGCAAATAAAAATCATCCTCTCAGATAACTCATGATTAGTCGAAACTCCGAAACTACTGCTATTGACTTTGATTTGTGCAGTGTTTGTGCATTTTGGTTTTTTAAGTCAGCTTGAAGAAAGTGACTAACTCCAGAGTCATTATCCTCAGGTGACTGGGGGACACCTTTCAGTCAGTCACTTTCACAGACCTCAGCAGGACTCTGATTCAAAAAAGCTGCACCTGGGATGCTCTTCTCAGGAGCAAAAGCCTTGTAGGACTCAAAATGGAAGATGGAGAATGACTATGACTTTTTTCTGTTTGTTCTTGCTGGTATTATATAAAGACTGAGGGTTATTTTTTCCCCTTAACAACAATCTCTGATATTATAGTAGCCACTGGTTTCACCTTTAATGTTATTATATCTTCAATATAGTTTGCTGTAAGAACTAAACAATATGTTATTGTATAATTTTTTTTAGTGTTAAATGGGCTCAATTTATTATGGAAACCTGTATATTTATCTGTATAAATTAGGGATACTTCAAGACTCAATCTCTCTGGGTCTATGATAATTTAGACTCTGCTGGTTTTTTATAATGCTCTGCAGTGTTAGCCTATGTGCCTAAAAATACATTGGTAGTTTCACATACTACAGATCAAGAAAATTGCCATATTTATTTAGTCACATGTAAACACAAAATACCTGTAAGCACTTCTGAATCAGGTAAAGTCAACACAGCTTTTCCAACTAAAAAGAATGGTAATTTCTTTCTGTTTCAAAAAGCTGAAGTAAAAAAGGGGCTGCACATCAAACTAAATAGACTAAAATCCATGTGTGCAACAAGATCAGTATTTTTGTTCTTATATAAAAAAGCAATTACCAATAAAACTGAGAATGCTGAATTCCTTTTAATTTTGCTTACAGTTCAGAGAGAATATTCATAAAACAACCATTAATGCAGATTTTCATGAGAGCACTATGCAAGAATTGTTATGCCAGCACAAGCCCAGTGCCTTTATACAAAGCTGGTGGCACTGCCCACGGTGGCAGAGTCCTCCACAGCAGGAGAGAGATCCGAGCTGGGACCTGGCTGCTGCCGGTGGGTACGGCTGCCTCAGCCATCTGCAGGATAGCAGGGGCTCTGCGAGCAGCTGCCACGTTACATCAGGAATATGTCAGATCTGGAAATCTCTGGGTTTGATTCCCACTGTTTTCTGGTGTCTGGACCATAGGACAAAGTAGGCAGGTCTGCTTCCTGCAGCTGTTGTTCTCTACCTGAGCATGCTGGAATTCCCAAGCTGCCCAAAACAGCAGGTTTTCTTGTGGAGGGATAGTTGTCTTAGTAATTTACAATAAGCAAGGTAAGATTTCTGGGTAATATAATAGGAGCACATTCTCCCTGAATGATTACTTAAAAAAAAAAAAAAAAAAAAGGTTCTGTTTTGTTTTGGTTTTTTTACATTTTTACATTTTAGTTTTTAAAAAGAAGATAAAAGAACCCTATTAATTAAGACAATTTCTTCTCAGGCTTAAGAAAATCACATTACTGTGTGATTCTTAGCCACTTTAATATCCAGAGTACTATACCTGTATCACAATAGGATTTACCAGCACATACCTACTGTATCATCAGTTTGAAAGCTCAAAACCTGTGAACACATAAATTATTCTAATAAGTGGCAAGTTGACAGGGAACATCTGCTCTAGCTGGTGAATCCACTAATGTGATCCACCTGTCACTGTCTGGGTCATTACATAACTGCAGTTCTGAACAGCTGTAATATTTTTGGCAGATATACAAAGCTCTAAGTTGCACTAACAGATTGAACTGAGGTCCAAGATTAATATACCTTAAAAAAAACCAAAAACAACAACAATAAATAAAACCCAAAAACAAACACATTTACAGTACTTATTAAGGCCACTGGGCAAATACCATGGAAATTCATTTCAGCATGACTTTACAGTCCTTGTTTTTTAGTTAGAAGCATTTCAGAGGACATTTAACTCTAGTTGCCATAAATAATAAGAAAAGTGGGTGAAGATAGTTGTCATGAAGTATTGATTCAGAGATGGTTTTAGAGCACTAGTTTTCACATTGTGTCTTCCTATGTGTCTTTCTGTTTTTCCACCTTACTTTCTCCATATCAGCCACCCTAGAAACTCTGTAAAAAAAATGCTTTCAGCAGTAATGTCAAGACTCAGAATTTAATCTGAATTTTTATATTAAATATTCAGATAAACCAGAAATAACCTGGCTAAGGTTTCACTACTTTTAGCAAAGCATATAGTCATTAAGAGGGTAAGAGCAGACCTACCTTAAGCCTCTAAACACAGAACATTATGGTTTAGGTCATTTATGTCAAATGCATCTTAGAAAATGAAAGTTCTCTTACACAAATGATGCTCATCATGCATTTAAAAGGTGAAAGCTCTGATAACATTTCTACATATACAAACTACTGTTATGTCTGAAGAAATGAACAACAAATCATCATAAACCTATTAACACATTCAAGTTGGGTAGTTAGCCTGAAAACTGCAACATCTCAGTTCCTATCTTAGTTGGATAGTGATTATTTATCACCAAACTTTAAATGATGTTCAACATTCTTTCCCTCTTGTATGTATATATAATTTAATATTTAAAAGACGCTATGCATTATCAACAGAAAGGCTTCACCTCCTATAACCATTGGATGTGATACTTAATTCACCAGAGAAAAGCACAAGTGTAATCCAGAGAAAATTATTCCAAATGTTTTACTATACTATGTTGTAAGTTATCCACAGGAAGTATTTCAAATAACTTCCTACCTAGCTTTAAAGGGTACACGTCAAATTCTTGATCTATGTAGAAGCTGAAGCAAGACAGACACAGACACGCAATAGTTTATTTTTGTGTCCTTTTTATTTCAAAGACAAAACTCAGTATCTCACAACTTTCTACGTCTTCCAAATTTCCAGCTGAGCAGATGTTCTTTTCATCCAGTGATAAAAAATATCTATGATCTGAGTAGAGAACTGAAAAATTATCAAATTTTTTTTCAGAGGGAAGTTAAAAAACAAACTGAGCTACCCTAGTTTAACTGAAAGGGGCATTAAGCTGTTCTTTACTGTCGTATCTCTGGAGCTCAGTGGGAGCAATAGAAAGGGTTATAAAGAAAACACTACAAAAGCATAGTAAGAAGGGGAAAATTGGTGGCTCTAATTGGACTCCAAGACATTTTGATCTAATACTTCTAAAACTTAAACTCAGAGCAGGAGGTAGTGGATGAACTACTACCTAATCATCTCTGACTGAATCCCAGTGGTAATCTGATAGAACACTGACCTTGTTCCACTGCCAGGCAAGTGCCCAAACACCAAGATATTCTCTTTAGGGACAAATTTTTCTCTTCCTGTCCCACTCCTTTAGAATACCACAAAAAAATTCTTCAGAGGGATTGGGGGTTTGGGGGTTCATCTACACTATGTGTTTAGTCTGGATTAGAAATCAATGTCCCAGCTCTCCCTTCTTATTGATTTACATATTAAAATGACCTCAAGGCAACTGAACCTAGATAGTTTTCATATGAAAATAACCCCTAGAAGTTGCTCTCCAACTGATAAGGGATGTTTAGTTCATACAACAAAATTAAAGCTACTGGGAAGTAAAAGTAAATCCTTAAAATACCTACTGTACACATATCAGCTTCTCAGCACCACTGCTTTGTCCTAGAGTTGTATTTCCACTGGTATGATCTACTTTGTCAGTATAGCCGTAGCTTCAAAGTGCTAAAATTTTATCTGGAATTTGTTCAATGCTGGATAGCATTTTGGATTATCAAAGCTTCCAAACAGATTTTCTTTTATACACATCCCTGAGATTTCTTTCTCATGAAAGATTTTTTGTGTACCTTAGCAACAATCTGACAACTGATGGGTATTTCTTATCAAGTCAATGTCTTTTATTAGTGTTCATGAAAAATCATTAGTTTTTAATTCTTCTAACTACAAAGCTCTTTGTTAATATTGAAATGATAGGCCTGTTGATAATGATTTTTTAATTTTAATTAAAAAGGAATTAATTGCACATTTCTTTTTTAAAAGGTAAAATTAAACACAACCTAAAGGTACATTTAATTAAAGGAGTATACGAACTGGTAGAATTTACCTTTTTCCTTGATGTTTTAGTGCTCTAAAATTTTCAAAGTTTTCAGGACAGCAGCAAAACCAAACAAAACATTGTCCAAATTATGGAAAGTTACTATACGAAAAAAAGTATATTTAACAACTATTGGTATCTTTAAGTTGGTTCTTATGTCATTTAATTTCATAAATGAAAGAGACTCTTAATCAAGATTTGACATATAAGTAGACAAGGTCCTGATGCGAAAAATAAAAAATACAACAATCTTGACATTTTTAAGGAGCCACCTTCAAATTGAAAGTCACTATTTGCATGGAACATTTACTGGATTTATACTATAACTAGGGTAAGTTAATATTCCCACCCTGTTCAGCATATTGTTTAAGCTGTTGCAATATTGTCATCTGTATAATGCGGCAGCCTACCTGTTAACATGACAATTCATGTGTTTGAGCTGTCCTTATAAATTATAAAGTAACACCCATTTGCAAAACCTACTGAGCACTTTCTGCATAACCAAGGCATTCATACATAGTTTATATCACCTTGAAGACCCAGGCAGTCTGCCCTTCCTTAAATACATTTAAAATATTGCTATATATATATGTTGCTATGATATGCAGAGGGTTTTTTGTTTTTTTTCCAAGTAACAATACATTCTGCCAGAAGTTTCCACTATGCCCATGGCCCTCTAGTAAGAGAAATCAGTGCTGGAGGTGGTTTGCTGGCAGTAATTTATGCCCCTGTGGAGGGGAGCCACACTGGGGTTGATGAAGGATTCCTGCCCATGGTAAGGACTCATGAGAGAAGTTCATGGAGGACTTTCTTCTGTGGGAGGGATCCCATGCTGGAGCAGAGAAAGACTATGAGGAGTCTTCCCCCTGAGAAGAAAGAAGCAGCAGAGACAGCGTGATGAAAAAACTGACCACAGACTGATGACAGGCATCATTTCCCACCACACTGAGCCCCCGGACAAGAGGAGGGAGAGAAAAACATGAGTAAAGTTGGGCCCAGAAAAATGGGATGGGTAGAAGCAAATGGTTTAAAGATTTGGTTTTATTTCTTATTATACTATTGTGATTTGATGGGTTATAAATTTAAATAATTTTCCTGAGTGAAGCCTGTTTTGCTTGATGGTAATTGGTGAGTGACCTCTCCCCAGAAATGCATATGATTTGTAGTCTTAACTATAGTTTATATATAAACTTCTACTGCAGTATGACTTACCAATGTGATGTCTTAAGTCTTAGCTTTCATGTTTTTCGGATTCTGTGCTGCCTAGGGGTGTACTTCTGAGCCTCATATTGGTATTATTACTTGACTGATAATTTTTAATCAGAGTCATAAAAATAATCTTGGAAATTTTTCTAGCTCCTCCCACAAGGATTAACATGTCGTCTTCTCTAGACTTCAATTAAGACTTTAAATCTCATGTCAAACATCCTTAAATATGTATTCAATTTATAATTTAATGCAGGGATAGCGGGCAAAATTGTACAAATACAAATGGTATAATTTCAATATTTAGGAGTCTGACTGCACTCACATAATTTGTTATATATGGGATTTTTTAAGTAAATGCTTTAGTGCAACTTTCTCTATTGATCCATTCCATATAATATAATCCAATACACTGAATCTCCATAAAACTAGTAAAGAGAATATACAATTATTATTATTTCAGCTGTATTTTTTCCTGCTACTCAAATTTATTCTTATGTGTTTCTTTTATGTGTTCCTTATAAAACTCAAAACTCTATTTTACATCAGGACAAAAAAAAAGAAAAGAAAAGAAAAAAAAAAGATCCACACACATTCCCTTGCCCAAGACCACAGCTAGCAGAAACACCGTGCAAACCAGTTTAACAAATGAATGAAGAAAAAGGGGAAAAGCAATGTATAAGGAGGCTGCATATGAGCTGAAAATTTTGGAAAGCGTTATTTTTTTCCCCTGTCACAAATGAAAAAGTACTACATTTCTCTCTGTCTTTTTCAGCCTTAGTAGCACGGTGGAGCCAATGTCTTCCGTCTGGTAGCACAGCGTGTGTGAGCCACTTAAACCCCCTCACCTACATGATGGTAGATCAGTCTTGCTATTTAACTGCTCCATGCATGCAAACAGCCCCCACAGTAAAAAACACCTGGGAATTCAAGCTGCACTCCTAACTGACTTCAGAGAAATTCTATTTAAACAAAAAATGCTGGAAAGAGTACAATTTCATCACAATGATGAAAAGAAATTCCCTACCAATCTCTAGTTCTACCTGTTAAGCCTTAAATCTCTACATGACTATTAATAACCTCACCTACAACATATCATCTGTATATTCCTGAGGTAGATGTATTTTCTCTGCAGACATCCTCAACTGCAATTATGTCTAAGTTCTGATCCCTAGAAATTGGACTGAGGTCCTAGAGCGTTTTTTGTTTCCTATTCAGTAGTTCTTCATTAAAAGCTTAATTTATTTCATTTAATTTAATTTCAACAAAGAGAATATCTTCGACAGGAATGTACTGCCTTGTGCATATCAGCATTTTTTACTTGACAGCCTGAACACTTTAGATGCGTGCTAATTAAAACACCTAAACCATAACTGCTATCATCTAAGTTTCTCCTGTTTTGAGAGGGTTTCAATCAAACTTAAAAGCATCATTCAGAAGCGTTCAGAGTTGGTTCTCCATAAATCTGAATCACATTGGGCTTTTTCTAAGCAAAAAGAGCAGATTTCTCGTCTGAAAACTATTCAAAGGTTTCTATCTATTAGCCTTATTTTTATTATAAATCTATAAAGCAATTAATGTCTAGTTTTATAAAATAATTAATGCCTGTCTCCATTATGCAACTTATTTATCTTTCAATAAATCAATTATATAAATTAAATACTTAAACATCTTTAGTACAGCCTGTAACATTTGCAGTAACTGCCAAAACTGCTTTCTACATATAAGGTACCCGTATAATGTCAAAGATCAGCAAAATTGTTTTGGTTCACAAAACTATTGTGAACCAAAATGCAGCATGAATTTCTTAGTGCCATGCCTGTACTCTCTGTTTAAGAAGTTTTAATTCTCCATGGAGTTGTAGATGAACTTCTCTGACTAGAAGATTTGACTGTCTGATACAGCAGGATTGAGGAATTAAACTAACTCTGCACATTAGATATTGCCACAGATATTCACCTGAATTGGATTTCTGGGTGTCACCTTAATTGTTTTGAGTGGATAGTGATTAATACACATTTTTGGCAACTTTTTGAAAGCATCAGATGCTGCACAGTGAGATGTCCTGGGACTGATACACTGAAGACACTTTCCAAAGTAAACGAAGCATCTTTTTCAACTAAATGCTGCAGTGAATAGGCAGAAATGTTGTAGCTAAATTGAAAATTATCAGCTAATTCCATAAGACCAAACAGATTAAATACTTGTGATATTAATAACCTAAAACATCCATTTAAGCTGAAAAGTCTGTGCATAAAGTTGTTTCTGAACAGAGTACCAAATGATTGGGGTTTATCTCCTTTATTGTTCCGAAGTGTGGTGTTGGCAGCACGCACGCTTATGTCAGGCAAGGTCTGAGCACCTACCTTCACTTTATAGCCAAATTTATTTTACAGCCTACAATCTCAGACTATGTTATAGCATAGACAATAATTATCACTGGCAACACCAAATTCTTAGGAGAATGAGAAAGATTCAAGTATAAAAACCCCTTTTGGAGGTAAAGAAGACTCCTGGGAAGTTTGAGGTGTCATGGAGGGTTTGGGGGCCCAAAGGGGAAAACACAAAGAAGAGAGTCTGGGAAGAAACACATCATCTTTCTTTATTTCAAGAAGATACCTAGCATATAGTTTTTCTGTCCCATAGTCTCCCAAAGTTGAAAGGAAACATCAGCCAAAATTTATTTCCTCTCAAGCATATTTTCTGGACTTCATTGTGGTAACTAAGCTGTTGTTTATTAATGCCCAGGGAAAGACCTTTGCCATAAAAAGTTACACTTGTGTTCCCAGTTACAAATGGAAAAACAAAGAGGCTGCCAAAATAATTACTTGTGCACAACACAGCAACTACAAGGAGAAATCCACTTCTTTCATTTGTGCTAGGACAATATGCAGATCCTCTAAGTATCTGTCATTGATTGCTTTCATGCCACAGTGATTAAATCATTGATTAGCAAGCATGTCCAAACTATTATGTAAGGCTAGAAGACAATAAAAACCTACAGTTCACTTTAGCACAGATGACTGGTTCCCATGAAAAAATCAATTTAAGGTTTGTGTCATACAAGAGACCATTTCACAATACTGTTTCTTCTGCAAAAGTTTGATCGCACTTCATATATAGGTGATCATATAAAAAGGTACTAAATNCCCATGAAAAAATCAATTTAAGGTATGTGTCATACAAGAGATCATTTCACAATACTGTTTTTTCTGCAAAAGTTTGATCGTACTGTACTTCATATATAGGTGATCATATAAAAAGGTACTAAATGTTGAAATTAAAAATTGAATATTAAACATAGTAATACAATATATCAAAGCCATGCAGTAAAGGATTTTTGAATGACTTGTGTAATCACTCAGCTTCAGAATGTTAAAATTTTTTGATGTGGTGCCTTTAATCTTGCAGATAAAAAGGCGGTTCTTCAAAATTCTGTCTTATCTAACAAAACCATCATTAAGTGAGAAATCTGCAAACCACATGGAAAAGGTACTGTAAAATACCTTAAAATATCTCAGATATTTTCCATCAAAAATGTTATAGAGATGTGACTTCAAAATAAATGACAACACAAGTTCTCTGATTAGGGTGTTTCATATGATGAGTGCACAAGACATTTGATCACAGTACAAAAGAACTTTTATTTAAGTAATGATTGAAGATGTGCTTTCAGTATTATCTGAAACCATAGTTTTTAAATTTTTCTATACAATGATCCTTTGATATCTCGAGAGTCTTGAGAAAGGAGATAATGACTGGGAAATTGGAGATAAAGACACTGAACTTCCTGTTCAAAAAGAAATTCTCAGGAAGATGTTTTTACTCTGATTCAAAGACATCTTAGAGGAAAATTGTATTACTAGCTCTGAATTTTAATAATGAATAGCCATGCCAGAAGCTACTTTTGTCCATTTCTCTTGTTCCTGGCTACTTTACATAATTCTGAACTTTTCAGTACATCAAAGTAAATATGAAATCTTGAAATACAGTTCATAATCTCAGTGTCACTGCTTGATTTTAGTAATGGAAATAGTTCAACCAGACATTTCTGTTGAATAAAGGTAGCAGAAAAAGAAAAAAAAAAAAAAAGTATTCATAGATGTTGCAGGAATGATTAATACACCACAGGAGTGAATCATGAGCCTTTACTGAGTTTTGCAAACTTCTGTTCTATAGAACTCATGAGTAAATAGCTCAGATATTTTCATTGTCTTCTGCATGGATTACAGAAAAAAAAAAAGAAAAAAAAAACAAATAAAAAACCCCATGCAGTTTGAAAAATATATCATTAAGAAAAAAAGAGAAAAAAACCAAAAAAATATAAAACCTAGCAAAACTCTCAGAAGCAATTTACATTCTTTAGGTTTTCTGAATTTGTAAAAGAAATGGTGAATAAAACATCCATTAAAATTCCATGGATTCTTTCTGGAGCTAAGGAACAGAAAAGGAAGAAAAAGAAAGAGAAACATCTGCGTGGACTCTTATGGCTCTGGGTTTGTTGATGTATAAGCTTAGCATGAACCCAATGATAATTTTATCTGCCTTCCTGAGTGTGTGCCTTATAGCCCTACATGAAAGAGAAGGGAAGGGA
>VWYP01013801.1:0-21750 GCA_013400435.1 Pycnonotus jocosus | reverse complement strand
GCCCGGGAGGTGTGTGCGGGCCCAGGGGCTGTGTGCGGGCCCGGGAGCTGTGTGCGGGCCCGTGGGCACGGCCAGCCCAGCCCAGCCCCGCGCCGGGTGTTGTCCCGGCCGCTCGTTACCGGGCGCGCAGCGGGGCGAGGCGCTGCTTTGTTCTCTGCCGGTTTGCGCAAAGCAGGGAGCTAGGTGGTAACTCACGGAAGGCTAGGTCATCAAAACTTTACACCATTTATTACATTTTAACAAAGGCATCGGCATTCATTCGCTACAAGTTGCGTGATTTCTCTACTAATTAGTATTCAGCCCCCTGTTTGCTAAGTCATACCTCTCATTTGTCATGCTAATTAATACAAGGGCACTGTTCTGTCCATTTGAGTCTGGGGTCTGTTTTGAGTAGGTGGTCTCGATCGCCCACAGCTGGAATTACCTTTTCCCCAGTTACTGCTCAGTTCTGCTGGCTTCACTCGTGGTGGCTCTCATCCAGACACTCCATTCATCTCGGAATTGTCTTCTCTTTTCCTTAAAACAAAAAACTTAGCCGAGCATACAACGTTCACAATGCAGTTGCACAATCATAACTGTCCATTATCGCTACTGGTTAACAACTAAAAAAATTGCAGNCCAGTTACTGCTCAGTTCTGCTGGCTTCACTCCTGGTGGCTCTCATCCAGACACTCCATTCATCTTGGAATTGTCTTCTCTTTTCCTTAAAACAAAAAACTTAGCCGAGCATACAACGTTCATAATGCAATTGCACAATCATAACTGTCCATTATCGCTACTGGTTAACAACTAAAAAAATTGCAGAGTTTGATTCAAATCTTGAGGGGCTCAATATCAGGGACAGGACACACGGCATGTGCACGCACTCTCTGGGAAGGCAGTGACCCCCTGTGTCCCTCGGGATAGACACGCTCCCTGAGCAGCAGTGCCAGGGCAAAGCCACACACACATATGCACAAGTGCAATGCCTCAGGAGGGCACCCACAGTCTTGGGTGCCACCAGCCACACAGCACAGCACCCAAGCCCCCCCAGTGCCTGCCTTGCACTCACACTGTCCTCTGCTGCTGCTGCGATTTAGACCACCACTTTTCTGGTGGGTAGGTGGGGGGTTTTTTTGGTTGGTCACCAATTCCTCTTCCTTTACAAAATAAAATATATGCTCCATTAGAAAATATGTTTTGCTCATAGTTCTAGACTACAGGAGGCCAACTGTGGGAAGGATTCCCAACCAAAGACGGTTCTTAGACTGGAAATCTGCAAGTCCCAATTCCTTTCCATGTGCCACAATCAATAAAACCACATTGGAACAATTCCTCCAATATGTTTCTATTGAATTCATCACAGGCTGCTATTTCTCATACTGCATTATCTGTGTAAATTAACTGCTTCCCCTTGATACAAACAGACTGGCCACAAAGTGATCAAATATGTGAAGAAAAATATAGCATGTTTTCCTCATCTGAGCTCTAGGAAATTGGTATTTAAATTGTGCTCTGCCTGCTAGCATAAGCTATGAGCCTTCAGACTGTCAAATTGAGATCCAAGAGGAAAGGCTTTTTCCATACCACATAGTGATACTTCCCTGGGGGGGGAGGGGGTGGAAATACAGCAATTCAGGGAAATCTTCACATAGTTTTGAACTGGGCAAGCCACCAGCAATGCAGCAGAAGGTGAAGAGGAATGTCACAAGGACCATGGCAATGTTTTGCCAAAACATCCCTCAGAGGGAGAAGAAACAACAGGGACACTCTCAGGTTCCCAGCATTATCCAAATAAGGTGACAGGGCATATGGTTTGGGCACTTGTCCTGTGGCTATGCCACATGTATAAGAAATTTCAAAAGAGCAGACAGCACTGCAACACAACACACACATTCTGTCACACTGAGATCTGAACATGAACGGGTCACCGTCAAAGGCAGGAAAGATATGGAAGCAAGTCCCCACTGCAGTACATCTTCAAATAAGCTAGTGGAAGAAAATAAAATCACACAAAAGAAAAGCCAGGATTGTCAGGAAAAAGTCAGGGAAAATTCCTCCTGTGACCAAAACTTCAAAAAGAAAGAGATGGGGGAAAGGGGACCTTGAAAGCAGGACTAGAAGCTCTGCAGACAAAGAGTTTAAACATACTGAGGAACACACTGCTCCACAGGAGCTGCACAAAACTGGAGATCTCTGAGCTACCTTATCTGTATGCACATTTTGCTGGTGCCAGAGATCCCAGCACGGCCAACACAGGAGGAGGTGTGTGTAGATGGGAAGGGCTCTGGCAAGCCTGGTTCACACAGAATGAGCAGAGCTCCTGTGCCATGGGTTGATGTGCCTCATCTGTGCAAGATCTTTGGTAAAAACAGTCCCCTGAAATACAGTTTGGGTTCAGAGAGAAGAGCCAGAATTCTTAATTAGGCAGCTTTCAGTGAGGGGTACAAATGCTGGTCTATATGTCACTCATGTCATTGTTTATGCAGGAACAGCCAGTGAGAACTTACTGAGAGAAGGAAATCAAGTCCTTTTCTGTGAGGCATCTGTCCTATTGACTACTTCCCATAAAAAAAATTGGGGTTTTCCTGGATTTGATCACAGCAAGTGTTTTGCAATACAGAGGATGTTCAGTTCATTAGCATCCAGTGCTAATAAGACGTGCCTCGCCCCCCGGCCCAAGGACTGCTTGGATCCATATCTGATCAGTAGACTTACTTGGGAACAGATATAAAAGGTACTTTGTAACTCAGAAATTGAGTTCATAGCTAATAAAGGTATCTCAAACACTCTCTTCTTACTGTGATAGCATGAGTGTTGGAATACATTTTGAATTTAGAAAACCAATTTCTGTCTGTCATCTCTTCTAGGAGACTCTTACTGGATATACAAAATAAAATTATTAAAGACTGCTCAAAATAGATTTTTTTTTTGTATATTACCAAATAATTTTGAATAGCAGGGAAGGAAAAAAAAGGTGGCTTTCTGCTACCCTGAAGAAGCCATGACACAAGGTAAGTAAAAGGAAGAGGAATCCAGATGGCATGTTTTACCTCCTGTAGTTGTGATGTAGCATACGGACACTGCTGGCCCAAGATCTCCGAACACATCAAAGTGGGTTGAACATATGGATGACACAATCTTACAGTACAGCTCTGTGAGACCTAAGGTGCTGCCTACACATCAAAGGCAACAGCTTAATGTTTCACAGGGTGTTGACAGTCTCTCTCAACACCCTCTGTTAACAATAAAATGTGTGACCCTTTAAATTTTTTAAAACCCTTACAAGTTTGACAAGCTTAAAATTATTCTCAGTGAAACATCTATAAATTGAAGATAGCTACTTCATAATGCAAAAATAATTAATTTAGGAAAAACCTGTTTTAATATCTTAAACCTCAAGTCATCATTTCAAAGTAGTGGTCAGTAATTCTATTTCTATGAATCTGGCCAATGACTATCTTGATTAGCTCTTCTGAAAATGTGAAGAATTTAAGTGGTATAAAGCATAACAGAAAGAGTTTCCAGCAAATTGTTTCCTCCCTCCACATGTGTATCAATATCCCAATATACCTAAAAGCAAATGCAAGGAGTACTCACTTTTATAAACTTCTAACCACGACCATATACTATGCCACAATTAAAATTAGTTTGTGTATTATTAAACCTAGATAACAGTGTTTAAAAATGTCAACATGTTTTTCTTCAGTTTTGCTATCAGAAAAACAACCTGATTAGACACCAACAGACAAAGTTAGTTGATGAATGCCACAGGGAATATGGAAGCTCATGTGCAAGGATCAATTAATAATGAAAGGTTTTTGCTGGAGGTACTGACTAATACAGTTAGGAAACTTGTAGTAATTAAGATCACTTAGAGATAATTCAGCAGCATGTGATACCACTGGTGCTTAAGAGATGAGATTCCATGAATATATGTTATGTGATTTTTTTTTAAATTTGGCTTCATTTTAATAACCTAAAGGATATTTTCAAATGCCTATGTGCATCATTCCTAACAAATTCAGATTAGTGAAATACCTATTCAGTACCACATGAAAAATACAGCAAAAGTCTAACTCACTTTTTTGGCTGCTATGAAGGGAAGTCTCTCATTTCACTCTTGCCTTTGAGGGTGGCATGCTATCAAATACACTAAGTTGAACCCCAAAGATAGCAGACTCTTTGTTTTATGAAGTACAAAACAATGAAGGAGCACAATTATTAGGCAAGAAAGGTCATATTTGGATTAATTATTAGTTGACCTTCTTTGTCACCTCTAAAAATACCACACCAATTTTACCTAAGAATATTTTAGGCATTCAGCTCATTCAATTAGTGGTTTTTTAGGAATTAAAAAAAGTTTTCAAGAAAATGTAATAAACTGGGATGCTAAATTTTATGCAATTTTTCTAAATTACTTCTTGATAGAGATTCTCAAATTTACTCTGCTTCTGCATTCCCATGAACAAAGGGTGTGAAGCAGCAAATACCCCCAGAATACATACTTGCACAGGGGGTGCTTGGTTGCTACAGCAACTTGCACATATCACAAACATGATGGGGTTTGCAAACCTCTGCATTAGCAGATATTTTCAATTAGAATTCAGATCTATCTAGTCAGCTTCTTTAAATGATTGTGTTATTGAAAAACAAGGATTTAGCAGTTACTTGGAAAAACAGACAACTGTGCAGTATGTGATGCATAATACTGGGTGCCAAGGATACTGATGTTTCACCACACTAAACGTAAGAACCTGTATGTCCTGGGCCATGTTTCTGTATTTTTTAAATTGTTTCATTTAAAACAGATCAGCAAACTTCTGTGATCTTAACAATGCATAGGCAGCTTGTTAAGAGCTGTCTCAGTGTGTTTCAGAGGAGCATCTGTCCATCTGTCCATTCACTCATCTCAGAAGTTCTTTAATGTGGAACCACTAAGCACTTCTTCTTCACATACAATTTAGAGAAAGTGCTTGAATACCTTCATTACGCTAAGATTACTATGCAGAGATTCAAAACTATTGATTTAGATGAGAAAAGCAACAGAAAGGACAAGAGAATAAAGACAATTTCCCCAAGATTTTTGCCTGTCAGGTATTTAGCTGTAGAACTTGAGGGCTGTATTGAGACCTGTGCTGTTTCTGTCTATTTAGACAGCAATCAATACACACTCTTCTCTTTCCATTTTTCTTCATTAGAACTTTTGTTTGTAAGTGGATCTTGAACATTCTTTTGCTACCTACATTAAGCAATCACTCAGAGGCACAGAAGTACTGCCAATTACCTAGTGAAATCAGCTGATAAACACTCATGAGGCAAATTACAACTGGGAAAATTCAAGTCCCCTAATTTACCAAAAAATTTCAAGAACAAAACCAAAACACTCCCCCATCCCCCAAATCAGCAGTTCTTTATATAAGAGAGGTTATATGTCCTGCCTTTCAAAGAACAGAAAAAGAAAGAAAAGGAAATAATACCCCCAAACCCCATCCAGCCTAAGAACCAACCAACCATAAGGAAACTCCATATACACAAAACTTGAATGAGGTCACTTTAGGGGGTTTTGTGATGTGATCTGAAGTGGAAAATACACAGCTGCATCACAAAAACTGCAGCACAGCAGAAATGCTACTTAAATATTCCTCAGAAAGACAAAATATGCTTGGCAACACAACCAAATCCTATGATACTATCAAGCATTTTGGAGCTGGGGTAAGTTGTAGACTTTCTCTTGCTTCTTCTTCACAAAGTCCTTGGGCTCTTTACACAATCTCCTACCTTTATAGGGCTGCCATGTGTCCTATGTAGGAGGCTGCAGGCTAGAACATACAAATGTTTTCTTACTACTGTTGTTAATAGGAAGGTCAGCTGAGACCCTCCCTTTATCCGTTCTGTACCCCTTTTTACCTCAGTCTGCACATCTTAAGTTTAGTTTTGCCACTCTGAAAAGAACTGTGGGTTTGTAGCACAAAGGTTTCGGTTTGTAACAATCAAGTATCTAGGAAATAAACCAGACAGATGGATATAAAAATCTATCTATCTATCTTCATGTTGTCAGTCTGCAGGTTCAAAAGAAGTTCTGCACATATCCTCTTTACTCTTATGTTAAACAGTCAAGTCTTTGCCATTAAAGATCTAAATCAGTTCTTTTAATTTCTTTCTCCCCTTCTCACCTCTAACCTGAAGAAAGTTTCAGGGCATTAGAGTTTCAAGAGCAGAAGAACTCAGTGACTAAGAAGGAAGAATACCAGAAAGAGTGCTACTAAAACTCAGAGATGTAAAATTTTAGATAAGAGAATATGTAGCAAGAATGACAAGACCATTTAATCACAAAAAAAAAACCCCAACAACAAACAAACCAACCAACCCAGGAACATTTACAAGTACAATTAAAAATTTATTTTTCTTTTTCTGCATTGAAGTGGGCACATGTTTACACACAATGTGACACACAAAAAAAAATCACCCGGATGCTAAGTACTAGATAAGATTGCAATTGTATTTTCCTTTATAATCATTGAGAGTATCAGCAGGGAAACAGAAGAAAGGAAAAAAACACATAACTTTGCCTGGTGTATCACCCAGCACCTCTGGTTTTACTCATCCCCAAAACCTCACTCACAGGACACTTGGCAAAAGTCTCTGAACATTCCGTCCCTCCAAACATTCAGTACAGTTTAAAAAGCAGGTTCAGTGGCACTTTAACATGATTTCAGTAACATTTGAGATACAGTGCACCCACACTGCATGCAATTCACTTTGCTGTAAGGCTGACTTAGACATAAGGCAAACATTACCTTAGCTCTCAAATATTCCATGATTAGACACCCTTAGTACATATACCTCTGTTAAATGCAGAGATGCCTTGATTCCCTTCATTGCTTTTCCCTCTGATCAAGAAAGCAATTCAGGGAGATGGTGTGCTACACTAAACACAAACTGCAAGGCATTAAAATGTTAAACAGCAATGAAAAAAATAAATTGTATTCACATATCCAAAACTTATTTTCATCACTTAAATAATTTTATCTGCAATTACAAAATACATACACTTAAATATCTTTTTAAGAAATAATCATCTAAGATATCACAGATGATGATTTGCTTTTGATAATCTAACTGCCCTATCTGTGGCATAAAGATAAACCTGGACAGTGTTACTACCTAGAATGTTTTCCTATTATAATAAGTTTTCTTAAATATACAGTAAATTCTCTTTAACTATTCTGACAGATAGTGCAAAAAAAGACATTCTTTGGGTCACAATTTTAAAATATTACCACCAATGCTATCTTCAATTTAATATTGTTTTAGTAAATAAGTAAGAAAATATTTTAAGTGTACACATCTTCTAACATCTGCTTAGCAACACATTTTTCTCAGTTACCTTGGCTTAATGCAGATCACAAAAAAATGAATAAGCTACAATACTGCTCACCTATCCAAAAGATATGTTATATTCATAATTAAATAAATAGATTTAGAAATCTACCTCTAAGTTTCCCATTGCTTTCCACATATTGTTATCATCCAATGGCTTACTACATCAAATCATAACAAAATATCTTTATAGACAACAAAGATCACTTCAGAAGCACTGCTCAAAGGCAATGAAATAATGCTTTGAGAACCTAAGCACATGTTAGGCCTACATAGATCCAAGCACATTGTAGAATACAATAGTTCAAGCTTGTTTTAGAGTCAACTACTGCTTTGCCCTAGCCAGAAACAAAAAGCTTATCTTAAATATTATCCATCAATGATGTAGCAACACAAAGTGGCCCTGTTTGCTATCTAATGTTGCTTGCTGGCTTTACACGTCTATTTGAAGTCACTGACACCTGATGGTTAGTTCCATTAGTGGTATTTGTTGCTGAGCCATTCACAACGATGTAATCAACCTTGTTTTCCAATTTCACAAGGCGTTGCAAGATGTCATCCAGAAGAACAGCAATTGTTCTCTTAAGATCAGCTGAAGATAATGGAAAAAACAAATTACAGCCTGTTACTTACTCTGTGTGGAAAAGAATTGCCATTTCAACATATTCACATCTTAAGACTTGCTATCCTCCCTACCACACTTTTTGGAAAGGAGTGCATATTGGTACAGAAGTAGAGAATTAAACAGCTGCTTGATTTTTCTTTAATAACATTTCTTTGTTATTTTAGGGAAGGGAGATAAGACCATAACAGGGAACTATGAAGGCAGCCAATTAAATATCAGAGTATAAGAACAAAAACAACAGTTGGAACATTAGAAGTGGCTACTCAAAGGTATTATTTCAAATTTCATCAAGACAACAGCATTGGAATATTCAGTTATGTCATCTTTTAGCCTTGAATGCAAGAAAATATATCTAGATACCTTCCAGCATAAAATAGGTAGTTAATAGCTTTCCCCTAAATGACAGATTTAGCCCATGGTAAAGCAGTTATTAGAAGGTATCTTATTGCTTCTTACATAAGCTATAAAGCAAGGGTAAAAAAATCCATTTACAGCTTTACTGACTGAAAAATAAGAGAAAAGATGGTAAAAAAAATTCTCATGCTCTGGAACACAAAACCAGTAACATCTTCCAACAAAAAACTATTTATGCTGTTGCCAATCACCATCTTCTTTCAGATTTGAAAAACATTAACAAACTTATCAGGCTTTACAAGACGTTAAGATTCCCCTAACACATCTATAAACTGTGTCTCCACCCCCAGCCCTCTAATCAGTTCTTAACTAAGCAGAACGACTGGGGACAATGATTACAGGCATCAAAGTGAAAAAAAATAGGAGTAAAAGAGATAAAATTAAAAATTAGTAGTAAATTAAATTTCAAAAAAAGAAGTATCTCCCTCTAAAATTAGCTAGGTCTTGTTCAGTAATGTTAACTTGGAAAAAATAAAGAAATTGCTTAACAATTCAAGCCAGAGCAGGGTCTGCTGTCAATAACAGAGGGTGGGTCACGTACTCGGTAGTATCATTTTGTGCTCAACAATCTGAGAGAGCGCAAGTTTTAATTCTTATGATCAGCAGGTAGATCAAGAGATGACTTAAGTTTCTATTAAAATTCAGACAAAACCACTCAAGACAAGATTTTTTGTTTGTTTTTTTGAATGACAGAAAAATGTAGTTACACAATTAAGGAAGGAAGTCCTTGATGAGAAAAAAAAGTGGGAGAAGAAAGCAGGGAAGAAAAGAGAAGGCAATCTCTTACTGTCATAGAAATTAACTTTCAGAATTAAAGTATTAAAGGTTTAAACACTTTTTACTGTCCTACTCCTCTTGGGTTGCTCCTGCACATCTTGTCATCACAGATTTGCTTCCTTCTTCCTTAGCAGCAGCAAAAACACTTCAGAAACATTTTGCTGCTTGCACTCTTACCAAATGCCTACAAAGGGCATCCTACAACAGGCAGAACCATTTAAGGAAACCTTAAGGAGATCAAAGTTCATTACTATACATCTTTTGAGATACTGTTTTTTAAAATAAACATCTTTAGCTATCTTTTCAGTATTTCAGAAGATAGTAAATACTGGCAACCTATTTATCAAGAAGATAAATTTGTCACAAGACAGACAAATCAGAGATATGATGCACCAAGTATTACAGCTTGCAAGACAAGAAACCTTATCCTTTATGGCTACTTCTAAAACAGGAGAAGATTCTGCCAAATTTGTAATTGCAGGCTACAAACTCAACTAGTATGTTGCCTTTTCATTGCTTTTTTAAGGAGAAGGAAATTCAAGAAATAAAAGCAGGAAGTTAGCAATGAGGTACTAAAAGAATCTGGAATGTTGAAGTGACTTAATATAAAATCTTGATCCTGTATCAGGTATGTGCTTATTCCTCAATAGCTGAATATTCAGAAAAAGACAAATGTGCTGTTACTTCTGTAAGTAACTGTATTCATGTATCTGAAGAGATCTAAAAAAAATCCTGGAAAGCAAAAATTTCATGTATGAAGCTTGATTTTGCAACTCATCTTAATCTTCAACTTTCCTGAATAAACTAAAATGAAATCCGTTAATACAGAGAGGCTTTTTTCTGCTGAAGAGCATTTACTACTTAAAAAAAAAAAAAAGAAGAAAATTTATAACTTTACAGTTTTCAGAAAAATAATATATTCAAGTATTCGAGTAACTAGTATGGCTTTTTCCTCTTACCATATCCTGACATAGAGGCTCCACCACCACCATTCATTAGGTTTTTATTTTCTTCTGCCAGTGCTTTGACATATCTTTTGCTGAGATCTAATATCTGTCCCCGCAACTCAGCACTGCTTTGGCGTCTTGGATACTGAAAAGTGTAGCGTAGCAACATCAAACCCCAAATGATTCCAAAGACTAGTAAAAACATACTCAGTTTCTGGGACATATTTTTTCTTGAAAATGTTAGAAACATTTCTGATGAAGGCCACAGGCACGTCCTAATTTCAAGAAAAGTAACTGAATTTGGCTTTGCCAAATTATATTACATATTAAACAAAAATAGTATTTCTATGAAGTGAAAAATCTTCTGGCTGGATCATCTTGAGTATATCTTCTCATGTTTTAGCTGGTCTTGATTCCTGAAATTTGTAAAGTACCACTTGGTTATTCAAAATTGCTATAGTTGTTGAGATCAAGAACAAATATCAGTTTCCAAATACAGTATTATTGCATCATCTAGCAAACAAGGCTTTTTTATCTGCTTAGAAGTTCAGTTATATTTCCTTCTCACCTTCAGTGATATTTACAGGATTTCCTCTTCTTATTTTTACCAATTTTTATTCTACAAAGATGCAAACTTCTGTGCTCCCACACAGCATTTAAGTATTTTCAATACTGGGATTTAAACTGACATTAAACCCAAATGCATTTGAAAGGAAATGCAGTATGCAGAAGAGACCCGTATAACATTTCTGTACAACATCATGATGAGTTATACACATACATCTACAAACAAGATCTTGTGACATGATTCACTTGATTCTTATTCTTCAATTTGAAGTACAGTGCAAGTATGAACAGACGACACAAGAAAGGATGTTTTTTGGTTGGTTAGCTAGTTCAAAGTTTCCTCTCCTGGCTTTCTACATCATTAATGTTTCTTACTTGTTTTGGTGTCTTGCTATTGAATAAAGAGATACAACCAAAATAACTTGGCACATTGCACTTAAGCATTTTACTTCGACTTCAAAAAATGTCTTACCATAGTACCCAATTCTGATCCTTCAATAGATTAAGGCTTCAGGAGGAAAGCAAATGGTAGGAAAGCTTCAGCAGTTAAATAACAGATGTTCAGACAGTTTGAAGCAGTTTGAACCACGCATCTTCAGGGATCTCTGTACTGGGAGGAAAAAACAGAAAGATTAAAAAAAAAAGTGAAGATATCTTCATTTACTTGTGGAGTAGTTGCCGTTGAAGAATTCAAGCTACATGCTTTTAAAACAGAAATACATTGTTAAATCTAACTTCAAGCACTTGTTAGGGAAGGACATAGAATTACTCTCCATTTTATTATGAATGCATAATACTGACTTCAATACACTTTTAAAAGAAAACTTGGTAAGAATCTCACTCAACATCTCGTGTTATAAGACAGTGACAACAGATGTTCCAGATTCATCATATATGTACATGCACATATATTTACATAGGCATTATTCTCTCACTAATTTTTACCCCTCAAACAGATCCCACATCTTTAGACTCTTTCCATGTGTGTACCTCATATTTCTCATTTTTTGTCGATTTCTCACACTACTCCAATTATTCAATACTTTCTTAAAAGAGAACCTCCATTATTTAACATCATCTGGATAAAGCTACTCTTTTTTCACAATAGTTACATTTTTCCTCACTATCCTCAGCTCTTCCCCACATACAACCTGACAAAAGCACTTTTTAGACTGAAATTAAGCACGTAATAGAGTTCCTCACCAGACTTTCTGTAGCGGCACTTACGCCTCGGTTTGTATCAGGACATTGAGACCGAGTTTCTCGTGCTGCTGAGCTCTCATCTGAGCCTAACTCTGCCTCGGTGGCACTTTGCATCCCCTCCCCTGACCGGTTCCATCGGCCCTGTGCCAACACCCCACGGTCTGCTGCCAACACAAGTGTCACTGCCAGCAGGGCGCCAAGCCCTGCTTGTCGCTTACCCTTCACCTTCACTCTTCAGATAATCCTCTCAACAGGCGAGCCAGCATGCCTGATTCAAGTGGCACATTTTTGAAGTGCTCTAAAATCAACATGCATATCTAAATCACTCTGAAAATGATTAACCCAAGGCAGGGACGGCATTAGGACTTGGACACCAAACTGCTGTAAAGTAACAACCAGTGGTGTGTAAAATGCCCCATGGCAGCCACAGCCAGTACACAAACTCTGACTGCTGGGTGCACTGATGCAAGTGGCAATCCCAAGTCACTGAATGAGGAACAGCTCACCCTCCACTGTGGGGTATGATCATGCACAAGGACACACAGCCAACGCACAGTAATTTGAACTCCCACTGTAAATGCAGTGGGATGTACTTTGTCCAAGGAATGTGCTTATTCTCCCCCCCAACTGTTTTAAGATACTAATTTGTCTTAAGTACATAAAATAAGTGGGAAAAGAGTAAAAACTTGCATTCCACAGCATGAATATCTGGAACTGTGCAGTTTAAGACTTCCTGAAACAGATCTTACCTAAACATGCACTAAGCAAAACTTCTTTTCCCTAGCTCTTTGTCAATCCACGGCTCTGCACTCAGACTTTAAAGAATAAACTGCACCCACATCATTATATATCTACATAATCTTTAAACAGTATAAAATATGACGGAAAACTTTATGAAGTCCAAGAGAAGAGTATTCATGTGATGGCTCAGAAGACCAAACAGTATCTCTCAAGAAGAGACCGTAAGTTTTAAACCCCATTCCCAAAAGTCTCTACTTCTTCTATTAAAAAAAAACAACAAAAACAACCCAAAACCTGAAAAGAACAGATAGCTCTTGCAAAACTTAAATTTAGTTCAGCTCTCCACAAATCTCCAGCCATATCTCCCCCTGAAGCATTTAGACAATATCACTACAGTCCTCTGGAGTAGAAATAATTCTGCCATCACACTGTAAATAAGACCACAAGCCAGGATAAGAGGTCTAGCCAAGAGGAAGAGATTGAATAAACTCCTGCCAAGCAGCAGCAGGAATTGCAGACTGGGCCATCACCACGTATATCTGATTCACAGTGCACACGCTGACTACTGAAACTAATGGAAATCAAGGACTTCACCTGCTGGGAAATTGCATAACACCCACATACTGACACGAGGCAAAGGAACTGGGAGCAAGGTTTACCAAAATGAAGGGAACTATTTGTACTTGCCATTTTTCCTACAAATTTTTAAAGACCATTTTCCCTTCATGAATTCCAGTGTAATCTCAATGTTCTGGAGATGTGGTCTCCTCTTTCCCCCTGAAGTGCATGCACTTCTAGTGACTCATAAGACACTCCTTGCAAGACCTTTGAGGTTAAAAAAGGAAGCTTACACCTGCATAATTTGGAAGCAGGAGAAAAAGAGTATCGGAGCAGCAGGCACACATATTAGGAATGAAATAGCACAGTAAAATGGATGGATTGGAATATTCTTCTACCTCTTACTGCCTCAAAGGGTCAGCACTTCTCTACAAGAACATTATGGTTTCAACAAGGCTTGGACTCAGAATGGACCTTTGTTTTCAGTAATTCAGAGGTAGTATCCCATAAGATAAAAGCACACCTAAAAGAAGGTACGCTGCCTCCTGTGATCTTTATTCTCCCTCATTCTCTCAAAGCACACAATATGCTGAGTTGGAAATCCTCCTTGAGCAGGAAGAAAAAGGAAGCTGAGACTTCCTCTTCACACTGATTTATCCTGGATAGAAATGCTGGCATACCACTCTCCCAACCGCAGCTGAGGGACTTCTGTGGTAAAGGCAAAGCACTGCAGAGAGCAACAGGAAAAATGGTGCATCAGAGCTAAACCTTGATGCAATTAGTACCATCTCTAATCATGGAGACTGAGACAAAAGCAAGACAACCATGAAGATGAAGGAGTGCAACCAGAACAAAATTTGAAAATCTGAGGAGGGAAAGAAAAGAAACAAAACCCCAAACCAGCAAACCCAAAACAAAACAAAATATTCAACAAAACAAGCCCAAATCAAACAAAACCCCTGAGCAGACCGCAGGCAAAATGGCAATCCAAGAATCCATGAAGAAGAGAATGTCTTCCAGATAATTCTTTCAATAAGTGGCCTAAAGCAACCAATCCAAGTGCCAGTTTTCTGAAGTACTTTAAATCAGCATAGTACTTTACATCAGTATGCATATTTAAATTATTCTGAAAGTCACAAGCCCAAGCCAAGATTAACATTAGAACTTGGAGCTACAACCAATTCCTGAATGGGGATCTGACAATAGGTTTGCCTTTCACAGACATAAAAAGAGCTTGGTTTTCTTCACTATTGCCACTGTGGATTGTCTAAGAAAAGTACTGCCAAAACCTACCAATGTGGATACAACTTTGTCCAGTGTTACCAAAACATTGACATCCATCTGGCAACAAAAGCAATGAACTAAAGCACTCATCCACTTAAAAATAAAATCATGTCTCTATCCTGTATACTTGCATTTCAAAATCAGTCATATATAAATTATATTATTAACTGCATAAAAAAAGGAGCAAAAATAAGAGCAAGCTAGAGAAAATGCATTATATGTTCCATAATAAAGCAAAATTATACTTAACTACTATTTAACTAGCATCAGACTTCAATTTGAATGCTGACTCTTCTCCATGGAAACCAACCCATACTTACAAAACATTCTTCTTGAATTTTGTTGCAGTCTTCCTCACATTCTGCTTTACTCATTCCCAGAAAAACCAAATGATTATATTAACATACAATACAAAAATGAAACCATCTATAATGCAAAGGAATGGCTCATACATGCTCTGAAACAACCCCAAGTTATCAGGGAAACAAGGCATACCCTAAATCCTTTAAAGCCTATTGCACCTTACAGCGCTGCCACTTCTGCCAGTCAATCAGCCTGGCACATATTCATCATCATTTTTCTAGCCTGCCCAAGAGACTCCAGCCTTCCTAGGCCACTAGAAATGGTTGTAGGGCAAATCTAAACCTGTCCTGCAGAGATGATTTGTGTACCTTCCAGTTTTGAAAAATGTACAGCACAGATGACAGTAATTGTAAGAGAAAAAGAAAGTAGCAGGTCCATCAGGTATTTTTGGTAGTTACTAATAAGCAGTTTGCAGATGCAAAGAATACAGAATATCAAAGCCTGAGAGAAACTCATTTGATTCAAAGATCAAAAATACTTTTAGGAATAAAGCCAAGAAAAATACAGTGAAAAGAATATTGTTAACTTACAGTCCAATAAAGTCACCTTTTTGGTCATATATTTTGAAAGACAGAATCTCAAATATTAAGGTAGCAGTTCCTCAGTGATACTCTAGAGACCTAGACAGATCTCTAATGAACTCATATATTGGGAAAGTAGGCTTGATAAGTGGCAATTTTACTCAATCTGTTACTTACCACCACAATATTTATCTGTTCCTCCCTTTCAAATGATCATCAACAGCAACATGACACTGTGCATTCAAGAGCAAGTCTGGCTTTGCAACCAGATATTAACTGCATAAAAAGAAGTGATTTATCAAGACAGAGCTTAAAAAAAAAAAGCCATATACAGTCACAGAAGTGTGCATCCAATTAAAGAGGAAGTAGAAAAAATCTTGTCATAGAATAGACAGCAGACAGAAATCAGGACAGTACCAATAAAAGCTGACATTAGTTTATACTATAAAATAATTGTACAGTACAAAATTGGAATTTATTACCATCTCAGTGGGAGCACAAAGCATTTATGAAATCAGTAACGATTTAAAATTACCATACAAAAATTACACCTGTACAAGAAATTACTATTAAATTCATGGCAACAAACATCCCTCAGTACAGAGAGTGTACTATATCAGTAAACACTAAACTGCCTGTAAATATGCAGAGTGATACCTCATTGCAATAGCCAACAAACATTTCAGGATGACAGGAATCACTGGGCATTACAGAAAACCAGGAAAAAAAAATTCACAGTAGCATCAAGCCCCATTCCATTATTTTCCCCTTTTTTTCATCTATTTACAGAGTGCACCCTCTGGCCCATTTACCTCTGTGACCTCCATAGTATTTTGTTTTCTAATTTTTCAACAGAAAACTGTGAGCATCACTCAGCTGATAGGAATCAATTGTGCTGACCATTCCGAGAGCAGACAGGCTGGCTCTATGTTATTTGGAAAACTCTCAGCCATTTCTGTGAAGCAATGAAAATGGGAAATCTAAAGAATTACTGACACACATCAAAACACCACAGAACATATTCACTAGTCAATTAATTTTAGAAGACTGAGACAATGAAATAAGCATCTAGAAGCCCAGGAGCTCACATGCTGAGATTTTTTGGAATGCCAAAAATGATGTTTGTATTCTGGTAATTTGCAGTCTTAGATGGTTGTTGATTTGGCAGTAGGTGAACAATCTGCATGAGGCGCAGCTGGCAAACAGGTGCCCAAAGAAGTGAAGTGTTTACACAGAGCCCTGATTAAAACTGGTGCATAAGGAAGAATCACATTCCTCACATTTTTATGAGTACACAAGTTCTCAAGAAGATGCCAAACTACTGTCCTGTACTGCACATCCATATTGGTGACTGTTGCAGACAAACACCGTCCTTTGGTTCTCAGGTTCATTAATCAGGTTCACTCAGACAGCTGCACAGCACCATAAAAGAGCAGGATATTCTACACAGAACCAACCAGTAACAGCAATGCCAGTTCCCAGACAAGTGAAACCACATTTAGCTGTCTTTTGATAAAATTTACTCTCAGCACTTCAAGTATTCCTACTATTATTGCTGTAAAATTTGGTCAACAGAAAAACATCACAGCAGAGAGGGCATACTGTACTGACAAAATCTCAGCATTGCCTGACATAACAGAGTCCACCAAAATGTGCTGATGAAACTCAAGGGTCTTTCCAGACAGCATCATAGATGAGTAGATAGAAGAGACCATTTATATTAGTAGCTGCTCAACTCAAGTGAAAATATCAGTACTATAAAGCGCATTGCTATTTTCTTAAGAAGGCATACTTCTGGACAAAAAAAAAGGCTGTGCTATCAATACAAAGGCTGCTGGGCTGCAGGTTTTAGTAATTCTGTACCACTTTCAGAGCATGCTGCCAAAAGAGTCCGCCTTTGTGTCTTTTCCAGGACATCTATCTTTATACCTTCTCCTACAGAATGTGTTTCTTCATTCCCTGCTTCTACATGCCCAAAACTTGCAAAAAAGACTAGCACACTGAAAAAATAAATATACCCTTTTGCCTTACTACTAGCTGCCTTTTGGGGAACACCTTTAATGGATACTCCAAGTGAGAGAAACATGAGGTTTAAGAGAATAGCAAAACCACGTAACTATCAAAAATACCTATTCTTCTACAAAGAAGGAAGAAAATCTTGTGTGCTCCCAACAGTTCCTGTCTCTCAATGCAGCCAACAGATATATGGGCCAACAAAAGCCCCAGCTCATCAAGCAGACACAGTGTTGCTGCTGAAAAACTGCTGGGACTACCTCAGACATATCTTAAACCAGGAACGGTTTTACCTCCCACAGGCTTCTAAGAACAGCACCAATTAGTCGTGCAGATGAACTTCGAGTCGAGAGCACAAACATACTGCTTTCAGCTTGAAAACCCACACAGCAAACTTACAGTGGCTCTGGTATAAAATTATCTGAGAGCCCAAACACTAGACTACCTTTTGTCAGTATTTTAGAAATACTGGAGAGCTGTTTCTATTTAAATATATGCACTCCTATTTTAATCGTTTTTGTTCTATGCTTTCTACCAATAATTATTTTCACTTTGTGTCTAAAAAGTCTCCTCAAGTACCTTAGAGTATTTTTTTTCAACACCTTCCTCATTTATTTTGCCTACTGCTGCCAATGAATGCTTTTAAAATAAACCAGCCATTTAAAAACAGAAATTCTTTGTTCCTTGCCTGTGGGCAGTCAGCCAAGATTCAAGATTTTGAGAGGGGAAATGGCTTGGCAAGGCTTGTGAAGAAAATTAAAGCAAGCAGATATCAATAGGGACAGTATATCAATAGTGACAGTATGTTACACTTGCTGGAGTTCCCCTCCTCCCACTGGGTCCATCTTGGCCCCAAAACATTTTCACTTCTCTGTATCAGATTCTTAAAAATAATAATAATGAAAAAATATTTTTAAAAATCTCAGTTTCATTTTCCCTGAGACACTTTCTTTATTTTCTCTTCATGCTTTACTGCCACCATTCAGGTCACTGTAGGACCCTTGCTCCTTGGTAAGAGTCACTTATGACAGAGCACAAGGCACTTTCTTTGCTTCTCATTTCCCTGTAACACTGCCACAATTTATTAATTGCAGGCTAAGACAAGTACCCCCATAGTACTCCCTTGTGAAATTTTACAGCTGTCTTTGTATCACTCTTTCCAAAGCCCCTGAGACTCCCAAACTTCCTCATGAGATGATAATGTTTAGCTAATATTGACTAGTCTTCCAGAGAGCCAAGTCTACAAGATGATGCATGTAGGTTACTGGAAAGAGAGGGACTTTCACTGAACGTTTTAAAGAGACCTAAAAGGAAGGCAGCTGTTATTAAAGAGAATTAAGAGGGGAGGGGGAGACAACTAACAAAGTGACAGCTGCAATGGGGGAGATTGCCACTGCTCACACACGTACACGCAATGCACCACACAAACACTGTTCCTGTAGAATGGCAACAAAAAAAGGACTTGTTCCGCTGGAGAGAGAGGAAGACTTTAACTTGTCTGGTTTTCTTTCAAGAAACCTGTACAATTCAAATGGAGTATGAATTTGCCCACCAAAACCTTTTCTATGGCAAAACTGCAATGCAGACGAGGCTTTGGATTCATGCACCTTCCGAGTAGGCTGATCCAGGTGAAAATTTCAGGAAAATAACACTTGAGGAAATATTAAAGACAAGTGATTTCTTTTCTTCTATATCCTTTCTTCCACAATCTCATTTCTAGATTGACTTGTCAGCTCAACATAGCATAATAGTGGATTATGACAGACATTTAGTTAACTGTAACACCTTAGTGGTGGGCACTGCAAAGTAGTTTATTATTAACATTAAGGAAAAGGTACCCAGAAACTTAACTGGATTATTTATATAATGGTAGCCTCCTATTTCTTTAGTATTACTGAAGAAACCAATTTCATGGGAATAAGTTTTACATTCCCTTGTCTAGGCCTCTAGTTCAGGCCCTATTTTACATGGGCAAAGTACGCATTCAGTTCCGAGCAATCCAAAATTAATCTTCTAAATTACACAGGCAGATGCTAATATACCTATTTTTTGTAAAGTTTGTAAAGTTTCTTTGTAAACCATAGAATAAAATATAAGAGGCTGTTATTAATAATGCTCAGTGGAGAAAACCCAGCTTATAAAATGGCACAAATAACCAATCATAGGTGAAAGAGGTTGTTAAAAACAAATAGCATATAAAGTATATTTTAGCAGTAAACTTGTACCAGGAAAAGCAGATTCATTTGAGTGACTGAGCCTCACAGATTTTTGACAGCTGCTGGAAAATGGCTATTTTTGACACTTACTAGTCTTCAGATACATTGACTACACAGCTGACAGTTTAGCTGACAGCACACATTTACCCTACTTACAGCTTAGGCAAGATGCAAGAACTAGTCCCCTTTACTATTCTTGGAAAAAGTACAAGTCATCATGAACTCCAGGGGAAATATCTTACTTTTAGCAGCTAAGTGACATCCAATCCGTAAGATATGCCACAATTTGTGATTAGCTGATACCAATGCCTCCTTCAAGGAGATACCAGCCAAAAGGAGTCTCTAAAAGCAGATACTACAAAAGCTTTAAAAAGAAGGAAAAAAAAAAGGTGGGGGGGGAGGAGAGGAAGTATCTTTATTTCCAACTGTAAAAAGCTTTAGGAAAAGGACCAAAGGAATTCCAGCATAATTGCTTAATTCTCTGGAGCTCTCAAATACCTATTAAACAGCTACATATTTTAACACCTAAAATAACAAAAAGAGGCCAGAATACCTTAGGCTTTATACACATGTGTATCTACAGTCAAAACAGGAACAAAGAGAACAATAAATTTCTACATTTGGTCTAAAACTGTAATCGCACTGCTTGTGACACTACCACAAGATGCTACTCACAATCCAGTGTTATCTCCATATTGTGTCCTTTCTCTGATATTCTCATGAGAGTAAAACAGCAATTCACTACATTTGTTCCAAAATTAACAGTACATTACAGTTAGGACAAATCATATGCACACTAGGATGTACATCATGTTCATATGCTGAGGGTTCTCTTGAAATTAAGAGGTGCAATTGCTACAAAGACCGCTTTTCACAGTGAAAAAAACCCACATCTGTCTGCCCCCAGTTCACCCACTGAGGGCGCAAAACAAGGAAAAAAACCCTAAAACAGCAACCAAAAAGAACTAGTTAACCCAATCTGAACTGTTTTAAGGAAACTCCACATCATGTCACAGCATAGAAAAAAATCCTCTCTGCTTGTTTTGTGGCACACAAACACAGAAATTACACTCCACTCTCGCTGTCAGTATTTTTTAGATGACAAGAGACATAAAAGAGAATTTACAGGATGCCACCATGTTAGGTTAGGGAACCAAAGAGTTTATTAATAATGAATTATGAACAGAGCTACCCAAATAAGGTAGAGATAATAGTATGTTATACATATTTACCAAAATAAACTTAATCCAAGTTAAGTGCAGTCAAAACATCATCAGATATTACAAATAAAAGCAATTTTATTATATTGTAAGAAGAGCTATTCTGCAATTCTTGCTGTCAGGAAATTCCATATATTATAATCTCCTAAAACTGAATGTTTCCAATTTTGCAGACTTCATTCAGTATTACTTTTTCCTATTTCTTCAATAGCACCACTGACACCAATTTCAGTGAAGTATTTACCCATTTGTTTTGGGGTTTTTTATGCAGACTTGTTAGCGCCCGAAGATCACTTAACCTGACACTATTAAGGATCCTGCCTTTGCCTGAATACGATTTTTTTTTCCCGTCCTGTAAGTTCCATCACATCACTCTAATCATGCTTTACCTCTTTGGAAGTTATGTCCTTACAGCAAAGACACCGATCTTGCAGAGTCACTGCAGTCATAGCTTAAGATGGGAAGACCCACTGCTAACGGTGAAGGAAACCAGAAAACCCCCGTTTGCTCCACCGCTTCCTCCCCACCCAAGGACACTGCATCACAGCCCTGGGACACGGAGCCCGGCCGAAGGAACGCCGACCCCAGCAGCACAACTCACCGCGCCGCGCCCCTCGGCGGGCCCGCAGTGACACCGCCGCAGCCGCCTCGAGAGCCGCGCACGGGAAGGAAGCCCGAAGGAAGAGGAGCCTGTCCCGCAGCTCCCGAAGGAGGGGCGGACCAACGCGGGCGCTCAGGCGCGGGGCGGACCCGCGTGCGCGGGAGAGCCGCAGCCACCCTGCGCCACCCCGGTCCCGCCCGGGCGTGCAGCCACCCCCAGCACCTCCCCCGTGAAAACACAGACGGACAGACGGACAGACGCCCCCCAGCCCAGGGCGCGGTTCTGGGGCTCTGCCGGGGTCGAGACGCCCCCGCGCAGCGCCCCCCGCCGGCCGCCCC
>VWYP01013799.1:0-21572 GCA_013400435.1 Pycnonotus jocosus | reverse complement strand
TTTTTCCTTTTTAATGTGTGATTTTGGCAACTGAGCTCAGGGCAATGTTTAAGTAGCAGCTTGAGTTAATGACAGATGGGACCAGACTGAAGAGCCAATTCATGGGCAGCATTCTAACAAGAAGCTTTGCTAAAGGATGGATTGATAATGTGCCCATCACTTTCTAGGGTTTTAAGCGAGCATTGATTAATGTTTTCTATCTGCTAATATTAAGGCCATGTATTCACTTAGATTATGCTCATTTACCAACACACTGTATTTTTCATTTTTGCCTCATGTGCTGAGGAATACTTTCAGGATTAGTTTAAGAATAAGTCATGCCAATGACAAGCAGCATTATTAATGCTATTAATTACGTAGCGTTTGCTGGCACCTACACTCCCATCACTCAATCATTTTGCTTTTTGCAGCATTCTCCTATTGAAGTCCTTGGAGCTGCCCACATAAAAGCATGTCTGTTGCATGATTGAAGCCTTAGATTTTTTTTTTTATTCCTATTTGTTATTTATATACTGTTGCAAACACACATGCCCAACCCTTTTCTTCCCCATCATATTGCATAAATATTTTCAAATGTGCCTTTCAAATCACAGTAACGCAAATTTTAAGAAAGAAAGAAAGAAATACAAAGTACTTGTTATCAATGTTATGGACTTTATTTCTTTTCATCTTTCATTTGGTCTGGGATGTCTGGAGATAAGTCATAGAAAACTTAAATATGCAATATGGTCTAATTAGGGGTTTGGTGAGGGCTTCTTGGGGGATGTTGTGGGGGTTTCTGGTGTTTATTTTCCCTAACCTATTTCCAGGCATTTGCAATGACTAACCAAATTCTGGTGGAAAAGTCAGTTGTTGGCTGGAAGGAGATAGAGTATGAAGTGGTGAGAGATGCTGCTGATAACTGTATTGCTGTCTGCAACATGGAAAACATGGATGCTATGGGAGTCCACACAGGTAGGCTTGGGGACAGGATGGCTCAGTGGCCTTTTTTATGCACTACCCTTCTGCCTGGTGTTATTGACAGAGCTTTGTCATTGACGAAGTGGACTAGAAAATTACTATTCAGGTCCTGAATACAGCCAGATAGGCTGTGAAACAAACTAAACCTACACCTGGGGTTGCTGCTGAGTTGCTTCTCATTTCCCTTCTCTGCTCCCTTGTGACAAACAGGAGATTCCGTTGTAGTGGCTCCAAGCCAGACACTCAATAATGAGGAGTTTCAGATGCTGAGGGATCGTGCCATCAAAGTTGTCCGACATTTGGGCATTGTGGGGGAATGTAATATCCAGTTTGCTCTGCATCCAACTTCCCTGGAGTACTACATCATTGAAGTTAATGCCAGGCTCTCGAGGAGCTCAGCTTTGGCCTCCAAGGCAACTGGGTAAGATTATTTAAAAAAATTAAAATGTTACAGGACAAACAAATGGATGAACAAATAGTTGAGGAGAGCAGAACAGAAAGAGAGAAGAAGGAATTTGAATCAATGTATTATTTAAATGAAATTACAGCTACAAGGAAAAAGACTTCCGGCATCTGCCTTCCATGTAGTAAAACATGGAGTTGTAGCCCACTTTTTCATCAAGGAAGACTGAAGTTGGCCGCTAGAGAGAATTCTGGAGCAGTCAGGTCAGTAAGGTACAGATTTCTGCATGGGAAGCTTCTAAGAACAGCTCTTGTCAGCATCTGTTGGGTTTGACCCTGGGAGAGTTGGTCCTGCTGGGAGATGGAGGCTGGGGTTAGTGAGCCCTCCAGGTCATTCCAGCCTGCTGATGCTGTTACTACAAATGGAAAAACTCCCAGGAGGCACGTGTGTGGGAGCCTAATCCTTACAAAGCACATCCACTGTATCCATATGTTGGCTGCAAATCATCTCTGGGACCCAGAGGGCACAGTTATTAATGAGCTGTCTGTCAGATTGATGCAAATGGCATTGCTAGCTGCCTTTGTTTTGTTGGCTAATCATAAACTAATCAAGATAAGGATGGTCAAAGCAGGCTGTTTAAAAATTGGCTTCTTAATTGCACTTTGCAGATGCTGTTGAGAGGCACAAATTAATCTCTAATTTGCAGTTCCCAACAACTCTTATGGTTATTTAAGAGCCATAGCAGGCTGGAGATAAGCCATGTTGCTGGACAGTGGGTGTTTGATTGTTTTCTTTTTGGATGACAGACATGCAGCTACACATATCTGTTAGATTGGCTCACTGTGGACGTGACAGCTACTGAAAGGGGTGGCATGGTGCATAAAAAAGCAACTCCCAGATCTGGGGAGGTAGCTCTGCAGTGTGTTGAGGCAGGAGGCTGGATGGGTCCTCGTGTGCTTGAGCACAGGAGCCTTCCATTGTGTTAAGGAAGGATGATCCCCTCACGTCCATTTCATTGGATGCACTCCTGGGATTTGCAAACACAGAGTTCTTTCCACTCTACTGTTCTCTACTTCCCCTCTATGACAGGTATCCATTAGCTTTCATTGCTGCCAAAATCGCCTTGGGGATTCCCCTGCCAGAAATCAAGAATGTGGTGACAGGAAAAACCTCTGCTTGCTTTGAGCCCAGCCTGGATTACATTGTGACCAAGATACCCCGCTGGGATCTGGACCGCTTCCAGCACACTTCCAACCGCATTGGGAGCTCCATGAAGAGTGTGGGAGAGGTAAGTGCAAGGCTTCCATCCCACCACTTGGGAAAGCCATTTCTCCTACTTGGAAACCCTCAGAATGTCTATCTTCAAGGACCTAATGAATTTGAGGATATATATTAAGCTCAAATGATTTTTCTCCAATTCTATAATTAATGGAAATTAATTAGGACTGTGTAATGTTGGATATCACAGTGTGGATTCATAAATGGTTTGGCTCCTAAAGGAAGAGATCACTGTGGACCACTTGGGGTTGACTTCAGTCTTAAGACTCACTCCAGAGCTCTCAAAGCTATTTTTTAGCTTGAGGTTTTGTTAATTACAGTATAATTTCACCAGCAGTAGTGTGTCAAGATTTTCAGTGGTGCCCATGAGCCATGAGCCACAGCTTTCAGTTCTTCCCAAGTTATTTGTCCTCTGTGTTAAAACCATGTGCCAGATCTCAGCCTATTTCTTCTCTTGAAATCCAAACACAAATTGTCATCTTGCTCTTAAGTTTTGACTTCTTTTAGAGATGAAGTCTCTTACATCAGATTTTAAGATGTCTGGACAGTAACACTATTTTCAGACCATGTTTTAAGAAGGGGGAAATGAAGCACAATTGGTAAATTACCCACTTAATTAGTTAATGACATATCAGTTACCAAAACAAAATAATTGTGTATTTTTTCAGTTGCCTTTTCAAATAGCTATTTTATTAAATTATCTTGATATGCAAGACATTCCTAATATCATTGTTGTCATTGAACAAGAAGCCTTCATCAAAACTGGAAGGATTAATTAGAATTTGATCTTCCATTGGCAGTTTTGGCTTATAATGGTAATGAGGTGGGTTTTTAGTTTTCAGTGAGATGATGCTTCCTGGGGTTAGGGGTTTTGGGAGTAGAATTGGAGTAGGATTGGAGTTCCCAAATACAGTTGCACCATCAGCTGTGGAACTTCCTGGCCATTTACATTTGCAGAAGGAGATGTTGAGTCCTTCCAGTGTTCATATGTCACAGAAGTGTCTGAACCTGTGTCCTTTTCCAGGCAGGATGCTGGATAAAGGCAGGACAGAGACACAGGGAGAGTCAGTTCTCTAACAGTGAGCTGAAGCAGGGATGGAGGAGCCCAAGGGATGCAGTTTGCAGCTGGTGGGCGTGCTGAGAAAGAAGGTTAATCTGCAGGACCTGTGGGTAGGAGATGGAGTCTTTGAAGCAAAGAGTTTCTTGCCACTGTGTCTCTATTAGTATGGCACAGTCATCTCCCCAGGCCTGAACTCGAAGCCAGCTCGCAGTGCCTACTGCATTCTTATTAATTGAACAGTCTGGCCTGGCCTGGCTTTTTTCTGAGCTCTTTTGTGCTGGGCAGTGGGCCTGGAGCTGTGAGAAAGGAGAAAGCGATGTTATTTTTTCTTTTGACATTTTTCAGCGTTGTGTTTGAGAAGATTTTTATGCTGTTAAGGTTTCAATGCTCTGGAAAATAAAAATGTAAAAGTTTGAGAAAGGGCTCTGTTACCTCACAGGTTTCTAGACAGAAAGGCTTGTTTTCTTGTTAGATATGGTGTCAAGACTGAAGGAGGGAAACCCAAGTGCTGCTACATCAAGGAAGAGTAATCATTTAAGAGAACCCTCACAGGAGAGAGTTACTGTTAACTGTAATTTAAAGGAAGAGGAGCAGATTTCTCCTGAACCTTAAAATTCACACTGAGAGTTTTTATTTCTAACAGGCTGTTAGGCAGAAATATTCTTTTATATTACTATACCTATGCTGCTGCATAATGTTTCCCTCTACCAGAGCACTTCCCTTAAAGCAGTTTGCAGAGGAGAGCAGCATCCTCTCCCTGCGTGGCACAGACAGGGAGATGGAAACCAAAAGCAGTCACTTGTCCAGAACTCCCCACTGATCCCATAAGCAGAGTCAGGTCTAGGAGTGGGGCTCCTGAGGCTCAGTCAGCTGCCCCTTACAGCCAGCAGCACCGTCTTAGGAAGGAGTCCAAAGGTGCCATCTCTCTGTGTTGTCTTTGTGGCTGTGATTGTCCCCACTGTGTCACTCAGGGCACAGCCAGGCTCACCTCACTGTCCCTCATGAGGCTGTGCTCTCCCTTACAGGTCATGGCTATCGGCCGCACCTTTGAGGAGAGCTTCCAGAAGGCCCTGAGGATGTGCCACCCCTCAGCAGATGGCTTTGTTCCACATCTGCCCATGAATAAAGCCTGGCCAGCCACTGTAGATCTGCAGAAGGAGCTCTCTGAGCCATCCAGCACTCGGATATATGCAATAGCCAAGGTAACAAAAGATAGAAAGGCCCTGAACTACATCCCTTGAATTGGAACTGCTGGGTTGGGTCAGCTGAGGTGACAAAGGCTGAGTATTCTCCGTTCCCTTGCTTTCCTCTGTCAAGCTCACTGGAGTGCTTTGAGTAGGATTCTTGCGTATGCTTTCTGCATCTTCCACTCAGGTAAGGTGTTGGCCTTTTGGTGGTACAGTCTTAGCCTGTGCTCATTGCATTCAGCACCAGGTGCATTCTGGTGTCCTGTTAGTTCAGTTTGTAGCTGAGAGCTGGTGGATGCCATTGGCTAGTGTTCAGCCCTCATTTACACTAGTGAGTGTGCCAGTCAAAATCAGTCTGATTGCAGATTACAAAGGAATAAATGAAGATCCTTTTGAGAACTGAAACAAAGGATGATAAAAATGGCAAGCTGCAGTGTGTGAGAGCACTGTCTGCTTGCAATGGTTGTGTTGGTATGGGCTTGAAACTAAAAGAAGTACACAATTCTATGTTAAATTCCACAGACAAGAAATCCCCTGTTCTTCAAAACTGTCTTAGCTTCCTGTAGGATTCTTTTGACCCGTCTCCTGTCACACTGGTCAAATCACTTCAGCCTTGAAGGTGTCTGTGTAACAGGGAGTGTTATTGTAAGGGGACTAGGGTGCAATTTTATTTCTTCCTTCCTCTTCTCAGTGTTTGCCTGTGTATATCGTGTGGCAGGTGTGTGGTTAGTTACTTTAGAAGGTAGGTGCAATTTCACACTGCGCTTTTGCTGCAGGAAACATGTCATCCGTCCATACCCTCTATGAAGAGGAGGGCACAGCTGTCTTATACAGCTCCTGTTTACCTGTTGGCTTGATTTCTTTAAGATTGCAAACCTTCCTGGCAGGGAATGCCCAATTACTCTTTTTTGTACCCCGACTTTGTGTGGGAGTCTTTAAGCCCTTTGTGCTCGTGTGTAGATACATCTCATTACACCTCCACATGAGAGAGGAGCTGAGCCTGTGCTGTGTTAGTTAAAAGGTTTTCATGTAGCTGTTCCTCTTAGAAATAGCCTGAAGAAAAATCACCAAGTGTTTTGTAAATGTGTGGCTTGTCCAGCTGTTTTCTCTTGCTTTTCAAGCTGGGGAAGTGCATGTCTTCATCCTTCAGCAGCTGTGTTTAGTCTTTATTACAGCCTTTTTCTTGTGACTGAGAGAAAAATCTTACTTCTTGAGTCTCTGAGTGGTTCAGAGAGATTTTATGAAAGTTTAAAATTAGAGCCATGTTAACACAGGGAATCTGGGGAGATGAATTTGAGTTTGGGTCTCACTAAACTGGGTTGTCCCAGCTGCTGGTATTTTCACTGGGATCTGTTGGAAAAAGCAAGAACAAACTCTTAGTCCCTCCTTATGAAGAGTTTCCTCTGCCCAACACAGTGCACTAATTAATCCCCATTAGTAACTGAGGCAAGCAGTATAAGTTAGAGGTGCTTCTGGCAGCTGGGGCTGTCTGCATGGAAATCTCTTCCCACCTTGTAGACATGTAAAAGCCCACAGTAAGTCCCCATTAGCCATCAGCTCAGTTTGAAACAGGATGGACCTTTGCTGTATCTTATATGTCTTCTCCCCCCTCCAATCCCACTGGTCAGCCCTCCAAGGCTTTTTACTGCTTTTTACTCTTCCTCTCTCCTTTGCCTGTTGGATGATGAAAACAGCAACTGTTCAGGTGCAAGGAAAGGGAGTTCAGCTGCCATTCAGAGCTCTTGCTGCTGTAATGGGGCTCCCTGTTGTCATGTAAAAGAAGGCACAGGAGGGAGGCTGACATAGATGAGACTTGTTCCTTGGCTAGAGTGGGAGTGCTGCAAGGATGGAACGGCCTGATGAGCAGGGATGCTCAGGTTGTGTCAGGTTTTCTGCTCTTCTTAAGTTTGTGTACAAGTGGCCTCAGAAGGCTTGGGCTGTGAGTCACTGCACGCTCTGTTTCACACCAGGGCCCTGGTCTCCTCTCCACACTACAGATGTGTAGTTTGCACTTGTGTTGCTGTCCATAGGCACGTAAATACTTTCTTTGGTGAGGAGCCAGCATGGAACTGAAGGAACCAGGGTGCTGGCCCTAGAGAAAGCACAGGCAGCTGAGCTTCCCTCTGTTGCTTGGCCTGGAGGCCGGGCTTGCTCCATGGCTCTTGGTGTGAGGGCAGTCCTGTAAACCCCTTGGCTGCCCAGTATGGGCCAGTCCCAAATGGATGGGATGCTCCTGAAGTTGAGCAGGGCTCTAAAGTCACCCTTTAGACCCTGCTGTGTCTCTCTCCTCCTGTTTCCATGGCGTGTTTTGGCTGTACTCCTTCATGGAGGTTTAAAGAGAGGAAAGCTGTTGCAGTTCAGGGCCTCCCTGAACAAATCCCACATGATTGCCTGGAAACCTGATTTGCCCCTGGGGTGAGGTGATAGGGAACAAGAAGTGTCTGCAAACTCATCCTTCTCTCCCAGTCTCCAGATTTCGGCATCAGGGATGAAGGTGATTGATTTTCTCTGCCCCTCCCTCTGATGACTGAGTGGAAGGGATACATTTTTTTCAGTTTCCTTTGAAGATCCCTGGCACTTTTAAAATAAAGTGTCCTAACCAGCTTAAGGGTATGTGGTCATGCTACATGTGTGTGTATGTGTGGCTCAGGGACCACTGACTGAGAATTGGAGATCCTGAAGATGTGCAAGTCTGCAAAAGTTTTATAAAAATAGATGGACAGAAAAAATGACCTGCTCACATCCCACTAATGTGGGATTTTCACCACTGCTTATGAGCACACAGGATATTCCAGTGAGCAGTTGTGACCTCTCAGAACAAGAGGATAATTGCAAGAGGGAGATACAGGCAAGCTGCCTGGGAATCCTTTAGAAAAGGCAGAAGGTGGTGTCAGTATTTTGCAGAGAGCTGCTGGCCATCCCTTGTCCATGGGGGTGGTGTCTCCCTGAAGTGACCCATTTGTCTGAGCTGGCAGATCTCCCCATTGCTGAAGCACATGGTGGTGACACCAACATTGTGCAAAAGTGTCATAACTCAGGGGAATAATGCTGGAGTGCACTGAACCAAGCTCATTCCTGGATTAATTCTGGAATTTTCTTCAATGGCATTGCTCTGGCTTTGTTCCAGGGATGCTGCCCTGCAAGAAAACAATTAGGCATGGTAAGAAATTAATGAGCCTGATTACTTTAGCTCAGCAAAGATACCGTGCTGGCATTATCATTATGGTTGATTACAGTTGCTTTGTCAGGAGAGTTGTAACTGTACACCACTGATGAGACCCAAGGAATTGCATTGATAGCAAATACATCATATTGAGGGCTCTCTGAGGTGCTGGGTTTTTAAAAAATATTACAATGTTTTGTAACCCATTGTCTTATGAATAATTCCTCTGTGGTGTTTCTTTTTATCCCATGGCTGTGAAGAAATGGTTTTAAAAACCCCCATCAATAACCCCAGCAAGAAAGAAGGGAAATGTGAATGGTCTTGACATTATCTTGAGGTAGAGTGAGAGAAGCTAGAGGTAATGCAAGGCCACATGCTTTGATTCAGCCCTGTATTTCAAGGGTATATCAAGATTTATGCTCCAAAGCAAAACATTCCTTCACAGCTGAGAATCCAGAGCTTCCTGTTTTACATTTCCAGCTAGGAGGTTGGCAGTGGGCCTGAGATTTAGGCAACTTGAGTGGTAAGAGGTGCAGATGGGGGATTGGTCACTGCAGCCTGAATGTGGCTCCCTGTAGTTAGCTGAGCATGTTCTCAGTGGCCACCCAGCCTAGTTGCCATCAGCTTGTCTGGCTGCTGGTTCTGTGAAAAGCAAATTACCTCTCTCACTGAAACAGAAGCCAGCTTTTGGAACCAGAACACAGGAAGAAGTGGCTGGTGCTTCCCTGCACTCCTCCTGGGGCACAGTTTCTGTTGCTGCAGGAGACAGGGTCAGAGGGTAGATGAACAGCTTGATCTACAGAACTTTTTTTTTCTTTATGATGTATACTTGCTGCTACCTGTTTGCAGACTGGATCTGTATTTGTGCAGATGTTTGGTATTTGCAGATCTATATTTGTGTTAAAGGGGCTGTTTGGTGCTGTCCTGTTTTTGGCAGGCCTTGGACAATGAGGTCCCCGTGGATGTCATTCACAAACTCACAGCCATTGATAAGTGGTTCCTGTATAAGATGTGCAGCATTGTGAACATGGAGAAGATCCTAAAGGAAGTGAACAGGTAAAAAAGCCTTGTCCTAGGACACAACAATTCTTCTGGGAATCCTGCTCAGAAACTTCATGGTAAGCACAGATGCAGTCAATGCTGAGAAATTTATCCAGGTGCTTGGAAGAAACAATGTCTTAAAACCCAGTTCACTGTCTCAGTCAGCAGAAATTTTTGAGCATACTCTTTTTTGGTGTGTGTAACTCCTTGGATTATGGAACTTATGGTTTATTTTGGAAAATCCTCACTATCTCTGAGACTAAGACTGGGAATGTGGATGGCCTGCAATGAGTAACTCATGTACCTAGAGCAGAGTTACCTTTCAAACTCAGCACTGGACTTGTCCTGACTTACTGCACCTGAGGGTCACATACACTGCTTTTTATTTCCAGCCTGGACTATTGATTTTTAAGCTTTTCTCCTTTGCTGTGATCATGCAGTATGTGTGAGTATTGCTTTTGTACCACACTTTCAAACATCTATAGCTCCAGACATATTTAAATATAAATCTTCTTCTTTCAAGAAAAATGACCGTATAAAAGCCAACAGGAAAGATAGCAGTAAATTAAAGGAATGGGCTGTATTTCAGTGCAGACTCTTGCTGACTTGAGCTTTCCCATCATGTTTTACGAGGCTGGGAGAGCCTCCTTGCTGAGTTATTGGCCGGGTGTTGTTGGCTTCCCTGCCTCTGGTCCCCGTTGTGCCCACAGTGTCACCACACGATGGCACTGGGAGCGCAGCGCAGGCAGCGGGCTCTGAGCCGCTCCTCGCTCCACCTGCGGCATCTCTGCCTTCGGACCAGCTGCGCGCTTTTAATTGAGCAGCTCTTGCTCCCCCTTGCACCCGGAACAGCCGGGATCTGGAGCTAAACAAAAATAAATGCGGAGAGAGATGTGCAAGAGAAGGAGTAGCTTGATTATTTGCAGAAGGCTGTTGTTTGGCTGCAGAAGTTTTTGTCCTCTGACATCTATGTCACATTGCATTTGCATCTGGCCTCTTAACCATGTATGTGCAGCTCCTGAGGAAAAAAACCCCCAAACCCCAACATATCCAGAACCAGTCTGAGCTTGTCACTGTTGGAGTGGCATGCTCTGGAATGAGGCCCCAAAGGCTGGCTGCAGCCTCAGCTGGTTTAAATCCAGCATCACCCCCCAGAGACTCATCTTCCTGAACCCTCCATATCCCTGAGGTTGCTTTCCATCTCTCTGCAATGTGTGGCAGGTGATTATATGACCATTGATCAGTAGCTGCTCCACTCTACACAGTTTTCATCCTTGTGGTGCCCAGGCAGCAGGCTGCACAGGCAGCCTCTACAGAGAGCCCTCACACAGGATCCAGCCTTGCATTTTTATCAGACACAAGCAATGTTGTGTCCCTTGGAAGTGGATCTTGCAATTCAAATCAGATTGTGGGTGGTATCATAGAATTACAGAATGGTTTGGGTTGGAAAGGTCCTTAGAGATCATCCTCTTCCACCCTCTGCCATGGGCAGAGACACTTTCCACTCTCCCAGGTTGCTCCAAGCCCTGTCCTGGTCTTGGACAATTCCAGGGATCCAGGGGCAGCCACAGCTTCTCTGGGCACCTTGTGCCAGGACCTCACCACCTTCACAGGGAAGATTTTTTTCTTAATAGCTAATCTAAATCTTCTCTCTGTCAGTGTGAACCTGTTTTCCCTCATCCTGTTGATGCCTTTTTGCTGATGCTAAAATCATGAGCCAGACACAGTTAGGGTGATAAAAAGGGGTTACCTTTTTAAGGATCCTTAGGTGCACAATTCACCAGGTGGAAAACACCAAAGATGCACATGTACCATAACATGTATACAATTTTTATGTTTAGCAAATCAGCATATCTAACAAAAATCCCCAATTAGAGACATGAGTAGTGAGATTATTCCCCCCTGCTTCAACCCTCTTTGAATTCCCTCTCTTTTAGATAGGAACTAAACTTTATGTTGATGAAGATGTGTCTCACAGAGCCAGTTTCAACTGTGGCTTTGCAGAGAATCTAACCTTGAACCTACAGCTTGTAGCTGCTGGGGAATTGATTCTGTCTTTCTGTCTAATGGAGCAGGTAAAATGCTAGCTACAAATATTCTGATAGGCTACAGAGCTACAAATATATGTATAAAGAATATAGAAAATATATAAAAGGAAAAAAAGGCAAAAATCAATTCAGCATCACTGTCACTCCATGCTCTTTAAAACATTCTCTCACCATTTTTCTTGTTGTCTCCCTTCAGGTATTGGAAGGCTGCAGTTAGGTCACCCTGAAGCTGAACATACAAATTATCTTACCCTCATTCCCTTACCAGTGCAGATTTTCACTCCACTATCAGTGCAGATTTTCACTCCACTGTAATTGCTCACATTTTTGCAGGAAATCTGTCTTACCTTCCAGCCAGCACTGGAGGGAGGGGATGGACTGTCCAGCTGCATTACATTGAAGGCACAAAGGCAAAGAGCCAGGGAAAAACACTTGGAACTTGAACTAAGAGGCTAGTCCAGTGAGCCACATCAGGAAATGCATCTCTGCCATAGCCAAGGGAAAGCTAATTGAGTGGTGCAGATGAGACTTGGCACACATGTGCTCTTCCTGCAGCCAGCTGTTTCCAGCCCCAGCATGCCTGGCATCAGTTCTACCTGTGCTACAGGATCATTTCCAATTGAAAAGAATGAGAGGTGATGCCATCACTGCTTTAAATCTTTCTGTTGTTAAAGAACAGTTACCAGAACCAGGAGTTGCCCTGTTCCTGGGCATTGTTGCTGTTACAGGCTGTTTGGATGGATCCACCCCTTCCTTTTTGTCTCTGTGTCCTTTGGGGGTTCTTTGCAGTGAGGTTTTGGATGCAGCTGGAGTACCAAGTCTTGCTTTGGGCCCTGCAGAGCTGTTGTAGAGACTGGTAACAGGGAGCTAGTCTCTGCCAAGAGGAAATGAAGAGCTACAACAAGTGGATGTGATAGACAGATGGGGAAGGGAGATCAGAGGCAGGTGGAGGCCTTTGAGAGCAGTTCAGGAAGCAGCTCTCACACACCACGTGCTGCCTTGCATCCTCACAGTGTGCAGATTCAGAGGTGAGCACTGATACATGCAAAGATCTGCTTACACCTGTGGAAGGCTGTGTGGGATGATGCAATGCTGAGGGGAAAACTTTCTGACTTGTAAACGTTTGTGCATTCTCTGTGGTGCAGAGGCAAGGACAGCCATTTACAGAGTCAGTAGGGACTGGGAAGAGCACCTTCTGCCCCATTTACCTTTGTCCCATTGAACTTCTTTCTAAAGAAGTTTGGACTTGGTGCTGGATATAGCTTTGTCATGCTGCAGCCTTGGTTCCATTTGACTCTGCCTCTGGGCCCTCTAGGATGGAGAAGTTGTTTCAGAGATGTGATGTGGCTGCAGGAAAGCAAATGGCCTGAGTTGAACTGGGAAAACAAAGCCATTTTGAGTGTACTTGTGAGAATAGCAAGTAATATCACAGACATGTCAAACATGTGCCTCTGCTGTTTCTCCTGTGACCTCACATATTTTTTATTTTTGAAACTCACATTTGAGAGGGTTTTTGTTGTTGTCTGACCAATTACCTTCATACCTGGAGTGTAATTTTAGCACATAAACAAATAAAACCACTTGTACACACTGACATGGAAACAGCAAGCACCATCCTGTGCTGTCAGTCCATGGATGGGTGCTGGTGTGTGAAGCAGTGGCAGTGCAATAGGATGTGCTATTATCTGGGAATTATTTTCCCTGGATTTGGCCTTGCCAGTCCTGTGAGTCAAAATGGGAAGAAGGGCCTGGGGGGACCCTGCTGGCTTTTCACCCCCGTGACAGCTCATGAAGGAGATGGAAGTTTGGACAGACCATGTCCAGCTGTCTGAGGCAGAAGGGAGTGAGGTGTCCCTTTTAGGCCAGGGCTGTGGACCCAATCCTGAGCAAGTCAGGTTTGAAGCAGGGTCCAGTGATACCAAAGATCCCCAGGAGGACAGCTGAAACCAGGCTTAGGAGTAACATCTAAGGCATACTTGACTAGGCCTAGGTGCAAGGGAATTTTGGGATTTACATGTATTCCTTGACTGGTTATAGTGAAGATTTGTTTGCATGTGGACATGATTATTTTTATTTGTTCCTGATTTTGGGACCCCTGAAAACACTGGCTATATGCAAGAAGAATGCATAACAAACATGATTAAATAGAGGTAAAAAGCTGTGGTGAAATCATCACTTAGGCCCAAGTGACATGGGGACAAAAACCTTGTTGAAAATCAATAGGATTTGTGTTCCTAAGTCACTTAGGTATCTCTGCAGCAATGGAACCTGCAGTTGATTGTATTTACCATTACTTGAGAGCTCATTGGAATGAGGGGAAAGTAGAGGGTAGTGGGGTCAGGTTCACTGCTGGAGAAAATGTGAGTAAAACCCAGGGAAGCCATCTTGCAGCAGACAGAAGTGTGAGTAGGTTGCTCAAAGGAGAACATTTCAATATTGATTAAAGGCTGTAAAGTAGAATTCAACTGAGGAAAGAGGAGCATGATAAACCACCATTGTGGAGAGCAAAGCACAGAGATGGTGAGCTTGCCCAAAGTCTCAAAGATAGTCTGGAAATGCAGTGACTTGAACTCTGTCACCTGAAATCTCAACTCTTCAAATTAACCTTAGTGGAAACAGCAGATCATCTTTTTGGCAAATACTGAACTAGCCAGCCTTCTAACAGTGGAAAATGATCGCACCAATCATATTTTCATAATTTTATACTTTGGAGCTCTGTTTTGGAGGAAAATATGTCCTTGCTCAGTGGGTGTTGAGAGAAAACATCTCCTGGTTTGTTGTGTGCTTGAAGGGAGTAGGGGCAGTCCTGACTATCACTCTCACTGTTCCCAAAGAGACATGGGTTAACAGAGGGGAAAGACAAAAGTGGGAGGGTGCAGACCCACTTTAGCCCAGCATTTGTAGCTGGGTGCTCTGCTCAGTTGCCCATGGGGGAAGTTGCTTATGGCAAAGATCTTTTGGGAGCCCATGTCCCTGGGTACCTGGCAGTTTTCTTGCAAAAATGTGGGCAATTAGAGTGGAGTGAAAATCTGCACAGGTAAGGGAATGAGGGTAAGATAATTTGTGTGTTCAGCTTCGGGGTGACCTAACTGCAGCCTTCCAATACCTGAAGGGAGACAACAAGAAAAATGGTGAGAGAATGTTTTAAAGAGCATGGAGTGACAGTGATGTTGAACTGATTTTTGCCTTTTTTTCCTTTTATATATTTTCTATATTCTTTACAGATATATTTGTAGCTCTGTAGCCTATCAGAATATTTGTAGCTAGCATTTTACCTACTCCATTAGACAGAATCAATTCCCCAGCAGCTCCAAGCTGTGGGTCCAATGTTAGATTCTCTGCAAAGCCACAGTTGAAACTGGCTCTGTGAGACACATCTTCATCAACATAAAGTTTAGTTCCTATCTAGAAGGGAGGGAATTCAAAGAGGGTTGAAGCAGGGGGAGTAATTTCACTACTCATGTCTCTAATTGGGGATTCTTGTCAGATATGCTGATTTGCTAAACACATAAAAATTGTATACACGTTATGCTTCGTGTCCATCTTTGGTGTTTTGTGCTTTGAAAGCTATTTGCTGGAAGCATGACTGTGGTGGAGTAGGCACAGAAATACAGGTGTTGGAATGAAAAACTGGCACCAGCAGGTGAGCAGGGAAGCACTGCAGGGAGAGAAACTCAGACAGGCCATCAATAACCTGTGCTCTTCGACAGGGCCTGTTGCACCCTGCTATCCTCAGCAGCAGATTCTGCTGCCCCCTGTGCTTTTGGGACCAGTCAGAATGTGTCACACAGGTGACAGGTCTTGTGTGGGCATCAAGCAGACCAGGTCTCCTCATCTAGTAGATGAGGCAGAGCTCATTTATGTTTGAGGAGTTGTCACTGACAGCTAACTGGAAAGATTACTTTTGTCTTCTTTGTGAACTGTAAGGCAGGAAAGGCTTGAGAACAAGTTTGGAATGCAGTACAAGAGGAGAATAAAATACAAGTAGTTATTCAGCACTGTTGTTTGTGCTTTGTGTGGATCTAATATAAGATGCTTTCTGTTTGTGTTGTAGAGCCACTGGTAATAATTTCACAGCTGTATTTTCTTTAAAAGCATCTGTACATTCGTGAAAATGCACTATGTATGCTTTCCTTGATGCAGAGGATATACAGGCATTGCCTTTAAAAGCCATTGGGAAATCTCTGTAACCAGTATGTACAATGCTGGGAGCAGGGCAGTGTGTACCACAGCATCTCAGCAAAGACCTCAAAGCTCTCTTTTACCAGGGGTAGAAAATAGGCTTTCTGCAAACATCTACAACCCATTTCTTGGCTGTGTTTTGGTGTGAGCTGCTGCTTTAGCTCACTTAATCTTGTGAGTGAGTCATTCAGGTCTTAGGGCACAGTGTGAGGTTCCTGTTACTTAAATCAAGATGTCCACAATGAGATTTATAAGCCCAGGGACCAGAATGTTAAAGGTGCAGAGAGCTGGAGTGACAATTGTTCTGTGAGTGAGATTTGTTGGTTTACAGCTCCTGCTTCCTTAAATGCTCCTTTGACAGCTTTTTGTCAGTCATCTCATGAGTTTCTCAGGAGGGGAAAACTGGTAACAATCTGTCTCCTTGAGAAGAGGAGCAGGGAGAGAATTTATGCCATGATCTCATTATCTTAATTGTAGCATGTTCAAAATCTTGTAAAACATCAGAAGTAATCAAGGAAACCACTAGGAACCTTGAAGCAGAGCAGGACAGGGAGGAAACGAGAAAGAATATGCTTTTGTACATAATTCAGCCTGAAATTCAGCAGGTTTTTGAAACCCTGCAGGCCTGTGGCTACTGAGAAAGGAAGAGCTCTCCCAGGACTGGGCATAATGCATTTTGCTTCCAGCACTTCTTACTTTTGGTCCACTTTGCTGGCCATAGTGAAACCGGGCTTAAAGTTTAGTTTGGGCTTAAATCACTTCAGACTTGGGAGGAGCTGCATTCAAGACCCCTGGGCTGAGGCAGAATGTGCTCACCTTTGCAGCTCCTCTGTGCATATCCAAGGCACATTTGTAGCTTCTGAGATGAGGCAGAGGTGACAGTGCAGGGATGAGCTGACAGGGCACATGTGAACTGGGACATGCAGTAACTGTGTCCCAAATGCTCCCAGCTCAGGCTGTGGCTCTCAGCTCACAAAATATTCCTGATCCTTTTGATCAAGACCCATTCACATGTGCCTAAGTAATCTGTGGGTAGGCATAAACTTAACAACATACCTAAAAAGAAGCAGAGCCTGATTTGGGAGATAAGAAAAACAGTGTTTCTTCTGCTGGCATCTTTATTGGTGGATCAGGTGAAAGTTGGTCAAGTGGAAGCGAGCAGGGTCTCCTGGTAATTTCAATGCTGTCAGTGTTCCTCCAGTCAGCTAATAGATTTCTCCAGGTTCTCTGTGCCAGGTGAGAATTTCCTCATTAAGCAGAATTTATTCCATTTTTCTCTTATCATTTATTATCGAAGAAGTGAGTGGATGGAGTTCCAAAGATGACAGGGTGGAATTTTAAACTAAAAACAACTACAAATCAACATGGGAAGCTGAAACAGAGTCACAAGCAAGGTTGGGGAATGGCTTGTTTTGTTTATGAGCTGCAAAATGGGCAGGGGAACTTCAGCTTTCTGAAGATGTGAACAACCATTTAATAATCATGGCAGTGTGCAAAAGTCTAATTGTCTGGGTTTGAAGCTCAAAAACTTCTGACTTTCATTTTGCAAAGGCAAACGTTAGGAAGAGGAGCATTATAGAAGTCTGAAATCGTGGTTGCTCAGTCTTCCCTTGTTTTAGAATAGATTCTAAGCCAGTGAGGGGGTTTAGTCTTTGGAAGACTTTTTGCTCTGTGTAGGAAAAGTAAGCAATGCTCCAGGGAAAAGTGGGAGGCAGTGATGTAAGACTGGGTCATGTGATTTTGTGTATCCAGGGCTGAGAATTTTTGTCTTGTCTTTTTGTGCTGGATTTCTGGTGAGCTTGAAGGGTTATTTGCTCTCAAATATTCAAAGAGATCAGCCTGATTCTGCTCTTGCTGGCTTTAGTGTCTCTGACTTGTCTAAAGGGCTGAATCTGAGCAAAGGCAGTGGGAATTGCCCCTTAAAAATTGTCACCTCTTAACCTCTGCATGTCTGTTTTGTTATCTGCAAGATAAGCATCACCCTATCATACTGTTTGCATGTTTCTTTATATTATTTCCATGAAAGTTGAGACATGAATGCTAAAATTTACCACGATTAGTAACTGGAAATTATTCAGTTATGAAAATGTGTGTCCAATACATGTAGAGAGGCAGCCTGATTTCCATACCAGTGCTGAGGATTTGCAATTCTCTGATTCAGCTCCGATTAAACATGGTGGACCAATTCTACTAGTTTCTCCTATCATGCTTTAGGAATAGCAGAGGAAAAAAATGCATGGAAAAAAATGCATGGTTCCATTTCCCCTCTAGGAACTCGTCTTTTCTCTCTTGCATGCTGGTTTTCCTGTAAAAAACTAGTTACCTTTCTACATGGATTAGTAAGTGGCCTAACCTAATTTAAGCTGCTAGCCCAAGGCAAATGAATCATGGTGCAAAATAATCACTGCTTTTGTTCTACCCTCCCAGCTGGGAGGGAGGGTGACAGTGAACGATATTGTTATAATGAGATACAAGAAATGGAATGAAAACAAGCTGCAAATGAAGGCAATTTGCTGTCTCTGACAGTAATCAAATGACAGCCAGCTATGTGTGTTCCTGAGGCAGAAGGGAGGGAGGGCAAGGGAGTAAACGCCTCTGAAAGAGCCTCATTTTCTTGGGGTCGTCAGGTCTGCTCACTCATTCTAAGGAGGCTGAGTCCTTAATAGCCAGTGACTGCTAGCATCAGTTTTGACAGAGAATTGGTGGAGTTTGCTGTATTTGCTTCTATAAAACACACATCTGTGCCTTCAGTTCTGGTTTTCATGATTTGTGTAAGAAGTCCTGCTTCTGAGCTGGATCAGAAAGCAGAATGGGCTGAAGAGAAGCAGAGGAGTTTCTGGTGGAGGTGTTGGAGCATGGAAACCATGAGTTATAATACAGTGTGGTGCCACAAAGCGGGTCTTACTTTGGGAAATCCAAAACCTGGGAAGCTCAACCTGCTGGATTAGGCAGGATTTTTTTCACTGAATCATAAAATGGTTTGGGTTGAAAGAGATCTTAAAGCTCATCTCAGTTCACCCTTTGCCATGGGCAGGGACACTTTCCACCTGCTCAGGTTACTCTGAGCCCTGTGCATCCTGGCTTTGAACACTTGCAGGCATGTGGCAGCCACAATTTCCCTTCTGACACTAACAAAGAGGAGGCTTTGCTGGAGTGAGAGGGTGATGTGGTGCAGGTTGTGGAGAAGATCCTGGGTGCAGGTGGTGCTCTTGCCTGGAGTGCCCTGAGGGCAGAGCAGGCTGTTTGTGGGGATGGCTGGGACATGGAGCAGAGGAGAGGAATTACTGTGAGTGTTTCTTTCCTGCAAGTTCTCACCAGCTTTCCCTTTCTCCTGTGCTGTTGCAGGAAGGTGGAGGGCTCTCTTTGCATACTCCAGGGCAAAGAGGGAGGTGGCATTGGAAAGTTCATAGGGTAAATCCTTTTTATCCAGGGATCTGAACCCAAGAGTTTCTGCTTCCCAGTTTTGCTCTCACAACAGCTGGTTCAAAACTTGTGTGGCTCTCACCTGTTTCACACTAGCCTGAATTTACTGAGGGCAGCAGAGCTGCTCTGTGCCTAAGCCAGAGTGGAGAATCCAGTCCAATGACTCTTTCATGCTTCAGCTTCCTGACACATTCCAATAAAACACTTACCCCTCTTCTCCCATGCAAATAAAATAATAGTATTTATTTTAAAATACCGTCAAGCAAAGGACATAAACCAAAAACTCTGATTTAGGAAAATTGCTTGTTTGTTAATCATTCTTTTTTCCTTATTCAGAGCTTGCTTGCTCATAAAATATTGATTTATTGGACAGGCAAGGATGCTCTTGGCAATGAAGATGTAAAGTAGAAGTGCTGATAGAAATACAGGCTTTTAAAGATGTTTTTTGCAAAAGCTAAGCTTAGAAAAGGTAGCTTAGAGAGGGAGGCTGAAACTAGGGTGGAGTCAAAAGGTGGAATCAGGAATGTGGAGTCAAAAAGTGGGATGAAGAGTAGGAGAGAAAAGTGTAGAGTGAATGAAGAGGGAATGCAGAAGATGAAAAAATGAAGTGCAAAATGGACAGGAAAATGATCTTCAGAAATGGCAGGGGAAAGCAGTGTGTTTGAAATAAACAGCAAAAGCTATGACTGCTGAAAAGCAAAACCTGGATAACAAGAATGCATGGAAGTGTTGAGAGACCCTGGCTGTAAATATGAAATCAAAATGGTACCCCTGCTTTAGCTGGTCAGTCCCTCCACTCCACTGTCCTAATGCAAGAACCAACACTAAGATATGGAAAAGGGATATTGAGACTGTTACAAGAGAAAACCTACCTTGTGTGTGAGCCTCTGAAGGTCATTTCTGCTATGGATCTCTGAAGGGTGATGCTTTTTCCAAAGACTGATCATTTCAGAAGGCAGGCAGAACATCTTCAACAACAGAAAGAAAACTTGGTTGGGACAAATTGTAGGTGGGTCTCCCAGCTCAGCACAGTGGTCACAGGTTATGGCACAGTTATGCCTCTGAACAACTCATCCCAGAGCTTCAAGAATTCCATGCCTTTGGCTGGAGTGGGCAGGTGCAATGAGAGGCAGAAGATAGAAGCACATACATATTGATTGGTCCAGCCCAGTCTGGTGAGGCCTAGGTTTAAAATTTAGACTGAGAGGAAGTATGTAAGGGAAATATTAAACTAAAGTTTGGGCATGGAATTGTAGGGATACTGAATCCAAAAAAGGAATCTCTGTAGGTCCTCTGTGGAGGCTGGAATGGTAAATGATCATAGAGTTGTTGTGGTGTTGGGGGTTTGACACTGGCTAGAAGTCAGGCACCCATGAAAAACCATTCACTTATTCTCCTCTGCTATAGTTGGGCAGAGGAGGGGGAAGGAAAGTCTGAAAGGCTCATGGGGTGAGATAAGAACTAGGAGAAAACATTCTAAGGGCAAAATAGGCTAAAAACTTAAAAGATACAAAGAAAAAAATAACACAATTAAAGAAGGATAATGAGAACCAAAATAAACTTTTAGAACACCTTTCTCTACCCTCTTCTGCCCCCAGCCCTTATTTCTTTCTCACTGCCAGTGCAAGGAGACAAAACATGGGGTTTTTAGTCAGTTTGTCAATTTTAAAGAAATTATTCTTCAGTTCAATTAGGGAGGGGAGTCTCTTCTGTTATGTCATGGGGTTTTCCCTGCAGGAGACAGTTCTCTGTGAACTTCCCCAACGTGGTTCTAATTTTCAAAAGTCCCACCCAACCTGCTACAACGTGAGTCCCTCCCACAGGCAAAGCAGTCTTTCCACGACTGGTTTTTTCATAGGTCTTTAGTTCATGGGGTGTAGTCTTTTATGGATGAGCTGTTCTAGTTTGGAAGCAAGGGTCTTCTCTTTCTTCTCAAGTTTCTCACTAGATGACAGCTTTTCAGCAACTACACGCTCTAGTGTATCTTTTCTTACAGGCTGTGGGGGACTTCTACATCCCCCTCATGCACTTTATGAATTACAGGGAAAACCAATTTGTTATATTATAGTCCTCACCATGGCTTGCAGAAGGATCTCAGCTCCAATGCCTGGAGCACTTCCACCTCTCCCTCCGTCCTTTGCACCAACCTTATTGTGGCCATGCTGTTTTCCTCACATGTCTTCACCTTTTCTTTTTCTCTGAATCACAAGAGAATTGGTGTCTGTAAGTTTGTTTGTTCTTAAATTTTATCAGTTGAAAAGTTTTTATAGAGTTCCGCAGCAGTGAAAGGTTGATCCCCTCCAGGCTCCGCATAGGGGAATTGCTCTCCATGCCTCTCCCTGCTCATCATGGATAATTTCCAATTTTCCATTGGTAAAAGGGGCAGATCTGAGGGCCGGGGGCCAATAGGAACCAGGCAAACTGGTGCAGGGGAGTGGCCAAGAGTTGGGAGAACCAATAGGGCAGCAGGGGTGGAGCAATGCGGTAAAACTGGGCCAATGGGGATTAAGGGAGGGCAGAACATTCTGGGGAAGGTACATACATGGCAAACAGGCTGAACTGGGGTGGCATCAGCTTAACCAACCAATGGAATAACAGAGCCTACAAGACATTAACATACAGCTGCAGAGGCCCATGGGAGGGAGGCCTTTTCTCACCCTATTCTAGAGGGGCATTTCTGTCCTCTTGCTTTGGCCCCTCCAGAGTTTAGGCATCAGTTCTTTGGTAGCAGAGCCCTGGGCCTCCACGGTTCATGGCCAGCCATGCTGAGATGGCAGCAATGGCCACTGTCATGAAGAAGGAGCCGAGGATCAAATGCCACCAATAT
>VWYP01013797.1:71373-92672 GCA_013400435.1 Pycnonotus jocosus | reverse complement strand
TGAAAAACAGTCATTTTCCAAATGCAGTGACTAAAGAGTAAAATAAGGTTACATTCTAGGCATTTCTTTGGAAGTAATCAATATTGGGTGATGAGTTTTCAAGTTACAAATCCCAGGGAACATTTTTTCCCCCTCAACTTATTTGTGCATGCTTTCTCTCCAACTTTAAACAACAACTGACAGGCTTTTGAAAATTTTCTGTGGTACTCACAGTCTTAACTTCATCCTTATTTCCCCACTATTATTAAATCTCTGCAAATCTCTCCTAAATAAGGAGAGATGCTCCTTAAACTATGTAGTAGTGCTATTTCCTTTTTCACAGAAGGATGATATGTGGGTTTTTTATTATTTCATTACTGCAGTCTTTTTTTTCTTTCATCCCTGTAGAAGGCATATAATTAAGCTTGATATAGTGGCAGAGTTTTTTCCCTTATTAAGGTATTGGCATCAAATGAGTTATATGGTGGAAAAAATTACAAAGACATAATCAGTTAAAAATTTTAATCATATAAACCGGTAACGGTTGTGGGTTTTTTCAAGGGGTGGTATGACAGAAGAGCAATTAATTTCAGCTCTCTTAAGAATAATCCAGAAAGTATGTTAATGACCATAATAATTTTTCTCTGTATTTAGTGTGCTTATGTTAACATGCGGTTCATCCTCATAGTACAGGTACAGGCCATGGTCTACAGTACTATGGGTACTCATCTTCAGAAGGTGAGTTTGGAATCTTGAGCCTCTCACAAAATAGACAGTGAAGGCTGACTCTATTATCTGAATGCACACAACTATATCGACAAAAAAAAATGAGTATGAGAAAAGCAACAATTAAAAAAATTAGAACTAAGGGAGCACTGGGTCATTTAAACATAATTGTTACATCAGACCACCTACAAACGTGCCATGAAGCATTTTATTGCACCTCACATCCCAGTTCTGCCTGTCAGGTTTGTGCAGAAAGCACCATTCCAGCAGGTTTTGTCACGCAAATGTGCTTTTGTGTCAGTAATTTGCTAATGCTGTCACCTTGCAGAATGAAGCAGCATTAATCTTAGGAGCAGCACAATAACTTTCCCCAAATGATCACAGAAGCTGGAGCACCTGCATCTGGTCTCTGCCTGCTGCTAGCGCTAAACCCTCATTTCACAAAGATGATCTGCCTTTTTATTATCTTAGGTTTGGTCTGAGAGAGAAACGGAGAATTTGTCAGTTGCAGGGTGACTCCAGCACAAGGCTTCTGGCTCCAACAAACCAAACCCTCCTAAGTGAACAAAACATAAACCCTTAAAAAGTCAGACTTATTCTATCGTTACAAATGTACTTATGTTCCTTGTTTCATAATGTATCTTGATACTTGTGGGAGCCTAAAGAGTGGTACTTATACTTACCAAGAGGAAATGTCATTAGCTCCAGCGGATTTCATGCATATTCCCATCAACTGCAAAGTCTTCCTTCCCGTCCACATCCTGGGCTACATATAACCCTGGTAAACACTTATTTAAAATCTGGTTCTTAAAGATCTCCAATCAATCCTCAAGAGAGTCTAAGACCTACAGAAAATGGAGTTTATAGTCCCTTTCATATAGAAGTGAAGAGCAAAACTCCATATGTAAACATATTTTTATTCTTTAGGCAGGGTTGCCAGATGTTCTTCTTTGGTAGATAGAAGGACAATTAGAATGGAAAGAAACATTGAAAAAAAATAAATTATTGCCTCTTTCTGAAGTTTGCAGCAGTAAGTTCATATGTTTTTCTTGTGTTATGCAACTGATGATGTGCCTCGCTGCCATACAGCAAAAGTCTGGACCCCACAAGGGTGTTCAAGATGAAACTGGGACCAGCAGGGGGGTCAGCACACCTGATAGGAACAATGAAGGAAGGAAACTGTGCCTAGGCGGGAAACTACTTCCTGGATCAGGCAACACAAGTGTTCCTCACTTTCTATAAATTCTGGAGAAGATAGCATGTGGCCATGATTCCATGAATCCCTTCCTACACCTGAGATTTTATAGCAAATAAAAAAAAAATCTACAGAACAGACGAACAAAACCAGCTTTCTGACCCATTGCAGAGCACAACCTGTAAAATATCAAGGCAAAAGCATCCAGCTTTAAGGGTTTACAACTTTTCCATTAGATCATAATACACCTCTGTAACTTAGAAAAACTATGAAAGTTGTCAAAAGCTGCTTTTCATTTAATTTTTTATCTCTTTACATTTGTCACCAAAATTCACATAATTCTGAGAAATGCAGAAGACTTTTTTAGCATATGAAAATTCAGCAGCAGATGTCTGGCAATATCTATGCATACAAAAATAAAAACTGTGAGGTGTATTTCCATCAAAAAATAAGAAAAAAATACCGTGTCTTTGTAGGGCCTTATGTAACAATAGATAACAGTTTAAAAATGAAAAAAAAGAGGAAATTACACTTGGAATTCCTTTTGAACCTTTCATGTGACGTTTTCACTGGTGGTAGTTCAATTTTTAGGTTGCTGCAGTGGGTGCAATTGAGAAAACTGTGTGCCACACGGAGGTTACTTTAACAGTTTACATCTTGAGTGGGTTGTTAAATTTGCCTTGTAAATATAGCTAGTAATTGATCCAGAATAGGAAAACATTGATTATTATTCTCATTTCCTCCATAGCAGGAGTTTTCATGCATCCAGTTAGACCTGGGAACAAACACAATTAATTTGATATTCAGTGCTATAGATGGAGCTGAACTGCTCACCAGGAAGGAGGGGTGGGAATTGCTTCTGGTGGTGATGCTACCACCAGAGGAGGAAGTTTTTATAAGCTCTGAGTATCTATCTTTTTGCAGTATTCAGTGTTGTGGTTTACCTGGAGGAAGATGGATCTGGAGTCTAGAAGCCTGTGGGCTGACAACTGGCGTTCTTAGCCACAGATTGATAATATATTAAACTGATTATAAGCAACATGGAATATAAAATAGTCTTGATCTAGCAGACTTTTCTTCTGAACTGTAGGTTCTATTGAAGGAACATCCTTCTGCATATCGTACAGAAGAGTTTACAAAACCTATGTATACTTGCAATGATATGTTTTTCAAGTAATTTGACAGCTTAAAATGCAATGTGGTCTGAAAGGGATCCAAGTGGAGTAGCTCAAATATATAAAAGATAGTAAATTAGGCTGTGGTTTGAGGTTTTGTGGGATTTTCTTAAAAAGAACTTTTCTCTGAAAAATATTTTGTCCAAAAATATTGTAATAAATTCTAATTATCTTTTTCCCTTTTGGGAGCAAAGCTAATTCCTTTATGATTAGCAGAAAGAACAATGTATTTACTTTTATGCCTGACTACTCATTGCCTGACAATAATCTAGAATTGTTCAATACTGAATAGTTATGCATTCACAAAAATTCTTGGAGGTGAGAATTTAAAAATAGGTCAAAACATACTGTATAAAATGTACTTTTCTAAAAACATTTCACATACAGCACCATAAAAAGTGATTGAAATTGCATTAAGAGTTTAATTCCCAACTCAATCAGACTCATGGAAAAAAAAAAAAAAGGCTTCTAATTGCCTAAAATACATTTTGGATCTGCTTCTTTTTTATTTGTATCTATTGTTAATATGTTGAATGAATAAGTTATTCTCATCTTTGTCTTTTGAAATGAACTTCTAGACTACTGTTAACTAAAGCAAATTCTAAACTTGACTCCTCATTAAGCAAAATAAGGAAGATAGGATTTGGTCTAATGGCCCAAAAACAAAGTTATAAAAGAATAACTCTGCAGTCCTAATTTTTCAGAATCAAGTCACTTTCCTGTCTGGATTTTTCCACCTATCAGGATTTTATTACTCCCACTATGTATACCATACTATTCATTAATTCTAAAGTTCTTTGAAAATATAAGGAGTCAAATGATGTTATTAAATCAATGAATAAAATAATTAAACTGTCTAAACAGAATTGCAAAGAATAATTAGCAATTAAACAGGATGCTATTATCTGTGCAGTGTGATGATGAGAGCAAAACTAAGACAATCAACTTATCTGAATATAGAAGAAAGAAGCAACAGTGAAAATTTATTTAAGTTTCAATTCATTAAAATGCACCTAAATGACTTCCAAATATTTTAGTCTATTAAATTATCAGATCTAAGACTTTGAAAATAATTTTCCCTTCTATTTACAAATTAAATTTGTTATTCAACTTTAGCTTTACACAATCTAGCAGAAACTCCTTTCTGAAAGTATCAATGAAATGCAAGCCTCCAGCAATCTCATCACATCAATGTCAACTATAGCTAGTTTAAAAAATAGAATACTAGATCTGTAACATATCCTTAATCTGTGTGTTCTTAAACCCCAATATTCCCTTTAGCTACATGTGTTCAGATCTCAATGGAAGTCACTGGTAATTGTATTTGGCATCTCTGGCCATAACATGATTTTATTTTAGAAATATGTGCTTTGAAATCCTGTACATGGCAGATACATTGTCAAAGATGTCATTGCAATGATTGTATTGGCAGAGGAATAAAAACCCCAAAAATATGACTTGCACTCTGAAAGAAAACCCAGCTACTGTCTTGGTTATTATTCCATTAAAATGAAAAAATTAATTCTCTTTCAATAAACAATGAGTGTGATTTTCTGCACAGGTGTTGATGTGGTGACCTATTTAAATCTAAAGGCAGTAGTAAATAAAACACAACATATAAATTTCTAGAATCTAAGATTATTCCTGGGAGTAAAACCCATCAAATGGTTAAATCAACAAGCTGGATTCGGGGAGGCTGGCTCAGGTATATCCTTTGTCACAAACCTAACTTCTTTTTGATACATACTTTTTTAAGGATTTAAATACCTACCAAAATGGAGTTGGCTTTGATATGTCATGGAAATCCTGCACAATTCTCAGTTCTCCACAAAGAAAAAATGTGGAAATATTATTCTACCAAAACAGGAGACCATGAACAATATCTTGATTTATTCAGACAAAACAGCATTACCTAACATAGGTAAAGTTGCAGAATCACATGGTCTTCTCAGCAGTAAATGTGAAAACCCCACTATTTCTTGTGCTGCCCCAAACAATAGACATATCAGAGAGCTGCAGTGTCAATAACGAGATGTGAGTACTACATAGTTTGCATGCAGAATCAGGCCACAGGAAATTCAAATTAGTCAGTTTATACAGGCACCAATCTGCTGACTTCTCACCAAAAATTAGGAAAGTGGAGGAGGCATTCAATTCACAATTTGTTTTCTTTTTCAGAAAAGGTTTTCCAGGTTGTTATGTCATCATTAAACACATGGGAACAACCAACAGTAAAGTGTTTCTTACTTTGAGTACAGTGGGAAACGGAAGCAATACAACAGGAAATCTACAGAACGTGTTTTCTCATAGGGCAGCTTTGAAAATATTGAAAAGGAAAATACTTGGTGATCACCAAAATATCACCAACATGAGATTAAAGTATTGTACAAAGCAAAACTTGAGGTAATTTTTAAAGCACAACATTTTAATTTATCTTAGTCACCATCATAGGAATAACCAGGTGAAGGCCTGTAAAAAAATGGGGTAATTTTACAAAAACACTCGTGTGATCTGCTGACAAGAGTCCAATTTCACAAGTTATGTGAATACTCTAAAGACCTTCTCTGAATTGCTCTAATAAAAGTTTTCTTGATAATTTAATTTAACATCCCACAGAATCTAAGAGAAGATTGAAAGGATATTTAGATATTAGCACAAAAGTGCTAATTTCATATGAATCCCAGAAAACAAACAAGGAATGTTAGTGGTTTCTAATCAGAAAAGCACCTAATTTAATAAGAAATCTTAGCTGAATAACTGTCATATGAAGTGTCAATTTTGAGCAATTCACTGGTTAGTCTAGAGGCTAGAGGAAAACACATACAAGTGAGTTCCCTCACTCTTTTAGAGTGTTTAACAGCATGCAGACATCAGATGGCACCAGCTTGGGTAGTGAGGGCGAGTGAGCACGCCAGTGGAGTGATGAGGCAGAGCGCTCCAGCCAGCGGAGCGAATCTCAACACGCTGCCCAAGGGAGATAATCAAAGTAGGTGCAGGGCAGACCTAAAACTGTGAATGCTAGGCTGGCATCCAGGCTAAAAGGTGGGACAGCAGGCCTGTGAAGAGCTGGGATTTGAGATATGTCTAAGAGGAAGGGATGTAGTCCTGAGTGAGGTAGCACAAGGGAAAAGCAAGAACTGGAAGTAGGAATAGACTGTTTAAAACCAACATAAAACTCAGAAAAAGGAATACAGGTGACCTTGCCCCTGATAAGTAACAGCTGTGTTAATTACCCAATCCAGCCTTGCCCCTGATGAGTCACAGCTATGTCCAATAAAGAGAAGTGTGATAAAAGAGAGTGGGTTACCTGGTGGGAAGATTATGAATGGGAGACGATGAAGAGAAAGGATCCTGGGGAAGAGAATTATTTCTGTGAGGTCAGTCTGGGTCTGCAGTCACAGTCTAGCTGGGTACAAGCCTGCATTCAGAGTCTGCAAACTGATAGCTGCAGTCAGAGTTTAGCGGGGAAATACCCAGCAGCCAGAGGCTGCAAGGGAAACCGTCAGCAGGAGCTTGCAGCCAGAGCCAGTGAATAGTTGGAGTCAGGATGGCTGAGCTGTAAAGAGGAATAAACCAGGACCCTTTTCATGCTGTGATAAACAAGAAGTCTGTGTCTTTCTACCTATAAGAGGGCTGCTGCAACATAAAACTACTGCAATTATCAGTAAGTGGCACCAAATGAACACACTAAATAAACTCTCAGTGGTCAAGCCAGGCCTCGAGAAAACTGATTGTCACTGCTGGTTGGTAGAAGCTGGTAACTGGTCATAGCACTCTAGACATGCTTATTTCCTGTACAATCTAAAGACTGGTCAAGGCTGCATTCTTTTATTACTTTACTGCCAGACTTGGTGATGTTGACCAGCTTTGCTTAACCATACTTTTTCAGGTATTATACCATGTGGATCTCAGCTGCCCAAATATGTTCCATCATCCAAACATCTGCCAAAGTTTATTATGTCCTTGTGAAGCATTTCATCTCTTTGTTGTTTTAAGAGAGGCAAATAAGTTTAAATAATGTAACTAGTTCTTCTTTGTTAAACTGACTGATAATGGCAGCATTGTTTTTGACTAAATGACACATCTAAGAGAGTGTTAACTTCTAATACACTGTGGAAGTGAGGAAGTCTTCATGTAGCCCAGATACAGCAAGGAAAAAGTCTTTCTGAAGCCTATCATGCTTCTTGTTTATTTTGTTGGACTTGATAAAGCTGACTGAATTCAATTGATTGAATGCTATTATATTTTCTAAGGTTTTTAGACTCATGAAGATAAGCATTTTTAATTTTCATATGGAAAAAAAAAACAAAAACTAAAAAACCCTGCCTCAAAAAAAGAAAAAAAAGGTACTGCAAATAGAATTAAAATTCTTTATTAAGCTTCCCTCTTGAGAGGAAACTCCTGAAAAGCGTTAGGACAAAGAACACTTCAAAAACAGTTTCAAGAAGCACAATGATATCAAGAAAACTAATGCTTAATAAATGAATGATCAAATTTACTGGCTAAAAGCATAAAGTCCTAGTGTCCCACGCCAGCTCAGTCCTCCTGCATTGCACCATTGTCTGGAATGTGCATGCTCTGTGAAATACAAAAGGTTAGGCAGAAAGAAAACGATTCATTTTGTCCCATTTATTAGTCATCTCCTTGTTTTCTAGATACTGCTAAATAATAAGGGAATATTCTCACCTGCTATTGTGAGTTACATTATCTCAGATTAATTCACATTTCATAGAATTGTGCCCAAGGAAAGAAGTATTAAATGAAATTCTGAACCGAATATTGCTGTAGCATTAACAGCCTTTACCAATAAAGCTTAGGGGTTTAGATGACGAAGTATATGCAAGGTCAAGACTCTGCAAACTAAGCCTTTTAGCATGTGTGTGTTCAAGTCAAATTTATTATTATCTAATGAAAAAATGGCTCAAAAGCTTGGAGGGTTTTCCAGCAAGTAAAAAATAAATGAATACAGCATCTAAAGCCAGAAAGATCTAGTTTAAATCCCATAAAAGAACACTAGAAACAATCTGCCAGAGGGATTAAAAAATGTTTCAAAATAACAACGACAATAGCATTGCATTTTGAGATCTTGATATACCAGAGGAGGCAAGATTGAAATCTATACATGTAAATAAATTGGAAAAAAAAAGTTGGACTGTGTGAAACCACACAGGACAGCAAAGGACTTCTCTGCAACATTATCTGTAGCATCCCTTTAATCCTTATCGTTGACAATGAACCCAGAAAGTCTAGGAAATGTTTGCAGAACTTTATATGGTAAACACACAAGCTCCATCTGTTGCAAAATTACTTGGGAAGTTGAAGTGCTGCATGCTCGAAAACTCTGAGATCAGTTTCTTACACACCTGCAATTCATGCCTTGTTGTACATAAGCATTATCATGATAACTTAGTGTTCCCTTCTTTCTTCCTTCCTTCCTTTTTTCTTTTCTCTCTTTGTTAAGTGGTTAATGAGACTACTTTATGCTATTCAAAATCTGCTACTTCTGCCTCAATGGATGGCTATCAAAAAGAGGGACAATGAAGGAGAAATGACAAAATATGAGGCCTTTTGTTTCCTCCCTGCAAAGCATACACTACACACCAGAGCAAAGGAAGTAGAAAATGAAGTATGATCTAAAAATATAATTTTAATTGCAAGTAACATGTGAGATACCATTTTATGTAATTTGATGTAGTCAGAACCATGACAGCTTTTTGGTTTTTTTGTTTTGTTTTTTGTGGGTTTTTGGTGGAGTTTTTTGGTTTGTTTTTGTTTTTGTTTTGTTATTGTTTTTGGTTGGTTGGGTTTTTTTTAAATCTAGATAGCCTAGATACAGATCATCTAGATATATTATCTATATAATCTAGTCACAGCAGTATGGATCTTACTGCCCAAAGCCCATCTAGGGTCTCTAAGCAAGTGGCTGAATTATTCTGTGCATCTTCTTAATGAATATTGCTAAGTAAAATTAGTTATATTAAAGTTAACTAAGACATCTACATCTAAGCTGCAAACTCACACTGAATTTCAATGTCACAAGACAAATTTTTCCTCTTTGGGTGGTTTAGTTAATATGAGCCAACATGCTGGAATAACTCACATGTCAGTTTGAAACATAATAATCATAATGACTAGAAGATAGATGGAATTTCAGTAGAGATTATAAAACTAAATATTCATTAGAGCAACTGCAGTATGGTTATGTAGGAAAGTTCAGTGTCTGGATCAGTTAAAACAGAATAAGAATTTACTTGTTTTTAATATACAATTTCCTGATTACAGAGGGATCTATAAGTTTTACTCTAAATTTCTGACAAAATATTGCATATTCAATATGGTGCTAATGGTGTTGAAAGGAGGGCTGAACAGTAAAGATTCTGCTCTGAATTTAGGTGTGCTAAAGGAGACTTTGTATACCAGTGCTGGGTTGTGTTTTGTGCAGAGGTGGCTGGTCCTTCTACTCTTTGTTTCCAGTGTACATTTTGCACATGCAACATACATGTCCATATGATCTGTAACTTTCCTGTCCTTTGAGTTGTGACAGCTCAGTCTTTTTAAACACAGTGCTAATGATGCCAAGGTCGATCCCTATAGGCTCCATTCCCCTAAGAGCTCAATTACTCAAGGACTCGATTATCCTTGTGAGTCCCTTCCTCCTCAGAATACTCTGAGATTGAAAAGTTTCCCAGGTGTCAGATCAGAATTTTACCAGACCTGTAGTTTCTAGGCACACGCATATCCCTATGTCTGTAACACAAATGTTATTAAAGTAAATGAAGCAAAATCAGAAATCTCATTTTAAAGGGATTTCCTCTTAAACTGTAGTTTTCTTTTTAGTGATCTAATTGCAATTATTTGAACAACACATTAACATCAAGGAGCTTGCTAATAAGTGTATTCAGTAAGCTTTATACTTTTCCTGCATCTTATACTAAGGAAACAGATTCATTGTCTTGATAGATTAATTTAAAATAAGCTTCAAACTCTGAGATCAGGTAAATAAAGATAGCTTTGAATGTGGTTTGCCAACAATAATACAATAAGGAACACTTTCCACAGGTTCCATACTGTTCATATTTTTCTATCCATTTTTTTAAAAAACTGCATATAATGAATGAAATGAATAATGAATGAAATTTTTTCAGATATGTTTTTGATGGAGAAAAATATTGTTAAGTTTTTATTTAAGGCAAATGAGTATACATTGCTCTGTATTAACCAGAGGAATAATACACCTGTAAGAAAGTAATAGCTGAATTTCACTAGAAAATAGAGAGTATGATTGTTCAATTCATCATTCAGTGGTAATATCAGAAACTCCATTATACAGAATTATGTCCAGAGATCCTGTGAAAGTGTTCATGACTAGTGAGCAAACACTGCCACTAAAGACCAATTTAGAGAGTTGCATTATTGAACAGAACGTGACCCTTGCACACAGAACAGGAGTCATAAACTTTAATCTGCTTGTTATCAGGGGGACATATTGCATGTTCATCTAATGATTAATATCTAATTTGAAGTGAGAAGTAGCTGATATTTCAAAAGCATGTGAACTCTGTGCAGGGATCAAGAACCACTGGATCTAATACAATCATTGGAATGTTACATGGATATAGGCTGGTAGTTACAGCTGCTAGCAAAGGAAGTTGAAACTGGACTTATTCAGAATAAAGGCAACAACTGGTATGATAGCAGACAAGAAGTGGAATAATACTTAGAAGGAAATCAGGACTTAACAGTTTCAGAAATTTTCATCTGAAATTTGAAAATAGGAAAATCACTTTCAGGTTTGTACAAAGAAAGGTGAACTTCTACAAATGGTTACCTGTCTCACTTAGCACAGACTAAATTAATTACAAGTTATCTCATGTTTGCAAAATCTAGACAGTATCAAGGACAATTTTATTTGCAGGCAGATTTAAATTTAAAGATCCAAAATAGAGTGATATCATGTTTTAATATTCTGAATAATATGTGAACCAGACATGTTCCATGATACTACAAGCTATTTCTGATCCCAGCACTTTTCATTTGTGTAGCTTTTTTTTCTCTATCTGAGACTTTTAATAACTGATAATTCATTACTTCACTTTCTTTGTGGCAGTTTAACATTTGTGTTCAAGATAATGCTGTCAGAAAAGAAAACCCAACAAAAATCAGGTGCATTAAATTTCCACATTGTCTCCTTTTATTCAATCTGTAGTTTCAGTTTGGAAACCAATTCCTCTTTAAAGAATAAGGTAAAAGTTATCTGCCTGTAATTTTTTTTTTGGCACCTTTATAAACTCTGTGATACCACAAAACATTCCATAGAAAGTTTTGATATTATTATGTGCACAGTATCTCTTGTCTTCTTTCCAATTTTGGGGTGGGACATAAGATACCTATCAAAGAATTTGGTATTCCAATGGGGAAGTTTTGAAGTTTGGATATATAACCAAAGTGGTACATTCATGGCAAAAAGATGGCAAAATCCTGGGAACTGCCCACAGCATTGCCAGAGTTCCTGGAGGCCACAGATACCCATAAATCAACTCTTTTGTTGGTTAATCCAGAAACCAATTTTCTAATATTACAAACCCTGAGGAACTTGGTCTCAGAGTCCTCAAATTTCTCAATGCTGCTTGAGTTCATAGCTGTTTAGGGCTGAGTTTCCAAAAAGCTTCAGGAATTTTGGAATCATACATACATGTTAAAGTCAATAATCTTAATTTTCAAGTAGAACTTCAGTATTTTTCCAAAGGAAAAGCCACATTATGTATTTAACAAAAGCAGTTTTTTTATTATTCATGAGAGAATTTCAAACTTATCAAATACTTGCTCTAATATCACATAATTCTAGTTGAAGTGCCTTTTTAGCACATCTATCTGCAGAAAACATCCAGCTGGCTCACAGGTTTTATATATATACACACATATAATTACTTATTTTTAATCTGATTTCTTTGTACTTCAGGATTTCCATACTTCTAGTTTTATTTCTAAGGTATATGGAGTTGAACTGAATGCAGATACGTACATTTGGATTAGTATCTTGAGCAGCTCTAAAGCCAAAGGACTGTAAGGCATGATTTACCTCATACTGAAGAAAACCTCCACAGATTTGAGATCACTTATACCCTCACAGTGACTTTTCAGCTCCCTTGATGCATAGGCAACTAGCTCAGAAGTAGACAGCCAAAGCTAGGGAAATGCATTCCAGCTTTTACAAGTCATACAGTGTTTCAAGAATTCCACTGCATGGACTGTGCCATATTATAGGAATTATCCTATCAAAAGCTGGGAACCTAAGAAAGAAGAACATTTTTGTAGTCATTCCCCGAAAATTACTTCTATAACAAGGTTCCTTTTTCTTTCATTAAAACTGCTCATATCTCTCAGAAAGCTCCAGGGAAAAGTCTTATATTTAAATTCAGTTATGTTTATGCTTTACATGTTGGGTACTTCCAATTATTATATTAAATATATCAAATCTCAGTGGGATGACTGGTGATAAGTGTTACATATTTATAAATATTATGTATTCCCAGAACCATGTTTTGGGTTATTAGAATCATAGATTCACGTTGATGAATGGCTCAGTAGGTCAATTAGCCCATGTCATCAGCCTAAATATGCATGAATACATGACAGAACTTAGTTTATTTTGTTCTTAAAAGCCAGTAACAATAGATCACACAGACTCCTCAGTCAGCTCTCTCCAGTGCTTTCCTCTCCCTTTCAGAAACTTTCTCCCCCAAGATCTAATTTGTATCTTCCTTGCAGTGTCTTTGCAATGCAGAGTTCCTGGGCCAGTGATGATGTATTATCCCACCATTACGTACAGGGAAGGAGGTTACTGACCTCATTCCCACACCCAGTCATGCTCCCAGACTTCTGAGCCAGGAAACCCCAAGTCCTTCTGTCTTTCCTCACAGGTGTCATTTTCAGACATCTGCTTATTCTAGTCCACAGTTTTTCTTGAAGTCTTTTGAGTTGAAACCCTGCCAATACTAGAGAGAGTTTGTGCTGTGATAACTTTCCCTTTCCTTGTGAGAGAGCAACATCCAGAATTTTGTCACCCACGCTGTGTTTGTATGTTTAGTTACTTCAACACAAAGGTACTTTTCAACTTGTCCTTGCTGAGTAGCACTTTACAGGGCAAATCTAAGATGATTTTGAATGCCAGTCCTTTCCTCAAATGTTCTTGCAATCTCTCAGTATCATATAGTAACAAGCCTTTTCCCTTTTCAGTCATTCACCTAATTAATTAAAATATATCAGCATTGCACCCAGAACAGATCACAGCATAGCATCATTTTATATTTCTTTCCAGTATGACTGTAAACTACTGAAATTTCCCTCTGGACATAGCTTCCTTTTTTTTGGAAGAATATCTAATGGGTAGGTCAGAATAAAAATTCTTTTGACAATTAGTCTCATACGACATTCACTTCAGTGTGCTAAGGAATCACAGTATATTTATCAAAATCAGCAGGAAAATCATACCCAGAATGAAAAAATACCCATATAACCATCAGTAAGGAAAGATATATTAATGGGTTCAGACAAATATAAGACATAGTAATGACTTGGGACATGTCTATCTGAATGTCTGGTCTCAGTGGAACAAATTTAATCTCACATGCTGTGAAAGTTCCATTAATTTAATGGAATTATTTCCAGTACACATATATATATATCTGAAGTTATCTTGGATTAAGCTGTAAGTCTCTCCAGGTTAAAAAGACTGAAAATATATGAGGGCTTAATGATGAAGTTTTACAGAATGCTGTGTGCTCAGCCCAGGTGATAAAAAATTGTGTATAATTAATACTCTATTGTAGTGCTGAGGTGCACTAAGGCAGAACCAAGGAGTTTGTCATTTCCTAACCTTTGAGGACTTAACCATGTAACTTTTTTTTTCATTCTTAGCTCTGCCATTCATTTTTGAGATTAGGTCCTTTTTTAATTTAAGAGATGTATGCCTTTAATGTAATAATACCTTCTAGATTCATCTTTCAGATTAAATTAAAGCATCTATTTTAGATTTGAAGCATATAGGTGTCTACTGCTGCATTCTTTGGGCAAATTCAACTCACAGTGAATTCAGAATTGCACTAGTGCACACTGTAGAAAACTGCTATGATCCTGGGAATTCAGAGAAACACTAATACTTCCAATGCTTTTCTTCAGGAAAGAAAAAAATCTGTGATGTTGATGTAGAACTTATGTATCTTTGTGTAAACAAAAGACCCCTCTCATAAGTATTTTATGAGATTTTTACTCCAAAGAAAAAGACAAAGCACATGTGGTGTATTTCTGGCATTTCACAGTGAAGCAATTCTATAGATTCTGAAAAAATGAATTATTTATTGAAGTTTATATATTTTTCCATTGGGCAGATACAGAGTTCCTTGAAAATATTTTTACCCAGTCTAAATTTAATAAATCAGATATGCTATGTTTATTCCTTGACTAAAAAAAAAAAAATGAACTCTGCTTCTTTGAATTCACAGCATTTTTCAATATTCCTAAGCACCAGGAAATCAAAGAGCTCTTTGTATCACTCTTCTGCCTGTGACTGCTCTATTGTGTGTACCAGCTTTCCAATTCCAAGTAATAAAAGCATCGATCTTCCAACATCTTGACAGTGGAGTTCGTCTAATTCTGCATTAGCGCTAAACACAAACAAAAAATTTAGTATAAGCAGCCCCAAGAGATGCTTCAACCCGATTTCCCCATTTCCCTGGGCTAAATCAGCTCCTCAAAACTCAATTTAAGAAACTGACACAGACACTACAGTTAGAATGGTAAATCTACTCCCCATCAGTTTCTTAAATGAAGTTTTCAATCACTGATTTGGTCTACAGAGATAGAGCTCTGTTCTAGGTACTCCTCTCAAGCTATGCTCATTAAAGATCATGGCTCCTAGTGTTTCATCTTAATCCTGGCTGGAAATTGGAGGGTCTTTGAGTACAGAGCTGGATACTGAGGAGATTTCCTTAAGTAAATTTTAGCTAGCCAGAAGGAAATGCTTGCAAGTAAAATATGAACACTGAAGAACTGTGATATGACTCAAAAGGAATGGAGGCAAGAGATACGAAATATTTTGAAATAAACTTCCAGAATTTTTGGACACATCTTATTTTTTTATTCACAAATATTGTGCTTTCACTACTCCCATGGTCCCCAGTATGTTACAGCAGGATTTTAAGGGATACCCCATAGATATTCATGCTTCAGGAAGACAATCCATTCTATAACTGGGGGGTTGGGATTTTTTGTTGGTTTAGTTGGTTGATTCATTGATTGGGATTTTATTTGGTTTTTTTTAAGAACTGCAACAACCCTTCTAAGCTTTCAAGGAAAGACACATTGAATCACAAAATTATTTAGGTTAGAAGGTCACCTTGTGTAACGCTTTTCTCAAAGGAAGGCCAAATTAAATTACATTGTTCAGGTGCTTTTTTGGATATTGCCAAAGATGGAGTTTTTACTTCATTTCTGGGTACTCATTCTAGTCTTTGGCAATTCTCATGGTTTAAAAAAATATGAAAAAAAATAACTAGAATTTTCTCTGTTCTAGCTCATGTTTGTTGTCCTTTATCATTCTGCCATGGACCTCTGAGAGGAGGCTGCCTCTGCCTTCCCTAAGCTCTCCTTTTTGGTGGTTATGGGCAGTAATAGTACCCTCACAAGCCTTCAGCTATGAATGCTGAGCTGGCCTCACTCCTTCCCCTTCTCCTCGAATGTTCTGTGCTCTAGTCCATAACCAGCTTAGAAGCCTTTGCTGGATTGGCTCCCTTCTGTCTGTGTTTCTCTCAGATTGGGAAGCCCAGAACTGGACCAGCCCACCAGGGGTTTTCTCACCAGTGCTGAGTGGAGATGAAGAACCACATTCCTCAGCCTGCTGGTGACACTCTCCCAACACAGCCCAGCAGTCTTTACCCACCAGCACTCCCAGGTTTCTTTCTGCAGAGCTGCTCCCCTGCCAGTCAGTGTTCAGCCACAGAGAAGAGCTCCATTCTCACTGAAAAGGGAGCAAACTACTGACAGTCCTGCCTGAGAGCAGAGCCAGAGACCCCTCACATTCATCCAAGCACTTGGGCACTCAATGCAAATTTTAATTGAAAGCCAATCTTCCCTTTTTCACAGCCCTGAGAGATGGAGCAAAGCATCCAAACATAACTTCAGCAATAGTGCAGCTGACAGCTGACATGAACTGTCAGTGAACTGTCATTAAAACATAGCTGATCTAGGAATTAATTTTTAAGGATGCCTGCCAGGTACTAGATCCCGCTTTTCAATTAACAGGGTTTGCTGTGTTGTTTTTCTAAAAAAACTCTTATACATTTGTTTAACACATGAAGTAAAAAGCAGTAAAAATCGAATTCGATTTTAATCAGTCTGTATAATTAGTCTTTATATAAATTTCAATTTATCTCTTAAAAATAGAATAAAGTTTCTACAAGACCACACTGGAAAATACAAGACCAAGCAGTATTTGCTTTGTCATTAAATAACATAGTTATCTGTTAAACACTGTATCTTCTACAAAACGTCAGATGAAAATATTAAAATCTAAGAGAAAAGAGTCTTAATAGGAAACAAAAGCTGATGTAGGTAGTTTTAGAAAGAAAGAGTGATATGTGGAAAATTACTTTCTACCACCTAATAACATTATCAGTTCAAAACTGTAAGGCCACACACTGAATCTGCATTTTTTTTTCTACATCTAATGTATATTTTACAGGCTGGTATATATGTTGTGCAAATTGATGCTAAGTTATATGATCAGGAAAATAATGGATTTTTTTGAGGTGATTTTGCCATCTCATTTCAGATATTCTTGCATTATATGTAATAACACATTTATTCTTATATATGCAGGTAGTCCTCTTAGGCTTTTTAGCAGCCACACAGAAAACAGGCAAAAGAGGGACAGGCTGTTTATCTTTGGATTAGTACCTAACTGGTTTAAATTGCTGCAGTTTCTTTTGCAGTACATGAGATGCTTTCCTTCATACTAGCAAAAAACATCTAGCATGGTATCATAAGATTACTCCTCAGGGGGCGCTTTTGGAAATGTAATAAAACCTATACATTTATCCAAAGTTATGCACAGAGTCTTTTTAAATGGCTTTGAATTGTCCTTAGGAGGCTGTGGTTTACTACAGTGGTGGGATTGTCACATCATAGCAGTAGATCACAAGAGGCAAGGACTTGCAAAGCTTGCTAACGTCAGCTTGTTGGAGATTATAGTTTGTTTATTAATGTAGGTGATTAAGTTTCTTTTCATCTGTTTCCATGAGACTTTTAATGTCAGAATTGAAGTTTATGAATAGCTTATTTTCAATTTCTCGTTCAAGGATATCCCCTCCACCAGATATGTGGGGCTGTTACAGTTTGCAAATGCAGCCTAAGTGCCTCAAGTTTGGAAAATTGCAACATTTTCCCATCAAAATGTTGAACTACATTTTCCACAGTCATTTTCTTGTTCTTTTCATTTTCAAAGCAAACACTAGCTAAAATGGATTTCATCCATAGTAGTCTCATTATTCAAAATTCTTTCCAACGCACAGATTAATGACAAAACAAAACACAAAACAAAAAGAAAACAACAAAAAACCACACACGCATTAAAAAAAACCTGAAAAAGAATTATCAGCTCTAGTACAGAAGCAACTGTGTACTTTGTTTCTTAAAATTAGTTATAATAATTTTCAAAAACAGGAAGCAACCAATGTACAAAACATCCATAATTCACTCTGTTCAAGAAAAGTTAGATCTTATTATTTCTGTACTTAAATGATGGTATTGAAGAGTCAAATTAGTTTTAATGAAACTAATCTGTGGTCCATATTGAGTGACATGATATCACTCCACTAAAAGAGAGAGCAATTTCACCTACTGCTAAATTAATTAGTTCATGTAAAGTGAAAAGAGGTTGATTTATTAAATCTGTTATAGCCTTAGGTATTCTAGTAATAACCATCATCCCCTACAAAGACATGAATAAACACTTTATGAACTAAAGTTTATCAGAGTTGTATAGCATGTTCCTGTGACAGATATCTTTTCATTTAAAAAATCAAATAGGATCTTTCAGACAGGAACTGAAGGTGTTTTTCAAAGTCTGTAAGGTAGGCATAGGTCAGGCAAAAGTAGCTCTTGCCACACATAAGCATTGAAAACTGACACAAGTTTCCCCATTTCACCTGATGGATTGCAGGTGTACAGTTCCTTAACATTGGTGAAAGTCATGCCAAGGAGTAAAATGTGTTAAACTAATGGTCAGGAACCTTCAATATTCTGCAGTGTTGCAGTAGAGACTGTTACATGCAGGGTTTGTGCACATCATGCTGGGCATGTATCAGTGTTTCTGCAGAGATCTGACTTGTCTTTTACTGGCCCAAATTTTCAAGGTACATGAATGTTGCACAGCTGCAGATCTGAATGTAATACTGGGGATGATGACATCTGCCAGCCTGGTCAGTAGTGGAATAAGTTATAGTGAAAGAGCCTGAAGTAGTCAATGCTGTAGTTATTCCACATCATTTCCAGAACAGTGCCCAAGTGCTCTGTGGAGAGAGCCCACACTTCTCCTTCTGTGCTTCCTGAGAACCACTCTGTGGCTGGTGTGCTGCTCGACATCTTATCTAGGTTTCAAAACTTTTCAGAGTCCTTCAGGAAAGCTTTTCACTTTGTTTCTACTGAGTCCTTTCTACTGACTTCAGAGGAATTCAAATCATTTAAATTTGGATATTTTACTGCACATTGAGAATGCAAGTGGGTTGTGAGAACAAGCTATGCTTCTTAAATTGATGCTTTAGCTCATTGCAACCTCCCCACAGAAGTAAATCCTTTTGAAAATAGTAACTTTGGAATAGATGTGAATCAAACTGAGAAAGATGACTCCACATTCTTTTTAAACAATTTTCTGGCTTATCTAGGCTTCATTTTAGTCATTCTGAGATCCTAATGCTTATAAAATCACCACTGGTTAGAAATGCTTAGGCTTTAGAGCACAGTGTGCACAACACGTATTTCTCCTCAGCCTGGTATTTCATGAAGCCCACCTGTATCACAGTAATCTCAGGTTTCCTAACTGCTTTTGGGATAGAAACACCATTTTTGGGATAGCAACACCATTTTTGTGATTTTAGAACTCTGTCCAAAATCTTCTCACTGTTTTCTGCACACACTACAGGCAGCAGATAATTATTTACATTTTAAAAGATAGAAAAAAATAGGAAACAGAAAACATAAACTTATCACTGTACACATCAATTTTGTTTTACAGTACCTAACACTAAATAATAACCAACACTAAGGGGACACTGAACAAACTGCATCAGGTGGAAGGTCTTTCTGCATACATTCTATAAACTTTCTAATGTTTCATTTCTACATGACACACTTCTGCATCCTTCCTTACTAAATGTTAGACCATACTCAATTTTTTTCCTTAGACAGAGATGATCAAGCAAAGTATTTTTGAGATGGTTTGGTGCCTTGGTAAACCGTTTATTCTAAAAAGGAAAAGAATTTTAAGGATATACATTTCATGCTGCAATTTTAATCAAGGCCTAGACCTTTCTGTATGTAGGCTTCAGAATGGTGATCCCAGCTCACTGGAAGTTTTGCACAGTCTTTTGGATAAAATCCAAGTATTAGATGTCCTTGCAATTCCTAAAGATTTTTGCATTTTGTATATTTTTCATACACTTGTAGCTTTGTAGACTGTTAATACATACTTAAAGAGCTTGTAGTACCTTTGCTGCCCTTTCTCTCACGTCTTAGAACAATAAGCTAACCCTTTCTAAGATATTCCTGAAGTTCTGTTCAGTCGTATTCTGAAGAAGACGAATTCTACAAGGACACCCTGTTTTGCACTAGAACTTAGAGGACATAACAAGAAATAGGGCAAAGAAGCCCGTGGAACAACTCCAAGGGGCAAACCCAAGGGTGAGGCAATTACCCTGTTATTGGATGTACCTGCTAGATATACTAATTAATCTTATAAAATTTGTAGTAAATAAATGATATGCATGTTCAGAGCCATGCTTGTGCACCTGAAAGCTTGCATTAAAGATCTGCTTTTCACATTATCATTCTTAATATTGTTTGGAATGGTTTTGTCTTTTATTCTAGGCAACAATTTAGAATTAAGAGGCTATGTATATTTGTGTCTGAAAATTCTAAGCAGTATTGATCTGTGTATTTGCCTGGGTAAACCAAGACAAGAGACATACTTCCTTTATTGTTTAAAAATAAAAGGGAAATAAACAGTCCCAAGAGAATAATGAACTAAACATCTTTAAAAGCATTATGCCTTACTCATAAAAAACTGGTACTTATATACTGTGAAAGCAGTATAGTCATGCATTTTCAGCTCAGTATTAATAATCAGGATTTGGAAACCTATCCAAACATTCACTTCACTTCAGAAAGAGACCCAGAACTTTACTGATTTTAGTCCAATTATAAAATTATTTGCTAGGTTTGTTTCATGGCACACAGATAAGATCTGGTAATCCCAGGGACAGAACAGTGTAGATCACCTGGAAAACTGTCCACTGTACACTCACATTATCAGTGATGGATATAAAATGTCTTTGTCAGAGAATGGCAATTTGTCAAAGCAATGCGTTATATTTAACTCAATTTCCTTAAAAAAATTTTCTCCATTTCAGAATGACATCTTTGATTACTGCACAGTGTGAAATAAGATTCAACAGAGTTAGCTCTACTGTGGGATGTGAGTGCCTCTAGTCAGCTTTTCATTTCAGTGTGTTTTATCACTGCACAAGCTTACATCCTCCAGAAAGTAATTTTGCAAGAAATTACAAAAATTATACCTCTCAAGATCTTCACTAAATACGTACAATAACTAAATTAAAATTTCTATTTGACTGCAATTTCCTAGTCCTTGTGATAAATGACATTGGGCTACTGTGAGGGGCTAAATGCTCATGTTCTCACAATAAAAAATTCAATGGATCTTAGTCCAGAACATTCTAAAAATATTCAGTTTAAATATGAAAAATATTCATGGAAGAGTAATAATCATGGAACAGTAATAATCATGTTAACCTTGCAATATGAATTGAATTTTCTACTTCCTTTTTATGATATTTTAATTGAAGAACTAAATAGATAAAAAAATTTTGAAGAATGATGTTAATAAAAATGTCGATGCCACTGAATTAATTAAATTAGTATTCTGGAGCTTAGCA